>CM034540.1:335518-483520 GCA_020002185.1 Paraescarpia echinospica | reverse complement strand
GGCAATGCCTGGTTGTCCTCCATTCCCCTTGATCCCTTCTATTTCTGTCCATACAGCTGCTGTATGGCAATGCCTGGTTGTCCTCCATTCCCCTTGATCCCTTCTATTTCTGTCCATACAGCTGCTGTATGGCAATGCCTGGTTGTCCTCCATTCCCCTTGATCCCTTCTATTTCTGTCCATACAGCTGCTGTATGGCAACGCCCGGTTGTCCTCCATTCCCTTTGATCCCTTCTATTTCTTTCCATACCTCTCTCTTTTCTCCAATTGCTTTCGCTACTTCTTCGGTCCACCACGTTTGATTTTTTCTCTTCGAGGAAGCTCCTCCCTTACCAGATGTTCTGCCATATAGCTCCTCTGCTGATCCAATGAAAGCATCCTTAAAGTGCTTCCAATCTTCATCCACAGTTCCTATTGTTGGCTGCTATTTCTCATACTCTGATGTCACTGTCCCTCTATGCTCTGGCTGTGTCTCCGAGACATTTCCACCACTTAATGGTCTTTCGCCACAGACTTAGTCTCCCTCCTCTTCTGCATACGCACAATGAAAACGAGGGGCTTGTGTTGCGTAGTCACATGTTCACCAGGGATGACCTTACAGTCCTTCACTCGCCACATCTGCTGTTTCCTCACTATCAGCAGTTCCAATTTATGGTGGCCACTTCTATAGGATACTGAAAAATGACCCCGCCACTGCCAGCCCATTTCGCATCACCAACTCTACTAACTATCGGCCCTCTTGGTTCCTTGTGCCTCATCCAAATCCCCAATTGAATCCTCTTCTCTTGTCTCTGCTGTACCCAGCTACACACATCATCACATGCGCTTCCACCAGTCCCATCATTCTCTCTAGCTCTTCCCTGGTGTGCACTTTTCTCTTCCTGTTTGAGGTCCATACACTGACATAATGCCCACCAGCTGCTTCCTCACCATCAGCCACGCAACAATGATCCTCCCTTGCCATCTCTCCACTCTCACCACATCTCTACTGATCTCCTCCGTTACTATGTTGCCTACACCATTACTCCTTCCATCTCTCTACTCTCACCACATCTCTACTGATCTCCTCCGTTACTATGATGCCTACACCATTACTCCTTCCATCTCTCCACTCTAACCACATCTCTACTGATCTCCTCCGTTACTATGATGCCTACACCATTACTCCTTCCATCTCTCCACTCTCACCACATCTTTACTGGTCTCCTCTGTTACTATGATGCCTACACCATTACTCCTTCCGTCTCTCAACTCTCACCACATCTCTACTGATCTCCTCTGTTACTATGATGCCTACACCATTACTCCTTCCGTCTCTCCACTCTCACCACATCTCTACTGATCTCCGTTACTATGATGCCTACACCATTACTCCTTCCATCTCTGCACTCTCACCACATCTCTACTGATCTCCTCCGTTACTATGATGCCTACACCATTACTCCTTCCATCTCTCCACTCTCACCACATCTCTACTGATCTTCTCTGTTACTATGATGCCTACACCATTA
The DNA here is from genome assembly GCA_020002185.1 of Paraescarpia echinospica. Classification (NCBI taxonomy): domain Eukaryota; kingdom Metazoa; phylum Annelida; class Polychaeta; order Sabellida; family Siboglinidae; genus Paraescarpia; species Paraescarpia echinospica. The sequence goes on along the minus strand of CM034540.1, from coordinate 482,010 downwards.
CTCCTTCCATCTCTCCACTCTCACCACATCTCTACTGATCTCCTCTGTTACTATGATGCCTACACCATTACTCCTTCCATCTCTCCGTTCTCACCACATCTCTACTGATCTCCTCCATTACTATGATGCCTACACCATTACTCCTTCCATCTCTCCGTTCTCACCACATCTCTACTGATCTCCTCCATTACTGTGATGCCTACACCATTACTCCTTCCATCTCTCCACTCTCACCACATCTCTACTGATCTCCTCCATTACTATGATGCCTACACCATTGCTCCTTCCATCTCTCCACTCTCACCACATCTCTACTGATCTCCTCTGTTACTATGATGCCTACACCATTGCTCCTTCCGTCTCCTCCTGCATGTAGCATCTTATACCCTCCTGCCAGTGTCTTCGCTCGGTCTCCCTTCCACTTGGTTTCTTGCACGCACAACACTTCTATTCTCCTCCTTTCCATCATGTTGACCATTTCCAGTGCTTCCCCACATCGTACCCACATTGAGACTCCCAGGCCACACTTTGCATTTTGGTCACCGCCGGCGGGATGATCCACCCGGACTTCGCTGATTTCTCACCACTGATGGGAAGCGTGGTGTGTCAGCTGCCCCGGACGTGGTAGCTATATCAACTATATATATATGTGACCCATCTTAACGAAATGAGTCGCATGTCGGAAATTTTTAATATTTAGTTATTAGTAGCGTTGGAAAGAGCAGAATCTCTGAATTCACACGGTGTATCATGTAAGAAGATATCTTAATTCTAGCTGAAGTTATGGCTTAACAAACACATGTGGGGTAGAAATCTTCAAACTCAGAAAACGGCCGTCAAAGTTGATGCAAAATATTTGTTATGTTTCATGAAATGTACCTTAGTTAACGTGGACAGATCTTGCTAAAATTTCGTCCTAGTCCGCCTCGCTTCCATCCGTCAAGTCTTCCAAAAAATACTCCTCGATCAAACTGTAAATCTGTGAGCAATCACTTCCATCCGAATTTAACGGCTTTGCCATGTTAAACACCATTTTTCGCATCTTCTTAATCGCTATCTGGGTCAGCAGTGACGCGGTGGAAATACGTGGTGCGCATGCGTGTGTTTACTGAACCAATGAGAACAGCTGCCTGGGTCATGCAGTTGCATTTGCTACCACATGATCCGAATTGTTTACACAGCTGGCCTAACAGGGGGCATCTTCCAAGCTCTCTGGGGGTCACAGAATGTAGTTATTAGCATATTTATGCCCATATATAGGAAGATGACGCGTCAAGCTTCGTGGTGATATCTCATATGTTAGGAGCGTCCCAAAATTAGCAGTTGCGAATGCGCACATTACTGGCATTTTCGGCGTTATTTTAAGGAAATCGAGCGGAACACTTCGCACAGCTCTACAAAAATCGTTTTAAAAACACAAAACAGAATTAATTAGAGGGTAGCTAGAGTAGCAATCGATAAAACGAATAACAAAAAATAATTTTCAGGGGAAATCTCAAAATCGGTGGATTCGCGATTTGTTCACATAAACGGCATTTACGGAAAATCAGATTTGCCGACATCCGACTCATTTCGTTAAGATGAGTCACATATATATCCTTGCCATTCCAGTTGCTTGGGACTTGATAGCCACTACAGCACTGCCCTGGATGACCTCAAGTGCGGTTTCTTTCGGTAGTTTCCTTCTGCTAGGTGGACTGTCTGTCAAGATTTACAAGCTCCACCTGCCCGGGTTTTTGGTTGAGGTTTTCCTTCCCCTAGATCACTTGCCTACCATGGCTAATGAGCTTGATCTGCCCGGTACTATTTACCCATGGTTGGGGGTTGGAATAATGAATGTCCACCCTAGGTGGGCCCAGCACACCCACATCTGCTCCGAGAACCCTAGCACATTTGCTTGGGGTGCCCAATATCCACAGTGTACCACAAGGAGGTTGTGCCAGAGGCTTGTCTATGGAGAGGCTATGTACCAGCAGGGGAGACTTACGCACTCGGCTCACTTTTCACCCAGAGGAGCTATCTGATGGCTGTAGCTGAAAGTGAGAGTAAGAAGCACAAACTACACTACAGCACTTGGCGCATCACACAGACCTGTGCTTACACACCACACCACCTTCACACAGACCTGTGCTTACACACCACACCACCATCACACAGACCTGTGCTTACACACCACACCACCATCACACAGACCTGTGTTTACACACCACACCACCACCACACAGACCTGTGGTTACACACCACCATCACACAGACCTGTGACTACACACCACACCACCATCACACAGACCTGTGACTACACACCACACCACCATCACAGAGACATGTGGTTACACACCACCATCACACAGTCCTGTGGTTACACACCACCATCACACAGACCTGTGCTTACACACCACACCACAATCACAGACCTGTGCTTACACACCACACCACCATCACACAGACCTGTGTTTACACACCACACCACCATCACACAGACCTGTGTTTACACACCACACCACCATCACACAGACCTGTGTTTACACACCACACCACCACCACACAGACCTGTGCTTACACACCACACCACAATCACACAGACCTGTGCTTACACACCACACCACCATCACACAGACCTGTGTTTACACACCACACCACCATCACACAGACCTGTGGTTACACACCACACCACCATCACACAGACCTGTGGTTACACACCACACCACCATCACACAGACCTGTGTTTACACACCACACCACCATCACACAGACCTGTGTTTCCACACCACACCACCATCACACAGACCTGTGTTTACATACCACACCACCATCACACAGACATGTGGTTACACACCACACCACCATCACACAGACCTGTGGTTACACACCACACCACCATCACACAGACCTGTGTTTACACACCACACCACCATCACACAGACCTGTGTTTACACACCACACCACCATCACACAGACCTGTGTTTACACACCACACCACCATCACACAGACCTGTGCTTACACACCACACCACAATCACACAGACCTGTGCTTACACACCACACCACCATCACACAGACCTGTGTTTACACACCACACCACCATCACACAGACCTGTGCTTACACACCACACCACCATCACACAGACCTGTGCTTACACACCACACCACCATCACACAGACCTGTGTTTACACACCACACCACCATCACACAGACCTGTGGTTACACACCACACCACCATCACACAGACCTGTTTACACACACCACCATCACACAGACCTGTGCTTACACACCACACCACCATCACACAGACCTGTGCTTACACACCACACCACCATCACACAGACCTGTGTTTACACACCACACCACCATCACACAGACCTGTGTTTACACACCACACCACCATCACACAGACCTGTGTTTACATACCACACCACCATCACACAGACCTGTGCTTACACACCACACCACAATCACACAGACCTGTGCTTACACACCACACCACCATCACACAGACCTGTGTTTACACACCACACCACCATCACACAGACCTGTGGTTACACACCACACCACCATCACACAGACCTGTGCTTACACACCACACCACCATCACACAGACCTGTGTTTACACACCACACCACCATCACACAGACCTGTGTTTACACACCACACCACCATCACACAGACCTGTGTTTACACACACCACCATCACACAGACCTGTGTTTACACAGTGCACACCACTGTACGTGTTCAACAAATCTCATACAACATGAGGTCTGTTGTGTTTACTTACAACATGTTCCCTGCACTGTGGGGGGTAATTTGGCCGTGACTGTGACATTCTCCTTCACTTCCCAGAGTGCCACTGAGCCATCACTCATGCACGACGCAAACAACGACACAAATGGCTCCCCAGGATTCCACATGAGGTCTGAGAGACGAACTTCAGAAGCCATTGACAGTCGCACTTCGACAAAGGGTGCCACGGACAAACTCTGTCAACAGAAAACCACACTTCTGGCCCCATGTCATAAGACTATCTATACTTCCACAAGTGATATGAAACTTTCAATAGACGTTTACATCACAAACGTGATTATAGAACATGGCATGTATAAAAATTAAAGTTCATTAGGGAAAAGAAAATGTCATTGTACAAGTCCACACATACTTGGTTTCTCTGGGAGAGGTTTAGCCACGGTTTGCTTCATACATCTACTTCGGTGTCAGGAAAATACAAGATACTTGTTATTAGTGTTGGGATTTACTTCTTGAAATAATAACATGGTTAGGGTGCTGCTTAGCTGGACACATCTTATGAAGCTACATGTCTTAATCAGGAGTGGAAGAAGAGTTTAAGATGCCAAAAACACACTGTGTACTTGAAAAATGTCAAACAAATCTACACTAAAAACACAAAAACCTGAACACAGCGATTAATTACCTGTCTTGCAAATGCCCTAATATCAAACATGAGGGCGAATACCCCCGCCGGTCTAGTGATGCACACAGAAAGCGTCAAGTCATCAGAACTCAACGCCAAGTGACACGGCGGTAACACAGTGTCAACTCTGACCCACACGGGGAAGTCTGTGACAGTGTCTCCCACGCCATTCCCTTCCATTCCCTTCTTCCGCAAGTCATCTGTCCGCAGTACCTTGACGCCTGCAACACATGCACCACAGGAAGCATTCAGCCACATTGCAATTACTCACAAAGACTATTTGTATATAAATATCCACCACTGGCTATAGCCAGGTACTCATTCGTACAGCTGAATGAACTGGAGCCATGTGGAGGGAACAATGTGCTTCACAAGAATGTAATAAACTGATTATATTTACATTTGCTCTATGGGATCACAGGAAAATGTTAATATGCTACAAATAAGCAAATTATACATCCAAATGCAATTAACAAATCAATAACAAACTTGCTATATTACTTTACTGATAAGTGAAAACAATAAATACACTGATAGGATTTGCAAGGGTGAAACAGCTGCCATGAAGAGAGCATGAAAGACGCCCATACCATCCGCACAGCCAACAAACGTTAGTCCGTATTTGTTGGATATGGCCAGCAGATGGCACCTCTGGTTGACTTCGGTTTCTGGGGTTGGACCCAGCTGCGCCTTCACAAGGTGCTTGAAGCTGAAATCCTACAAGAACATGTCAATAACTATTAGATATTCAACAGCTACTGTCTTTTGGCAAGCCACAGTGAAAAGTAATATAATTATATAAATATGACTGCCTGTATTAACTTTCTTGTTAACTAACTACGCCTGATGGAATAGCTGCATGGTACCAGAATGCCACATAAACATACATATAGCATTCTTAAGGTACAATAGTTTGCCCTGTTACCAATTTCTTCTGGAGTGTCTAAAAAATATATTAAAATCAACTGAAGGTCAATCTTACTTAGATCTGTTAAGGGGATGCGTTGGTCAGAGAATGAACGACTTTTTTAGATTTTTTTTTAAATGAGTTTCGAGTTGTTGACATTTCCGTGTAGAAATATTATTCAACTTGTCATTCTTGTACATTTCATTGTCGAAATAAACGTGTTTCTAACACAAAACATGCCTTTTGTGTGATGCCTGTCATTGCTAAGTCTTTGTTTTTGTCAAATGAAGCGTGAATAATCGAACATTATGTGATTTTCCGGGACTGATTGCCAGCCGAAACAAAGTGCAATACCAACATGGCGGATACCACGGGAAGTCTCTTTTTTTGCTCTGCATCATGTTAGACACAGATTTAAAATAAGCCCGAAGTTATCCGCGTAATCCCGACTAAAAACCAAGCCCCATCCAGCCATCTCAATGACAAAGCAATGGGAAATCCCACGACAATTCACCAGACGGCATCACGTGATGTCGGGTTCCCTCAAATCAACGGCTCTGATTGGTTGTAAAACTAATTTCCACTCAATGACATCAGCTTGAGATACCAGCTACGTTAGATTCCATCGACATATTACAACTTCCACAAAAGGCATGTTTTGTGTTAGAAACACGTTTATTTTGGCAATGAAATGTACATGAATGACAAGTTGCATAATATTTCTACACGGAAATGTCAACAACTCGAAACTCTTTTTTTTTTAAATCCCAAAAAGTCGTTCATGCTGACCATCGCATCCCCTTAAGTTATTTCTACTAGCAAGGAGCAAATAGAAAATTAGTAAAGTCATCTTAAATTGTAAGCATATCAAAACATCTCCGCTTGTATGTTGTTACCGGATTCAGTTATGTTCATAATTGGAAGTATCCGTAAGAGACATCAAGGATTCGGAAAGTTAACTTCATACTTCTAATCATTTAAAAACACTTACCGCCACGTCGCATTCTGGTGGTTCTTCCTCAGGCATACCGTTGACACTTCTCTGAAACACACCCCAAAGGTAGTCACCCTCACACAACCAAAACATGATTGCCAAAAATAACTGGGACTACTCTAATAGATTTCTGTTTCCAATAAAACTAAAGGCCAATGGCATGTATATATACAAGATTTTGTTTAATTATCCAGTCATTTATTGTCCTCTGAGCGAATGAGTACTTTCTCATATCCAACCTACTCAGTTCCTTGACTAATGCTGCATTGTGCCCTCTGGTTATACTGCCTTCTTTCAGTTTGAAGAAAATATTTCTATCAATATCCTCATAACCATTCAATATCTTAAAAACTTTTATTTGGTCTCCTCTTAGTCTCATAGTCTCTAGTGTTGTTAACCCACATTCTAACAGGCATCTTTCATAACCAAAATCTTTTAGTTCAGGAATCAGCTTAGTTGTTCTTTGTTGTACTCTTTCTAGCTTATCTATGTCCTTCTTACGATATGACCGCCATGCTTGTATACAATAGTCCATGTGGCCTAACTATTGCTTTGTACAGTGGTACAATTAGCTGTTTCTCCTTATATGTCATATTTCTTCTAATTAGCCCTAGTATTTAGTTACTCTTTGAAGCAGCAATTCCACATTGCTCCGAAACTTTCATGTCAACACTAACTATTACTCCTAAGTCCTTTTCTTTTACAGTTTCACCTAACATAGCATCCCCCATTATGTATTCTTTGTTCACATTTCCATGTCCTATGTGGATGCATTTACACATCCCAAAATTGAATAACATTTGCCATTGTTCAGACCATTTGACCAATTTGGCTAGATCATCCTGTAAAGTGTGTTTATCTGCATCTGTTTTAACTGTTCTGAACACTTTTGTATTGTCTGCGAATTTCAATACTTTGCGTGATACATCATCATCTAAATCATTGATATATATATATATATATATCAAGAATAATATAGGTCCCAACACTGACCCCTGTAACACTCCACTCAAAACTGGTTTCCAGTTTGAAATCTACCCCTTTACTATTACTCTCTGTCTTCTGTCTGTCAGCCGTGTTTGTATCCAACTGATCACACCATCCCCTATACAATGGCCTTTAGTTTAAGTAACAATCTTTGATGTGGCACTTTATAAAATGCTTTCTGAAAATCTAAGTAGACAATATTCACTGGTGACCCATCATCTACCCACTTTGTAATTTCTTCTAAAAACATAAGAGACTGATTTGACAAGACCTAGTTTTTAGGACCCATGTTGAGTTTCATTTATTAATTTGTGTTATACAAGGAATTCCACCATGTGGTCTATAATAAGCGTTTCTAATAATTTGCGTAAAACTTAAGCTCACTACTGGTCTGTAATTCTCTGTTTTGCTCCTCGATCCCTTTTTAATAATGGTGTAATGTTTGCTTCTTTTCATTCTTGTGGAACGATTCCCTCTTTAAGTGACAAGTTAAAGAATATAGCAAGTGGTGTACTCATTTGATCTACTATTTCCTTAAGCACTTTTGGTGGTATCCTGTCAACTCCAGGTGATTTGTTTTCTTTCATCATCTTAATTTTCTTTGATATCATTTCAGGAGTAACAAACAACTGCCATAATTGATTTGATTCATCCCCTTCAAATTTATTAACTGGTAATGGCAGTGAACTTATATCTTATGTGGTAAACACTGAGCTGAAATACTCGTTCAGGGCCTCTGTTATTTGAAGCCCATCATATATTACGTTTCCTGCACTGTTTTTTAGTGGTCCCACCTTATCACAAACCTTCTGTTTACTCTTTACATCAGCGTAGAAACTCTTGCTATCATTTTTTTATCATTCGCCAATTGTTGCTCAAATGTTTGTTTGGATTTTCTAATTTCAGTTGTAGATAGGTTAAGGGCCTCTTTGTAGTTGTTATAGTCTTCTATATTTCCAGTGCTTCTTTTAATATGTGTTTCCCTTGCTTTTTTAGGGGAACACATCTTTCAATAATGCCTTCAATATCATCTTTCAAAATGGTCCAACAGTATAATGCTGTCTTGTCCTTCATTAAATTAGTTCAATTTATGTATGCTCAATATTGTCTCATCTGTTTATATCTATTTGCCTTTGTTAAAGTCTCTCCTCCATCGCTTTTTACTATTATTCCCTGATTGTACTTTTATACTAAAATGGATCTGGTTATGATCAGTAGATCCCAAAGGTTCATGTATTTTAACACTATCAACTAATTCGTTTTGAGAAAAGAAAACTAAATCCAACACATTCCCACCTCTGGTTGGTTCCAAAACATGTTTGGTAAGGAAACAGTCCTGTATTGACATTGCAGACTGTGTATCGTGATGTATCGATACATTGATTACGACGTTACAAGTCTAGCATACGGCGTGATTTTTATTTAATTGTTGCATATGGGGCCGACACTATCAGTGCACCTAAATAGCAATCAAGCTGTGGGATATTACCACGTGATGTAAATGACATAGAAAACTCCCTGATCCTGGACCCGGTCAGTGTCACTGCGAGTATACTGGACCACTCAGTTTTTGCTGTAGGCAACCATAACATGCAAATTTCACCAACAATTTTAGAAATAATTCTACAATGTATAAATATTATTAATCAGAACCACTTGTTTCATCAATGGCATGTAAACAAAGTATGAAAAGTTGTTTTAGTGAAATATTTACAATATTCATAAGACAATAACACTCCACGTGCCAAACGGAAGCACTAAGTTTCAGCTGCATCGTGTTCAAAATCATCAATGTATGACAATACACAATGCAATAGATGTGTAAACACAACAGGCTGTTCAGTGACTTTCCTGTGGTGATTAGTGTCAACGGTTGCTTACAATTTCGTCCGATAATATTGAAATATATTTTGAATGTTTACACCACCGTCACCACATAGTCACGTACATGATCTGCACTCGCTATCAAAATATTCCTCAAAAACCTATTTGCCTCATTTCAATTTAAGAAAAATAACTTTGTAGCAAGTCAGTAGACGTCTTTTGCTCCCAGTGACCGACATATATCTGATTAAGGAAATATATAATGTGAGATCCAGCAAAAACCTAGATACAGCAGAAACCGGCAGGTGATTATATGCGAATCTGGATACTCGCGGTCATAGACACATAAAGGGACATGGGACTATTTTGTTATCATGTAGTGTTGCAGTTTCGTTATTAATAATATTATGTCAATGCTTAACTAGCAGAATGATTAGTTTCACTTTCGTAGTTCGACGCGATATCATACACGAAGTTGAGGTTGCCGATGAAACAAATTAATACATTATAGGGTGCGCGTAATACAAACATGACCACGTTAATATACGCCAGCGGGTCACCGCAGTCATCAAATTACGTATACAAACCTTGTCTTTAACCGACACCTGTACAAGAAAGTTATCTGAATATGCGACTTTGCTTAAATATCAACGGCACACCACACGCACAACCGCCACTTTTTCGCATTATCTAGTAAAACACATCACCACATGCTACTTGTACTATTTACCCGTTATACCTGTCTTTAACGCCACATCCTTGCCTTTGGAATTTCAGTAGTATGAGTTGGTAATGTGTAAATGACAATCAATGTGAATAATATACACATAAATCTACCGAAATCATTATTTTTACATTTTGTTATTTGATTAATAATTAAAACTATAAATATCGTAGTCGTTATATCTGGTACGATATTGTCGATTATAACTAGCAGTATACATCCGGCATTTTCACACGAAACATTGTTCGATGCCAACATTGTTTGGGTGATACAACTAGGAAGGTTGTGTTTTGGTGCAGGTTCGTTTACAGAACGACTGCTACATTCACCATCGCCAATAGGTGACCGTACTTTTTCTAACACACTTAACAGTTTGCGCTTATCCAAACAAATATGACATACCTTTACGCGCGTGAAATGCTACCTAGAAACACGAGCGATTGGATCGCGTTCATCGTAGCAATAGCCTTGATCCACATAGTCGTTGCGTATGAGCTGCTCGTCATTCTGCCGTACATCGACGAAGATCGCACGCGTACATTTTGGCTGCACGTCGGCTTCGGCTTGTTCCTCTATGCGAGTATGATGACAAGTCTAGTGCGCACGATAGCGACCAACTCGACGACGCGACACATGATGCTGCCGAGCGTCCTGAAGCCGGGCTGGCGGTTCTGCTCTGTGTGCGAAGCGAACGCCCCTCCTCGTTCCAAGCACTGCTGGGTGTGCGACGTGTGCGTACTCAAGCGTGACCACCACTGTATATTCACGGGCAACTGCGTCGGTTACACCAACCATCGCTACTTCATGAACTTCCTGCTCTACGTGACCGTCGGAGCATTCTACTGTAACTACCTGAATGTTGACTACACACTCGAGACACTCGGCAACTTAAACGTCCTTACGCTCCTCACGATTTTCATGCCCATGTTGTCGTGGGTCATCGGCATCGCACCTGCATATACATTCGCCGTTGCCTTCATATCGATGGTGTGTCTCCTTGGCTTTCTGCTTGTCACCGGCTACTTGATCTATCAGCTGAGGAACATCTACTGCGGACAGACAATGTGGGAGACAGCGAGTGGCACGCAAGACTATAACTTTGGTTGGAAGGACAACATGATGGAAGTGTTCGGCAAGAATTACATCCTGGCGTTCTTCAGTCCATTTGTGAATTCACCACTCTTGGGAGATGGGATAGATTTCAAGAAAAAAATTAGCGAGAATATCAAAGACTTGTAGACAACTTGCGATTCACCTTGAACTCATTGTGATGTGTAAAGACTGCATTGGTAGAATGGTGTCTCTTATGCTCACACCAATACACCATTGGGGATGTCTGATAATATTCCTAATATCCATTGCACGATTTTGTAATTTTTAAACTGCCAATTTTGTAGAAATGTTGTATGTTATAGTCATTGTTAAGTTGTTTGTTGTTGCTAATTCTAAGATGTTGTCTGCACCAGCTCTGCCACAGCAGCCGTCTCCTTCATTAAAATATGCAACACTGTTTAATCTTAAAAACATAAATAATACGCACACTACACACTGGATTTCAGTATGTAGAATAATGCTGATAGAATCTCCTGCAAGAGTTCAGTTTTGTAATTTGTTTTATGTAAACATGGAATATAAGTCATTTAACTGTTGTGCTATGTTTAAATGTTTAATCATAGTACGCAATTGATTTGTATTAGTTTAATTCAGTTGTTGATCCATAAGTCATGTGGTATCATAATATCTTTAACCAGGCCTGTATTATAGTAGTGGTTGAATTTGTTTCTAGTTTCTCAAAAATCTCAAACTACACACATCCAGAGTTTGGTCCAATTACATAATTGGTTATAGAGAAATGTAATTAATTCTGGTTTTGAAGATATCCTGTAACTGATTATTTTGTGTAATTGAAACAATCACTATTTCCTGACATCATTTTATGCCACGGATTGTTTTCAGTCAACAAAATGTTAAAACCATTCAAAATACCCATTGCCTAAGTTGTGATCCTAATGTATCATTCACCTACCAGTGCTAATTAATGAAGAAGCCATATATCTGGCAGTGTCCAAGACTCAACTGCATCTGTTTGTCCAGTAGGTGGATTAGCACTTGTCACTGTCCAAGTGTCAATATCCCCTTTGTTCTTTAGCCAAGCTGCAAGGTATCACTGCAAGCTACTGGTCTAGAAGCGACCTGACTCAGAAATTATATTTCTCATGCTCTTACCCCCCAGAATTGTTCCGTATGATAAAAAGACTCAAGAGACAAAGAGAGAAAACAAAATATTTATATCTAGGGGTAGCTCAAATGTCTCAAAGTTCACAATATTCAGAGTTTGAGACAATGTATTCAGTTATGAGCAGTTTGCTAATTTCCAAATAATGACATACAAGAAAATTCAACCAATAAACTGAATTGCATTAATGATACTGTCATGAAATATTGTCATGAATAAGTAATGTCTTAGTGGCATACATGGTTCACATAATAAAACTACAGTTTGTGTTCAGATTCATCCTGTTATTGCCTCAATGTGGGCCACGTTCAAGCAACAGATTCTATGTGTATGACACTTGTTTCGCACTGTCCACTTTGTCCTGTTAAGGTCTGTTTCCTGCTGTCTGGGTAGGCATGGCGGTGCTCCTCAACAACTTGCAGCAAGAACTGAAGCTGGGGCTCGCTTTTGGTCAGGAGGCCGCTGAATTCTTGAATCAGAGCAACTCCGCGTTCAGCATGGTCATTCACGACTTTTATTGTACAAACTGTCTCTCTAGCCTGCTTGAAGTCCTCTCATTCCTCCCACATATCTGGATCGACTTGGAGAAATCCATCTGGAAGCGCCATCAGTTCAAACAATGCAGCAGACTTCAGCGTGACAAAATCTTCCAGCTTCTACTCTCGGAAAGATTTGAGGGTGACAGTAACCGTCTTTGTATGAGATACAGAAGGATCCTGCTCTCTCATAGCGCTAACAATCAGCCTCTTCGTTGATTAACTGACCTGGCTGTCAAAAAAATCCAACCCAACAAGTGATTCTGATAGATAACACAAGTGCTTGGCGAGCTTATCTGATGTAGCTCTCGAGACAGCTGCGTGGATGGTTGAGTAGTCAAACAGGGACTTCAGCAGCAGAAAGTCATTGTATGGTGCACTTGCTGCTTGTGGAGCAGTATTCCACGCCTTCAGGTACACACGTACAGCACTTGCTGCTTGTGGAGCAGTATTCCACGCCTTCAGATACACACGTACAGCACTTGCTGCTTGTGGAGCAGTATTCCACGCCTTCAGATACACACGTACAGCACTTGCTGCTTGTGGAGCAGTATTCCACGCCTTCAGATACACACGTACAGCACTTGCTGCTTGTGGAGCAGTATTCCACGCCTTCAGGTACACACGTACAGCACTTGCTGCTTGTGGAGCAGTATTCCACGCCTTCAGATACACACGTACAGCACTTGCTGCTTGTGGAGCAGTATTCCACGCCTTCAGGTACACACGTACAGCACTTGCTGCTTGTGGAGCAGTATTCCACGCCTTCAGGTACACACGTACAGCACTTGCTGCTTGTGGAGCAGTATTCCACGCCTTCAGGTACACACGTACAGCACTTGCTGCTTGTGGAGCAGTATTCCACGCCTTCAGGTACACACGTACAGCACTTGCTGCTTGTGGAGCAGTATTCCACGCCTTCAGATACTCATGTACAGCAAATATGCACACATCATGCAACCCTTTTTCCTCTCTTGGGGTGAGTTTGAACTTGGCTCGAAACATCCAGATCTTGAGAGCGTAGATGACTATGGCCATCCAGCGGGCATGATGCTTGTCTCCAGGTAACATAAATCGAACTCCTCGGCGAGGAACTGCTCTCAGGAAGATCAACACTAATGCTAGGAACTCCCTATAATCATCTCTTGGTTGACTCTCTTCCAGATGATTGTTAGTAAACTCGATGTTGCTTTCCTTGATGTCTTCGACCAAGTTTAACACATCTTCACGTTCAATACCTGTTTCATATTTGCTTCAGTCGATGAACTCTCAGTATTCCTGAAACCGCTTGAACAGTGGCACCTCTGGAGAAGATATGGATCCCATACACACTTGAAATACTGCGCCAATGAAGAGTTCCACGATGTGATGTCTGCAGGCCAGTGACAGAAGCTCCTTACCAAGCCTTTGCTCCAAGAGGACACAAGCACCAGCCAGCCGATCAGTATTTGAGCTGGTTGTGTTGAAGCATTTAGCTCGAACTCTGTTAACCAAGTCCCAGGCCTCCACGGCTTTGAAAACTGCTGCAGCCTGGGCTTCGCCTGTTCCAGATGGAAGTTTGGTGACATTGAGCAACTGAGAAACTCCTTTATCAGAGACGAGTATCGGGAGCCGATCAACCTTTTCTTTGCCCGTCAAATCAGGTAGAAGTTTGTCGTCCCAGTGCATAACCAGGGGCACCTGACCTCGAAACTCTGCCTTGAGACTTGCTGCTCACTGAACACGATTGTTTTATTCTCATTCGACGAATCGATGATCTGTTAAGGGCAAGGCTGTCAAGATTTTGACCCATACTCTTGGCTGTTTCAGCAATGACAAATGTTGCTTTGCGGTCTGATACCTTTGTCCTGTCCAGTGCAACTGCCAACTGTGGTGTAATGACAGTTTTCCGAACCCTCTTTCTCTTCACGGACGTCACAGAGCCGCCAACGGCCCCTTCAACCTCCTGCTCAGCTACATCGTGATCGTCGTCATTATCGTCAGCCGATGAGCTGCTGCCAGATGAAACCAGTTCTACTGTGGCACTCGCTCTTTTTAGGGTATCTTCCATACAACAACGTCTACCAAGCATGCGATCCCATCTATCTGCCACCTACTTCTCTTTTGCAAACAACGTTTTGTCAGCACCTGCCATGTATGCAAGTCTGATGTCATCATGTCTGCACTGCAGTGGGTCGGGGGGGGGGGTGTATTGTCCATTGAGCATGTCATGATCATCAACTGATACATGTATACATGGTATATACATTGTTTAGGATAAGAGCATGCACAATTATGTTCTGAATCTCAGTTTCATATTATTATCAGTGCAACCTGCCCTAATTATATGTTGGCTGCCGCTTAGGAAATATCCAAAATTTCAACATCATTGAGCTACCTCTAAATATTGTTCAAATGTGCTCATATTTTGTGAGAAATTTTATTTTATATATTGGAACAAAATCAGAGGGTAAGAAGATGACATATCAAAACTTCAGAAATAAGGACCGCCCTAGGCCTGAGTCACAGTACTTCTTCAGGTGAAGAGTATAACAGTTCTTTGCAGTTAGCGCTGTCTCTTATGAGAGTAACAAAGGCGTTTTATTATGGATTTGGTTTGTTTAATTTCTTGCAACTTTGTTTATTAACTAGAGTGAGAAAGTATGCCGCTTGAAGCAAAGCTTTTGTAGCTTCAATGTCATCAATGTGCAGAAATTGTATTTATATTTCATTATATAAAATTACCATTACACCTCACTTATTGGCTTAAATTCCAATTTCGTTGGTTTTTATGATTTTTATCAGTTTCATACAAATTGAGAACATTTGTTTTTCAATCAGTTCTACGTCATGATTGGCCCATTTGGCCCTGCATACCTGTGCATGCCATATCATTGATAAACGTTTTGGTAGGTCCCATTAACGCATCTGTAATTGAAAATGTAGTGGTTAATTGTAATTGATCTGAAAATTGTAGAAGTGTAATTGATTTGATTTTGTGTAATTGGACCCAGAGCTGCTGATGCACCTTTAATGCTTATGCAAAACATCCAGCTGTCCTCCTTGTACGCCACGCTTACGAAAACATCCAACTGTACGCCACGCTTACAAAAACATCCAATTGTACGCCCTGTATGCCACGCTTACAAAAACATCCAATTGTACGCCCTGTACGCCACGCTTACAAAAACATCCAATTGTACTCCCTGTACACCACGCTTACAAAAACATCCAATTGTACGCCCTGTACGCCACGCTTACAAAAACAGCCAACTGTACGCCCTGTACGCCACGCTTACAAAAACATCCAATTGTACTCCCTGTACGCCACGCTTACAAAAACATCCAACTGTACTCCCTGTACGCCACGCATACAAAAACATCCAATTGTATGCCCTGTACACCACGCTTACAAAAACATCCAACTGTACGCCCTGTACGCCACGCTTACAAAGCATCCAAATGTACGCTCTGTACGCCACGCTTACAAAAACATCCAACTGTACGCCCTGTACGCCACGCTTACAAAAACATCCAACTGAACACCCTGTACGCCACGCTTACAAAAACATCCAACTGTCCTCCCTGTACGCCACGCTTACAAAAACAGCCAACTGTACGCCCTGTACGCCACGCTTACAAAAACATCCAAGTGTACTCCCTGTACACCACGCTTACAAAAACATCCAACTGTACGCCCTGTACGCCACGCTTACAAAGCATCCAAATGTACGCTCTGTACGCCATGCTTACAAAAACATCCAACTGTACGCCCTGTACGCCACGCTTACAAAAACATCCAACTGAACACCCTGTACGCCACGCTTACAAAAACATCCAATTGTACTTCCTGTACGCCACGCTTACAAAAACATCCAACTGTACTCCCTGTACGCCACGCTTACAAAAACATCCAACTGTACTCCCTGTACGCCAAGCTTACAAAAACATCCAACTGTACGCCCTGTATGCCACGCTTACAAAAACATCCAACTGTCCTCCCTGTACGCCACGCTTACAAAAACATCCAATTGTACTTCCTGTACGCCACGCTTACAAAAACATCCAACTGTACTCCCTGTACGCCACGCTTACAAAAACATCCAACTGTACTCCCTGTACGCCACGCTTACAAAAACATCCAACTGTATGCCCTGTACGCCACGCTTACAAAAACATCCAACTGAACACCCTGTACGCCACGCTTACAAAAACATCCAACTGTCCTCCCTGTACGCCACGCTTACAAAAACAGCCAACTGTACGCCCTGTACGCCACGCTTACAAAAACATCCAATTGTACTCCCTGTACGCCACGCTTACAAAAACATCCAACTGTACTCCCTGTACGCCACGCTTACAAAAACATCCAATTGTACTTCCTGTACGCCACGCTTACAAAAACATCCAACTGTACTCCCTGTACGCCAAGCTTACAAAAACATCCAACTGTACTCCCTGTACGCCAAGCTTACAAAAACATCCAACTGTACTCCCTGTACGCCACGCTTACAAAAACATCCAACTGTACTCCCTGTACGCCAAGCTTACAAAAACATCCAACTGTACGCCCTGTACGCCACGCTTATAAAGCATCCAAATGTACGCTCTGTACGCCACGCTTACAAAAACATCCAACTGTACGCCCTGTACGCCACGCTTACAAAAACATCCAACTGAACACCCTGTACGCCACGCTTACAAAACATCCAACTGTACTCCCTGTACGCCAAGCTTACAAAAACATCCAACTGTACGCCCTGTACGCCACGCTTACAAAAACATCCAACTGTCCTCCCTGTACGCCACGCTTACAAAAACATCCAATTGTACTTCCTGTACGCCACGCTTACAAAAACACCCAACTGTACTCCCTGTACGCCACGCTTACAAAAACATCCAACTGTCCTCCCTGTACGCCACGCTTACAAAAACATCCAACTGTCCTCCCTGTACGCCACGCTTACAAAAACATCCAACTGTACTCCCTGTATGCCACGCTTACAAAAACATCCAACTGTCCTCCCTGTACGCCACGCTTACAAAAACATCCAATTGTACTTCCTGTACGCCACGCTTACAAAAACATCCAACTGTACTCCCTGTACGCCACGCTTACAAAAACATCCAACTGTACTCCCTGTACGCCAAGCTTACAAAAACATCCAACTGTACGCCCTGTATGCCACGCTTACAAAAACATCCAACTGTCCTCCCTGTACGCCACGCTTACAAAAACATCCAATTGTACTTCCTGTACGCCACGCTTACAAAAACATCCAACTGTACTCCCTGTACGCCACGCTTACAAAAACATCCAACTGTCCTCCCTGTACGCCACGCTTACAAAAACATCCAACTGTACTCCCTGTATGCCACGCTTACAAAAACATCCAACTGTACGCCCTGTACGCCATGCTTACAAAAACATCCAACTGTACTCCCTGTACGCCACGCTTACAAAAACATCCAACTGTACGCCCTGTACGCCACACTTACAAAAAACATCCAACTGTACGCCCTGTACGCCACGCTTACAAAAAACATCCAACTGTACGCCCTGTACGCCACACTTACAAAAAACATCCAACTGTACGCCCTGTACGTGACGCTTACAAAAACATCCAATTGTACCACCTTAATACCAACAACCTCCAACTGCACTCGTTTTCATGCTTACCCCTTGAGTCCTCCAACTACACTCATAAATGAGAGTGTAAACTAACCATTCATCCCCGGAAGACCACCCACTATACCCCTTTGAGCCCTCCAACTGTACCCCTTTCAGTCCTCCAACAGCACCTACATTGAGACCTCCAACAGCACCCCCTTGACACCTCCAACTGCGCCCTTTGAGACCTCCAACTGCACCCCCTTATGACCACAAGCTGTACCTCCTTAAGCACTCGAACTGTACCCCTCTGAATCCTCCATTGAGAACTGCACCTACATTGAGAACTGCCACTACACCCCCTAGAAACCTCCAACAGCACCTCACTTGAGACCTCCAACTGCACCCCCTTGAAACCTCCAACTGCACCCCCTTGAGACTTCCAACTGCACCCCCTTGAGACCTCCAACTGCACCTCCTTGAGACATCCAACTGCACCCCCGTGAGACTTCCAACTGCACCCCCTTGAGACTTCCAACTGCACCCCCTTGAGACTTCCAACTGCACCCCCTTGACACCTCCAACTGCATCCCCTTGACACCTCCAACTGCAGGCCTTGAGACTTCCAACTGCACCCCCTTGATACCTCCAACTGCACCCCCTTGAGACCTCCAACTGCACTCCCTTGAGACCTCCAACTGCACCCCTTGAGACTTCCAACTGCAACCCTTGAGACCTCCAACTGCACCTCCTTGAGACATCCAACTACACCTCCTTGAGACGACTTTCAACTGCACCCCCTTGACACCTCCAACTGCATCCCCTTGACACCTCCAACTGCACGCCTTGACACCTCCAACTGCACCCCATTGACACCTCCAACTGCACCCCTTGAGACTTCCAACTGGACCCCCTTCATACCTCCAACTGCATCCCCTTGAGACCACCAACTGCACCCCCTTAAGACCTCCAACTGCACCCCTTGAGACTTCCAACTGCTCCCCTTGAGACCTCCAACTGCACCCCCTTGAGACTTCCAACTGCACTCCCTTCAGACCTCCAACTGCACCTCCTTGAGACATTCAACTGTACCCCTTGAGACATCCAACTGCACCTCCTTGAGATATCCAACTGCGCCCCCTTGAGACTTCCAACTACACCCCCCTGAGACTTCCAACTACACCCCTTCAGACCTCCAACTGCTCTCCCTTAACACCTCCAACTTACCCCTTGAGATCTCCAACTGCATCACCTTGAGACCTCCAACTGCACCCCTTGAGACTTCCAACTCACCCCCTTGAGACCTCCAACTGCACCCCCTTGACACTCCAACAACACCCCTTGAGACTTCCAACTGCACCCCCTTGAGACCTCCAACTGCACCCCATTGAGACTTCCAACTCACCCCCTTGACACCTCCAACAACACCCCTTGAGACTTCCTACTGCACCCCCTTGAGACCTCCAACTGCACCCCGTTGAGACTTCCAACTCACCCCATTGAGACCTCCAACTGCACCCCTTGTGACTTCCAACTGCACCCCCTTGAGACCACCAACTGCACCCCCTTAACACCTCCAACTCACCCCTTGAGACCTCCAACTGCACCACCTTGAGACTTCCAACTGCACCCCTTGAGACTTCCAACTCACCCCCTTGAGACCTCCAACTGCACCCCCTTGACACCTCCAACAACACCCCTTGAGACTTCCAACGGCACCCCCTTGAGACCTCCAACTGCACCCCATTGAGACTTCCAACTCACCCCCTTGACACCTCCAACAACACCCCTTAAGACTTCCTACTGCACCCCCTTGAGACCTCCAACTGCACCCCATTGAGACTTCCAACTCACCCCATTGAGACCTCCAACTGCACCCCTTGTGACTTCCAACTGCACCCCCTTGAGACCACCAACTGCACTCCCTTAACACCTCCAACTCACCCCTTGAGACCTCCAACTGCACCACCTTGAGACTTCCAACTGCACCCCTTGAGACTTCCAACTCACCCCCTTGAGACCTCCAACTGCACCCCCTTGACACCTCCAACAACACCCCTTGAGACTTCCAACGGCACCCCCTTGAGACCTCCAACTGCACCACATTGAGGCTTCCAACTCACCCCCTTGACACCTCCAACAACACCCCTTAAGACTTCCTACTGCACCCCTTGAGACCTCCAACTGCACCTCCTCATTGAGACTTCCCAACTCACCCCATTGAGACCTCCAACTGCACCTCCCTTGTGACTTCCCAACTGCACCCCTTGACTTCCCAAGTGCACCTCCCCTGAGACTTCAACTGCACTCCCCTTGAGACCTCCAACTGCACTCCCTTGAGACCTCCAACTGCAACTTCTTTGACCTCCCTCCCTCCCTCTCCAACTGCACCTCCTCTTGAAACCTACAACTGCACCTCTTTGGGACCTCCACTGCACTCCCTTTGAGACTTCCAACTGTACCCCTTGACACCTCCCCACTGTACCTCTTTTGAGACTTCCCAACTGCACCCCTTGAGACCTCCAACTGCACTCCCTTAACAATTTCCAACTCATCCCTTGAGACTCTCCACTGCACCACCTTTGAGACCTCCAACTGCATCCCTCCTTGAGACTTCCCAACTCACCCCCTTGAGACCTCCAACTGCAAATTTCTGGACACATCCAACAACACCCTTAAGACTCCTACTGCACCCCTTGAGACTCCCAACTGCACCCATTGAGGACTCCCAACTCACCCCTATTGAGACCTCCAACTGCACCTCCCTTTGTGACCTCCAACTGCACCCTTGTGACCTCCCAACTGTAATTCCCATTAAGACTCTCCAACTGCACCCTTGAGACTCCCAACTGCACTCCCCTTTGATACTCTCCCAACTGCACTCCCTTGAGACTCTCCAACTGCAATTCCCCTTGAGACTCCTCCAACTGCACTCCCTTGAGACCTCCAACTGCACTCCCTTTGAAAAACATCCAACTGCACTCCCTTGAGACACATCAACTGTACTCCCTTTGAGACTCCCAAATTTCTTGAGACATCCAACTGCACTCCCTTGAGACCTCCAACTGCACCCCCTTGAGACCTCTAACTGCACCCCCTTGAGACCTCCAACTGCACCCCCTTGAGACCTCCAACTGCACTCCCTTGAGACCTCCAACTGCACCCCTTGAGACCTCCAACTGCACTCCCTTGAGAACTCCAGCGGCACTCACTTGAGACCTCCAACTGCACCCCTTGAGACCTCCAACTGCACCCCCTTGAGACATCCAACTGCACTCCCTTGAGACCTCCAACTGCACCCACTTGAGACGTTCAACTGCACTCATTGAGCTCCCCCAACTGCATCCCTGGAGACCTAACTCTTGATACCTCCAGCTGCACCTCCTTCAAACCTCCAGCTGCACCCGTTTGATATCTCAACAGCACCTCCCTTGAGACCTTCAACTCTGCACCTCCTGAGACCTTTAACTGGACCCCGTTGAGACATCCAGCTGCACTCCCTTAAGAGTTCAAATGCACCCTCTTGACACCTCCAACTGCACCCATTAAGACCTCCAAATGCACCCCTTTTAAACCTCCAACTGAGGGGGAAACCTTCGTATGCACCCGCCACTGAGACTTCGAGTGGAACTCTTGTCACGGCGCTGGAGGAACGCGAATTACACCCCAGCTTGCTATAACGTTTAAATAAAAAAATATTGAGTCACACTTGTCTAATAACACCCAACAAATTCAATAGCATTTCATATTTTTTGTATTCTCCATGGAGGGAATGTGGCGTGATGTTGGCCCCAAAGCTAGTGGTAAGTTCAGACATATGACAACCCCTCACTAGGGACCCCTGACACGCCCCTCCCTATGGATTGTACACAGAGACTTCTGACCCCCTCCTCATTGATCCCTGACAACCCCTCCCTATATATCCTTGACACCCCCTCCCCATAGATCCCTGATACCCCCTCCTCATTGATGCATGACAACCCCTCCTTATAGATCCCTGACACCCCCTCCCTATTATATCATTGACACCCCTTCTCTATAGATCCCTGACACCCCCTCCCCATAGATCCCTGACACCCTCTCCCTATAGATTCCTGACACCCTCTCCCAATAAATCCCTGACACCCCTTCCCTATAGATCACCAACACCCCCTCCTTATTGATCCCTGATACGCTCTCCCTATATATCTCTGACACCCCCTCCCCATTGATCCCTGACACCCCCTCCCTATAGATCCCTGACACCCCCTCCCTAAATATCCCTGACACCCCCTCCCCATTGATCCCTGACAACCCTCCTTATAGATCCCTGACACCCCCTCCCTATAGATACCTGACACCCCCTCCACATTGGTCCCTGACTACCCCCCCTTATATATCCGTGACACCCCCTTCCTATAGATCCCTGATACCCTCTCCCTATAGATCACCAACACCTCCTCCCCATAGATCCCTGACACCCCTTCCCCTTCCCCATAGATCCCTGACACCCCACCCTATAGATCCCTGACACCCTCCCCATAGATCTCTGACACCCTCTCCCTATAAATCACCAACACTTCCTCCCTATAGATCACCAACACCTCCTCCCCATAGGTCCCTGACACCTCTTCCCTATATATCCCTGACACCCTCTCCCTACAGATCCCTGACACCCCCTCCCAATAGAACCCTGACACCCCTCCCTATAGGACCCCGACGCCCCCTCCCCATAGATCCCTGACACCCTCCCTATAGATTCCTGACACCCCTCCCTATAGATCCCTGACACCCCTCCGTATAGATAGCCAACACCCCCTCCAAATTGAAATAATAAAAATAAATAATTTCAGCGAAGAAGAATTCTCACTAATGCATTTAAATATTATAAGCCTATTAAAGAACATTAGCAAATTGAGTGATTTGTTATCGTTGATCGACAACAAATTCAAGGTTATTGGTCTAAGTGAAACGTGGTTAAATAATAATAACGTTGATTTATATGAATTACCAGATTGTAGAAGTATTCGTTTGATTAGACCTTCCAAGGGTGGTGTATCTTTGTATGTTTATAGTTCCATTGAGTACACTGAGTTATCAGATATGAGTATCATAACTGAATGTTTGGAATGCATGTTTATTGAAGTCAACACTCAGTCTACGATAAAAAAAAAACAATTGTTGGTATTGTCTATCGACCACCTAATACAAACATTACCACTTTTACTGAACATGTTATGGATATTATACAAATTCTTAAGGTTGAAAATAAACAGTGTTACATAATGGGTTACTTTAATATCAATTTACTTAACTATGGTAATCACACGGAAACTCAAGATTACATAGATGCAATGTTTCAACATTCATTTATACCCCTTATCAATAAGCCCACTAGCATAACACCAACTACTGCCTCGGTCATAAATAATAGACATATACATAGCAATGATGTACTTGGTGCAAATTTACATGAAATAATAATTTATATATACAGTTGTTGCTGACCATTTGCCAATCTTTTTACTTACTAAACAAAGTAATGCCACAAAGGTAGCAATAAATACAATACGATGCGTAAAGGCGGTTATTGCAAGGCTAAGAAGCCATTAGAACCAACAGCGCCAGACATGTATAGAACTTTTGCTGCTTAGATCAGCCATAGTTTATAGATCGAAGATTGGAGTAAAGAATGGTTGCTACAATTCAACCTCGAGAAATGCAAGTTAATGAAAGTGGGGAAATCGCCACACAAAACGTACACTATGACACACAAGACTGGAGCTATAGTGAACCTCGAGACAACAAACGAGGAAAAGGATGTTGGGGCGTGGGTGACCACCAACCTAAAACCGACTGTGCAATGCCAGAAAGCAGCAAAGAAAGCCATGCAAGCTCTTGGCATGGTAAAGAGAAGTTTTAAGCACATGACCAAGAAATCATTTGTGACACTCTACCGGGCATATGTCCGCCCACACCTCGAGTTTTGTGTACAAGCATGGTGCCCATATCTGGCAAAGGACATTGACATCCTCGAAAAGGTACAGCGAAGAGCAACCAAGCTGGTTACTAGCATAGCAAAGCTCACATACGAACAACGATTACTTCAACTGAAACTACACTCGTTGTATTACCGACGTCAGAGAGGCGACCTTATTGAAACGTACAAAATACTTAACGGAATCGACAAAGTTTAAGCTCGTCACTTCTTCCAGGAGAGGGACAGTACAGCAACACGAGGACACACGAGAAAGCTTTTCAAGCAAAGAACAAGACTGCTGGTCAGACAGAATTACTTCTCAGTTAGAGTCGTGGATCAGTGGAACAGGCTCCCACAACATGTGGTAGATGCCAAGACCGTCAAACAGTTTAAGGCCAGACTCGACAAGAACTGGAATAGCCTGGGATATGGGCACCAACAAAGGCCAATGGCTTAAATCAGCCCATTAACCTGTAAGTGTAAGTGTATTATGTTATGCGGAAATATACAAATTGCAAACAAAGCCTCATATATTATTCTGCCGTTACGCGGCGTTTGATTGTGACGTAATCGTGCATCATCAGACAGGCACGCGCTGGCCAGCTCTCTAAACGTGTGCGATTTCTTCCATCAAATCGCGCACGATTAAAGAGCTGCCGCCTGCCCCCTTCCACACACACGGAGGCGCGACCACCGACCTGTCTGTGGCGATGAACGGAGCTCGACGACTGGGGGCTTACGGAGACTGGTACGAACCGACGCGTCCGGATAGACGGGAGAATGGTTAACACGGACTCGTGTGACAATCTGTGTGCGCCTTACTCGTCGCGGGCCGGCCAAGCGTGCATCAACACCATCGTCGTAAGTTAGACGACATGCTTGTGTCGATAGTCGACGACAGCAAGGGGTGTGAGTAGTGTCCTGTCAGCCCATCCAAACAAGACCATGTTTAGTGTCCTGTCAGCCCATCCAAGCAAGGCGATGTGTAGTGTCCTGTCAGCCCATCCAAGCAAGGCCATATGTGTAGTGTCCTGTCAGCCCATCCAGACAAGGCCATGTGTAGTGTCCTGTCAGCCCATCCAAGCAAGGCCATGTGTAGTGTCCTGTCAGCCCATCCAAGCAAGGCGATGTGTAGTGTTCTGTCAGCCCATCCAAGCAAGGCCATGTGTAATGTTCTACCAACACACCCTGGCGAAGGCCATGTGTAGTGGCCTACCAGTCCATCCAACGTGCAAAGCCATGAGTATAGTACGTGTCTCGGAAGGAGAGACAAGGCTGAGTGCCCCGGTAGTTTCCATGCTCACTTGTAGCCGAGTGGAGCCAGTAACTGTCACGTTGCCGTGTCTCAATACCCCCTAAATATACCATTGGGTATGTGATGTTTGTTCCGAAATAGCAGTAAAACAGCCAGTCGGACCTGGTATTGTAACCGTATATTGGGCATTGCTTAATCTTAATACAGTTAACAGCAAGTTTAAGGTAATATGCAATATAAGTGTGTTTATACGTAATGTAATTATCAATAATAATAATACGATAACTTGTATTGCGCCTAAATCCTTGGAAACCCAGCTCTCTCAAGATAGGTTTTCTTACAGGAATAAGCAAAGAATGCCAATAAGATGGTTGCTTACTGGACAGTGCCTGATCTGTAATGGTACATATCTTAAATATTATACGATATCGAACGGGAAGCCAATGCAAAGACTTCAAAAGTGGTACAGAGCGAGAAAAACGAGGAGATCTTGTAACTACCCTTGCCAGAAAATTTTGGACACGTTGAAGTTTTCTAATATCCTTGTTAGGCGCTAGCGATGTTATAAAGGAGGGAATTGCAATAGTCAAGTCTGCTGCTAACAAGCTCATTAGTTTTAGCAGCAGAAAACGACATATACCGGCGAATACGGCGAAGATCACGAATATGATAAAACTTACAGCGACATGCTTGAGATATGTGTTGTCGGAAATTGAAGTTACTATCAAAGACCACTCCTAGATTCCGCACCGAGGTTGCTGGCGTGATATGCTGATTCAAAATATGCGTAGGAAAAAACAATCAAGTTGATTACGCTGCATTGGAGTACCAATAATGATCAATTCAGCTTTATTTGCATTTAATTTAAACTTGCTGTCAGTCATCCAGTGGAAGATATCTTGGAGGCAATCACTAAGTTGGTTAAGGGAGCGATTTGTATCCGGGGTAGCCAACGAAATGTAAATCTGAGTATCATCAGCATAAAGATGATGATCCAAGTTATGTTTTTGTATAAAAGAGCTTAGTGGCGTGGTGTAAAGAGTAAAAAGCAAAGGCCATGAACAGAACCCTGGGGAACACCAAATAAAGCCGACAGTGCCGCTGAAAAACAGTTCCCAATCTTTATAGTTTGGTATCTATCAGTTAGATATGACGAAAACCACCTTAGAGCTGTGCCAGATATGCCGTACCACTTTAATAAGCGTTCAATGAGAATGTTGTGATCAATCGTGTCAAAAGCAGCGGAGATCGAGATCTAGTAAGGTAAGTACAGTCACTTTACCATGATTAATGTTCATGTTAATGTCATTGTGAACGTTAAGAGGGCAGTCTCTGTTGAATGAAACTTTACATATGCTGATTGTGATACATTAGTTAAGACATTTGTGCTAATGTGAGACCTTAGACGACTTGCTACAACCTTTTCTAGTATTTAGGAAATAAAGCTGAGGCTAGAAATAGGTATCTGACTGTTTAGGTCTTGTTTAGGCAGATATGACTCCTCAAGAAGTGAAGTGAATTGTTTCTTATAGAACCAGGTGTAGGCCTGTGCACAATCTAGATCATCGATCAATCTGCACCATCGGTTTACGTACATTAGAAGTGCAACTACATTGGCCTCGGGATCTTCGGTTTCAATGTGTCGCTGATGTATTAGAGAGTTAATGTGCGTTGTTGTGACTAGAGAGTGACACGGCTACTACGTTATATAAATATATATATATATATATATATATATATATATATGCGAGCCTTGTCGCGTGGTCACGAAGAATGTTCTACTCCGTTGTAGATGTGTGAGTTTGGCTGTGTGATAACGGAGACTGTTCTACTGCGTTGTAGGTGTGCGAGTCTTGTTGTGTGGTCACGTAGACTGTTCTACTCCGTTGTAGGTGTGCGAGTCATGCTGTGTGGTAACGAGAACTTTCCTACTACGTTGTAGGTGTGTCAGCCTCGTTGTGTGGTCACGGAGACTGTTCTACTGTGTTGTAGGCGTGCGAGTCTTGTTGTGTAGTCACGGAGACTGTTATTCTCCGTTGTGTGTGCGTGCGTACCTTGTAGTGCGTTCACGGAGACTGTTCTACAGTTTTGTAGGTATGAAGGCCTGCTGTATAGTAATGGAGACTGTTCTACTGAGTTGCAGGTGTTCGAGTCTTGTTGTGTGGTTACGGAGACTGTTCTATTCCGTTGTACGTGTGCGTGCCTTATAGTGGGGTCAAGGAAACAGTTCTACTCCGTTGTAGGTGTGTTAGCCTTGTTGTGTGGTTACGGAGACAGTTCTACTCCGTTGTAGGTGTGTTAGCCTTGTTGTGTGGTTACGGAGACAGTTCTATTCCGTTGTAGGTGTGTCACCCTTGTAGTGGGATCACGGAGACTGTTCTATTGTGTTGTAGGAGTGCGAGTCTTATCGTGTAGTCACGGAGACTGTTCTTCTCCGTTGTATGTGTGCGTGACTTGTAGTGGGGTCACGGAGGCTGTTCTACTGCATTGTAGGTGTGCGAACCTTGCTGTGTTGTCACGGAGACAGTTCGGACATACGACATGCCACACTGTCTCTTGTACGTTACCCAATTATAATTATAATATCCACACAATCATGTGTGCTTATACACTACAATAATCTAGGTGTCATATTCAACAAAACAAGCAGTCGCATCAACATAAAGGTCTAAGTAACCTGCCGGGCGTCATGCAAGGTTTATTCAAAACGTTGGCGGGCGCGCGCGCGCGCGCATACACACACACACGAATGCAAACACACACACGCACATACGCATGCACACCGCGGGATATAAGAGGAAATCATATTATTTCTCGATGGTAAATATAAGTTAAAACGCTTTTTGAGTGTTACTGGCTATATTTCCAATCCCTTAAACGATGTTATGAATACCACCGATCGTCTATAATGTATATTGGTGTGGTTTGCACAAAAGATATCTCTGTTGGCATGGGGCAGAAAAGCCAACTGCAAGCGTTCGGAGATTGGCTTAAATCAGGGGTCGGCAACCTGCGGCCCGCGGGTCAAATGAGGCCCGTGGAGCTATTTCATGCTGCCCGTGGACTAAAACTGAAATTGTTCACAATGCGGCCCGCGGGTCAACGAGATGCAGTAGTTGCAACGACCATGTCCATGGTAGTAAGAACTTCTGCATCATATCTCAAAAAGCCTGAATGCCAACTTACAACGTACACAGCCTAATTTTACGAACAGGTAGCCAGGGTCCTACGTATACGTACGTTCATCCAGATTATATTATTTAGCGTTACATTTTGACTGATACTGATTAGGACAGTCGCGAAATCCATTACTTGTAAATGTTGTCATACTCTTATCTTAACACATTATAAACACGAAGCAGACAGGTGCAATGTGGAACAACAATTACCTTTGCATTTATATAATACAATTCTAGAAGATGCGCAAAACTGGTAACTAATTAATTTAACTTTAATCGAGCTAGCGCATTATGGGAGATTGGGGGTTGTTGTTATTTTTCTCTCTTTGTAATAACATTTCCATAATTGTTGTTGTTGCTAAGTGTAGCTTTAGTATATCATGTAGGCCCTATATATATTGATGTAGTTTTATTCATATGATATGATATTTGGGTCGTACAAAAGGTGCATCTCATAAAGCAATCTGTCCCAACCATATATATATATATATATATGGGTAAGTATGTATTATGTCTCCAATAGAATTGCTTTAATTGTATTGTTATACTGTAGCGAAAAATCCTGCCGCTGTTAAATGCTGCCGCACCGACCCTTGATGCGCATGTCCGCAAGTAGAAGTTAGTTGTGTAAAGAAATATTTGCCCTATTCTAAATATAATAATCTAATCGCGGTCTTCAAGCTTTATTTATGAATATTTGCGATGGGATGGGTGTAAACGTATTAGAATGTTGTTCATGTGAGATATTTGGAAGAAGAATATATGTGGAAATATTTATAAATGCTAGCCAACTAAAGTGTTGTAAGTTGTATGCAACAAAATAATCTAAACAAATTGCCAAAACTCATATTTGATGCTAAAATAAAAAAGACTCTTTCTTGTCCAATGTGGCATAGTTTAGTCTGTGCATTGATTAGTTTTATATCTCTTATGTATTAATTAGCCTATTTATATATTTATTTTATACCTACATGTACATTAGTTCGTTTAAATGAATGTTTTATTTCTACATAGAACAGTAGCTTTGATCATTATTTTAGTATATTTATTTAATTACTGTATTTATTTGTATTTTACTAATATTAATTTTACAAGAATTGTTTTTTTTTAATAGAAAATGTATGTTTATTTAGCCATCATTATTACCTCTATGTATTTAAAACAAAATAATTAAGATATTTTAGCAAACAAATACTAAATGTGTTCTTGTAGATGTATAATATAATTGAATATACTCCTGCAAGAATGATGATATATTCGTTCACTCACGTACCCATTTGGCATGTTTATTGCTGAGCTCGACTCCACTGGGCTATTACTTACATCCGAATGTCCATACAGACATTCATAAATGTACACATGCATACTTAGCTGTAATTAAATACGTAAATATCATATGGTAATTGGGCTACACTTTGTTCAGTTCGTAAAGTGAAGTAGTCTCAATAATGATGCATAATGGCATACCCCAGTTATATTACATCATCACAGTGCACATGCATTATATAATTAATACAATTTAAATTAGTTGAAAACATAAATATGGCATGCATTAAACATACACGAATTAATGTAGTGTATGCGGATGGCATACTTGGGTAGTGTCTAAGTAACTATGCCTACAGTATCTTTGTCTCAGTACTAGCATCAAACCAACTATGCAAAAGACTATACACATTTCAATTAGTGTGCATAGTGTACGTTATATATTGTGTGACTGTCACGCGGATAAAATAATTCTACTCTTATTGTCATGAGAATGTGCAAAATATGACGACATAATTATATATATATATATATACTTGTATATATATATATATATACACACAAAATTGTGTGGTGCACAATGGACATGCAACAGTCATCCATGTATACACAGACACATCATAAGATTACTAATATAAAACAAATCACCATCACAACAAAAGGAGTCGCCAAATTACTTCATGACTTAAAAACAAGCAAATCAACAGGACCCGACCAGGTGTCAGCCAGTATCCTGGGTCGGTGTGGCAGTATTTTACAGCGGCAGGATTTTTCGCCCCTTGCTAACATATATGACAAGCCCTGGCGTCTCCCCGCGAAAAACTGTACTTCCAGACAAGCGTATTAATGGTCGGTGCGGCAGTATTTTTCAGCGGCAGGATTTTTCGCTACAGCGCAACTGCACCAAGTGTCAAACAGCTAGTTATAATGATGCAATTTCTGTACCAAGGGCACTGTCCATGACTGATGTGTGCTGTTTAATGGTGACGTGCAAGAGTTGTTCACATTTAGACGTTGATATTTGATGATAATACTTTGTCTAATTTGTAATTGGTAACAATTTGTAAGTAAAATTTCAATGCATATTTCTAAAAAAATTGTTTATATATTCAGATTCCAAACATAACTTGATATACCAATTCTCACGAGGATTAGGCTAACGACCATCAGTATTCAATAAAACATATGTGGCCCGCTGACATACTCCAATTAATATGTTTGGCCCAGATTACTTGGACATATTCACCAAAACAAGAAGTCGCAATTAAACCTTAAATAGTGAAGACATCGTTTGATTAGTTGCAGTATGGTGACAGGCCAGGCCTTCAACAACGGCAGTATGTGTGACAGTCACAAACGTATACGGAGCCCTGAAGTTCGCAGTCGTGAGGCCCTAGGTTCTGACGCCCACAGCCGTCGAAGCCGGAGCCCTGACGGTAGCAGTCGTCACGCCCTGGGCTCTGTCGGCGCCAGGAGCCCTGACTCACGGTATCAAGGCTGCTTCTACTGTGACAGGACCTTTTAGTAAGTGAAACACTTTCGTATATCGTAAGCCCAGTCTTCTGTACATACAACTCACTTGCTTCCTATCTAGGGGGCCTGATATTACGCGACCATCCTTGGTAGTTTGTTCTTGCCCCCACGTGACAGTTACAGTTGATATTTAGCCATATTGAACAAACAGCCGCGCCGAGCAAAATCCACACAAGGTCGACCAGTTGACAAAGAAGCCTTTGACTTATCAAGAGTCCAATGTTTGTGTATTGATGTGTAACCGACCATTCTGAGGTAAATTTGTTTGTTAGTATGTTAACACTCTCACGCTGCTAGCATTTTCAATATCAACATACTCTTTGTTTAATTCATCTGCAGTCCTCTTTGAGAATGAACGCTTTCTGGTGTCTATTCTCCACTATTCCTTCAATAACATGAATTTGTGTGCTCTAATTCATCTGTCATTGTTTTAATGGGAACAAACTACTTCTAGAAATAATTTCAAAACCATTCACTATCTTTATCGCCCGTTGCATCTCCTCTTACTTTCATCCTTCTAGTAACATGGACGTGGCGGAGTCGACGGCGGAACACCTGCGGACACGTGACACGCATCTCACCAACGACCTTCCTGTCATGCCTCTGACGCTTGAGAAGGCCAACAAGATTCGACAGTTCGTGGCCCAGCGCTGCGGTCTCATCGACTGCCCGGAGTTTAGTAAGTTGAAGTATTCTGTGGTCTCAGCCTAGAGTTTAGTAAGGTAAAGTATTCTGTGGTCTCATCAACTGCCCCGAGTTTAGTAAGTTGAAGTATTCTGTGGTCTCAACGACTGCCCGGAGTTTAGTAAGTTCACGTATTCTGTGGTCTCACCGACTGTCTGGAGTTTTTAATAAGTTGAAGTAGTCTGTGGTCTCTGCCTGGAGTTTAGCAAGTTGAAGTATTCTGTGGTCTCTGCCTGGAGTTTAGCAAGTTGAAGTATTCTGTGGTCTCTGCCTGGAGTTTAGCAAGTTGAAGTATTCTGTGGTCTCTGCCTGGAGTTTAGCAAGTTGAAGTATTCTGTGGTCTATATCTGGAGTTTAGTAAGTTGAAGTATTCTGTGGTCTCAGCCTGGAGTTTAGCAAGTTGAAGTATTCTGTGGTCTCTGCCTGGAGTTTAGCAAGTTGAAGTATTCTGTGGTCTATGTCTGGAGTTTAGTAAGTTGAAGTATTCTGTGGTCTCTGCCTGGAGTTTAGTAAGTTGAAGTATTCTGTGGTCTCTGCCTGGAGTTTAGCAAGTTGAAGTATTCTGTGGTCTATGTCTGGAGTTTAGTAAGTTGAAGTATTCTGTGGTCTCTGCCTGGAGTTTAGTAAGTTGAAGTATTCTGTGGTCTCTGCCTGGAGTTTAGCAAGTTGAAGTATTCTGTGGTCTATGTCTGGAGTTTAGCAAGTTGAAGTATTCTGTGGTCTCTGCCTGGAGTTTAGCAAGTTGAAGTATTCTGTGGTCTCTGCCTGGAGTTTAGCAAGTTGAAGTATTCTGTGGTCTATGTCTGGAGTTTAGTAAGTTGAAGTATTCTGTGGTCTCTGCCTGGAGTTTAGCAAGTTGAAGTATTATGTGGTCTATGCCTGGAGTTTAGTAAGTTGAAGTATTCCAGTGGTCTCTGCCTGGAGTTTAGTAAGTTGAAGTATTCTGTGGTCTCTGCCTGGAGTTTAGTAAGTTGAAGTATTCTGTGGTCTCAACGACTACCCGGAATTTAGTAAGTTGAAGAAGTCTGTGGTCTCACCGACTGTCCGGGGTTTAATAAAAAAGTTGAAGTATTCTGTGGTCTCTGCCTGGAGTTTAGCAAGTTGAAGTATTCTGTGGTCTATGCCTGGAGTTTAATAAGTTGAAGTATTCTGTGGTCACTGCCTAGAGTTTAGTAAGTTGAAGTATTCTGTGGTCTCTTCGACTGCCCCGAGTATAGGAAGGTGATGTATTGCGGGGCCTTGCAGACCGCTAATGCCAATGATAACGAGCAGAAATGTTTTCCAATTTGTCGGTCGACACGACGGAAACACCTTCGCAACAATAATTACCGGGGTGGTTTATGGCTACGGACACGTTGGTCGAAATGGGAGTGGTCCAGTTTTTCAGTCACCCACAACCTTGAAGCTCTCCAGTGAACAAAATTGTGCACGTTTTTAGTAAAGGTTAGCTCGAATCAATAGGTAGAACACGTCACTCGTGCCAGTGCACACATTCGCTGTGGTGTGTCACGTCACTATCACACGACCTAAACGGGTAAACCGTTTATTATGATGGCCGAGAAGGGCCATCGCGTTTTTGTGTGTCAACCTGCAGCGCCATGGGGCGATGACGCGATGCGCGATGCGATGGGCGATGCGATGAGCGATGCGCAATGCGATGGGCGATGCGATGGACGATGCGCGATGCGATGCGCGATGCGATGCGCGATACGATGGACGATGCGCGATGCGATGCGCGATGCGATGGACGATGCGCGATGCGATGGGCAATACGATGCGCGATGCGATGCGCGATACGATACGCGATGCGCGATGCGCGATGCGCGATGCGATACACGATGCGATGCGCGATGCGATACGCGATGAGCGATGCGATGCGCGATGCGATACGCGATGCGATGCGCGATGCGATGCGCGATGCGATGCGCGATGCGATGCGCGATGCGATGCGCGATGCGATGCGCGATGCGATGGTATACATTATAAAGGTGCCGCAATGAGCATGCGTACGCCGAAAACGAGACATAGGCAGCCATTTTTATTTATTTATATTAAACACATTTCTTGATGACGCTGACTGTACGTATACGGTTACACATCTAGTTATTGTGCACAAAAGATTATGTGATTGTACTTCTAAATATTGTCTCGGACATCTACTGGGATTTAATTTAGCCAAACAAAAACGGGTGCCAGGCAGGCAGCCTCTTCTCAAAAACTAGACTAGGGATTGAAATAGGTTACTTTATAACATGAAATATGTACCTATTCAACATTTTATTTGTTAAATAATTATTGTTTCCATTTGGATATCCCTGATCGCAAATATAAACACTATTTTGTGTGCCTGCAGACACGATGAACCAGGGATGGTTAAGGTATTTCTCAGTTTAACATTAACCAACAGTTTTGAAGCCTATTTGTTTATATTTATTAATTAATGACATAAAATCTGTTCAGAATGCAAACATGTTATTCATGCCTTATATAAATTAAAATATAAACTTTTCATAATTTATGCTTCTTGATTTACTCCTCGGTCCCCAATACTTCCATGTCTGGACAAAAAACTGACACATATTCCGTGAGACGATCTTCGACACAAATGCAGTGATGTTTAATGACTTAATCTGGGTTCCGTAGTAGCACATAAAAGCAGCGTTGCACCGAAATACAAGTACGAATAACGCGGTGTCAATAAATAGGACCGCTCAAATCAGGCTACCAGCGCTATTGTAATAAACAGCCGAAATTGACAGGAAGTTAACTTGTAGTAGGTCTACTAGGAGATGCATGGTGCGCGCGGTCCGTCTACAATTCGATTCACTTAGGGGTCATCTCAGAACGTCGATGTCCGATATCAGACGAAATTACTTTCATCTTGCCTCAGCCCCACACCCACCTCAGACGAAATTTTTAAATATTAATATGATGATACCAGTATAATTAAGAGTGTCGGTCGATGTCCGACGCCAGATGAAACTGCCTCTGACCCCCGTCCCCCCAACAAAAATAATTTCGCTTGATATCGGACATCGATGTTCCGAGATGATCCCTTAGCAAAAATTAAACTACACTCTAGGAACAACGATTCGCTACCTCGTTTGTGCATTTTATATGTAGGTTTGGTAAAATAATTAGCGACAATACTATTTTAGTTTACGATTTAGATATTTTATTATAAACTAAAGACACTAAAGTTTAGTAGGGTCTAACTGATTATAGTTATATATATATATGTATATATATATATATTGTTATATTTATGTAAGGCATAATGAACATGACATGTACACCTATGAAAATATATCATGTCATTAATGAATAAATATTCAAGAAATGTATACTTCAAAGCCCACGGTTAATGTTCAACTAAAAAATGCCATCAACATCCCTGTTTTTCATGTGTGGAGGTACATAAATTATTGTTTATATTTTCGATCAAGAATATTCAGATGAAACCATTCAAAAATTAAATGGGGAGTGGTAGAAGAGGTACACACCTCATGCTATGAAGTAATTCATTTTTGGTCTCCGGTTTTGGTGAGAGAACCTAGATTACATTCTTTAAAGTGATTGCCCGCATGCCCCCATTTATCTTAGTCTAAACTCAATCGCATTAGGCTTCTATCTTAATATTTAGAAGTACAATCACATAATTTTTTGTGCACAATAACTAGATGTGTAACCGTATACGCACACTCAAAGTCATCAACCATGGACACATGCGTTGAACATAAAAGGCATCCAGTGTCGCCTAAGGTCACGAATTTGTTCAAGCCCAGACAACAAAGCCAAACCGAAAACACTGGCGTCGGAACATGGTGGATATTTGGTGGGTTGAGGCTCTCAGAAACCTCGATTTGCACCCCCTCCCAAATATCTACATTGAGGCTCTCCACAAACATGAATTTGAACTCCTCATATATTCATGTCTGTCAGGAGTGAAACTGGCCTCGATTCCGATGCTCGATGTCTGATTTTTTTTTAAATTTCTCTCGCTGATCCTGCACAGCTCTCTCCACCAAAACCGTTCGCTCTCGTTTTCCACCCTTCTCCCAATCCTTCAAAATCTCTTTTTCCATAGTCTTCCCCTCGCAGTCTAGTTCTTCCTCGCCTCCTTTTCCCTTCCAGTCTCTGTGCATCTGCTCTCTTTGCCATCCGTTCTTCTCCCATTTTCTCTACAAGCCCTGCCCATCTTAGTTGTCTTATGCTTATGCTTGTTCAGAAACAATTGTGTCGACTAGTCATATCAAAGACACAATTAACCACAGGCGCAACTACGACCAGACGATGTAAATAAGTAGCATCATTCTAGTCCACTGCTGCAATATTGGGAGGTGGTGCTGTTCTAATCATAGCTCCTGACCCAGGGATTATCGTCTCCACAGACGCACCGACTTTGACACATCATGCTACTTAACCCCCACTTTAGTGCATCGGCACTTCCAGGTGTAAATTACAATTTTGATATACGTTTGTGCTGAATCATATAGAAAACGACATTGCTCTCTAGTCTAACAAATTCAGTTTTGTTACAGCCTGTAACATAGCTGTTAATGTGTATCAGAATGGAACGAGGAAAGGCGAATGTGTTTTTGGAGGACAATCGTTCAGATGGGACCACCTTGATGATATGTTGCAAGACATGTTGTTGTTGTCTATGGAAGTTCCCATAGAAACCAGGAGTATACACCTCAACAATAAAATAATAAAAATATTGAATGAGTATTGGTTAACATTATTTATTCATTGTAAATACGGAGAAATTACATTATCACATAATTATGTACGGTATCAGCGGTATGCATGGTCATAGTAATTAGCATCACACGTTTTGCTTTCGTAAACACATTATATCACACGTCAATTATATATATATATATATATATATATATATATATACAACAATTACAGTGAAATTACAATTACAGTGAAAACATGATGTATATCAGAAGTTTACCGTGCATATTTGACGTACATATTTAATAACTGTATTCATCCCAAAGATCCCTAGCGGAGCGATAGGAACCTTTCTGAATCACAACAGTACCATTAAGCAAACCAATGTATGTACATCATTACAGTATGTAAAATAAAGTGAATATAGTCTATGTTATTAAAACATGCAACATATGAGTGAGAGTACATTATGAACAATTAGTATACGGTGAGAAAATTATATTTACAAATGAACTGTAAAGTAGAAAATTAGCTTCACCTTATTAAACATAGGATACTATAATATTTTTTTGCAAACAACCTCTGTTTAGCTTTAGACAAGGCTATTGTTCTACATATAGCATCGATTTAAGGAATGTTTTTAAACACAAACATTGATATTGATAATATAGTTGTTGTCTTCCCTAAGTTTGATTGAAACATTTGTACTGTTATACAATGTATGTTATAACAATTTACTAGCTTGTGTAAAACGCTATATCTACTGTAGACTACAAAGTCGAAGTCGACAAGGAAGACATCAGACACATGAAGAGGATGTGCAGGAAACCCCGTGATTGAGGCTGTAGCGGCGTAACCACTGAGCTAGTCTTCCAAGGACTTGCACCACGCGTCACTGCTGAAACGCAATACATGTCATAAGTGGCGAACTTTAACTCGTAAACATGACACAGATAACAATACAGACATTTTCATGCGGTATTTCAAATCCGCGTTGACAATACGATTTTAAAAATATTTTTTAAATAATCATACATTTAACATGAGCTTTCTTAGGAATTGTTTGTGATCGTTTCAGTCTGTTTAATTACAAATTGGTCGTCTAAAGAAAATGTGTTGGCCGTTGCACATGGTAGAATGAGAAACCAATTGTCCTTCCGGTATTTAACGACAAATAGTTAACCAATAATGATAGGACACGCCATGTGGATCTACTGCATGTACCGATTTCTAAAACCAACGTATTATATAAAACCATTAGACGTCGAGGTGTTAAGCTATGGAACTATATAACAACAACAGTGGATTGTAAATATGCACTTGCAACGTCTAAATGTCAAGAAATGTTTGTGAGTAAATAATGTTAGTGACTTTTATAACTAACATTCATTGTTGCATTCAATAGCATTGCTGTAATTTGTGTTGCTGATTTCTTTTCTTCAACTGCACAATCTGTTTCTTCTTCTTCTTCTTTTTATTAAATTAGTTTACGTGCACCATGGAATTACACCACTTCGTGCCGCATGCTATATTGTACAGCATCGTAAATCGCTGCGATTAACAGGCAGTTACACTGTAGCGTATCTACGGTTTGGTAAATTGTGCATCAGCTATTCGATTCACATAACTAAAAAGAAACAATTAAACTGTAGACAGAAAAAAAAACATGTGACGCAAATTACGACTAAATTCAGTTTTTTCGATGATTTAA
The DNA here is from genome assembly GCA_020002185.1 of Paraescarpia echinospica. NCBI lineage: Eukaryota > Metazoa > Annelida > Polychaeta > Sabellida > Siboglinidae > Paraescarpia > Paraescarpia echinospica. The sequence continues at coordinate 443,517 of CM034540.1, read as the reverse complement.
TGTACATGCTTCTTGTTAAACCGACTTCGAATATTGTAGCTATGTATAATAATTGAAACATAAACTTGGACACAAACGAACGGCATTTGCAATAAGCGAAAGTTGAAAAAAGTTGTCGTCTCTTCCCATGTATACAAAATAAGTTCTATATTTTCTACCAAGGATACCCAGACGAAAATAATTTAAAAACTGCAATTTGAGCAGTAGAAGAAGTACATATATGTCATGTTATGAAATATGTTTGCCCCAGACTTTCGTCACAACATTTAGAAGTACGAACACAACACATTCTGTGCGCAAACAAAATATATATGTAACCGTATACATACAGTCAACGTCATCAGCCATCATCACATGCTCTGAACACAAAAAGGAATGCGTTTAATACAATACAAATGGCTGCCTAAGTCTCGTTTTCGACGTACGCATGCTCATTACGGCATATTTATAATTTATACCATCGCATCGCGCATCGCATCACGCATCGCATCGCGCATCGCATCGCGTATCGCATCGCGCATCGCATCGCGCATCGCATCGCGTATCGCATCGCGCATTGCATCGCGCATCGCATCACGCATCGCATCGCGCATCGCATCGCGCATCGCATCGCGCATCGCGTATCGCATCGCGTATCGCATCGCGCATTGCATCGCGTATCGCATCGCGCATCGCATCGCGCATCGCATCGCGCATCGCATCGCGCATCGCATCGCGCATCGCATCGCGTATCGCATCGCGCATAGCATCGCACATCGCGCATCGCATCGCGCATCGCATCGCCCATCGCATCGCGCATCGTCCATCGCATCGCGCATCGCATCGCGCATCGTCCATCGCATCGCCCATCGCATCGCGCATCGCTCATTGCATCGCCCATCGCATCGCGTCATCGCCTCATGGCGCTGCAGGTTGCCACACAAAAACGCGATGGCCCTTCTCGGCCATCATAGTATATATATCTAAGCTTGATTAACATCATCGTTATTGTCGTCGTCGTCGTCATCAATGCCACCATCACCTTGGTCTTCACAATCAGCATCTTCGTAGTTATAAAGCAATGGTGCAGGTCTAAAGCAACATACGCAGGTCCCAGTAAATCTCATGTTGGAGAAAAAGTAGATCTCTTCAGACCCTGAACATCCCCTGTTCCCATGCTACAAACTGCGTCCTTCTGGCCGCCGCTTTCAACTCACTCAGTATATTCCTTCGTCAATTAGACTAATGAATGAGTAATTGTTCCCTTCATCTTTGCAAGTCTTCTCTGCCAGTCAGACAGTGAAGAAGCCTGAGAGGATTTGTGATCTGAGCGATGATTTAACTAATTTAAACTTATTTAAGATATAACGTTTTTATTACTATTTTATGTCTAAGTTATTAATGGTTAGCATGTCCATGTGTGTGTGTGTGTGTGTGTGTGTGTGTGTGTGTGTGTGTGTGTGTGTGTGTGTGTGTGTGTGTGTGTGTGTGTGTACGTATTTTACATTTGTGTCCAGTGGACACACCCTACCATTCACCTTCTCTCTTGTCTCTAGTGGACACACCCTACCATTCACCTTCTCTCTTGTCTCTAGTGGACACACCCTACCATTCACCTTCTCTCTTGTCTCTAGTGGACACACCCTACCATTCACCTTCTCTCTTGTCTCTAGTGGACAAACCCTATCATTCACCTTCTCTCGTGACTCTAGTGGACACACCCTACCATTCACCTTCTATCTTATCTCTAGTGAACACACCCTAACATTCGTCTTCTCTCTTATCTCTAGTGGACACACCCTGCCATTCACCTTCTATCTTATCTCTAGTGGACACACCCTACCATTCACCTTCTCTCTTGTCTCTAGTGGACACACCCTAACATTCACCTTCTATCTTATCTCTAGTGAACACACCCTAACATTCGTCTTCTCTCTTATCTCTAGTGGACACACCCTGCCATTCACCTTCTATCTTATCTCTAGTGGACACACCCTAACATTCGTCTTCTCTGTTATCTCTAGTGGACACACCTACCATTCACCTTCTCTCTTGTCTCTAGTGGACACACCCTAACATTCACCTTCTCTCTTATCTCTAGTGGACACATCCTACCATTCACCTTCTCTCATATCTCAAGTGGACACACCCTACCATTCGTCTTCTCTCTTATCTCTAGTGGAAACACCCTGCCATTCACCTTCTCTCTTATATCTAGTGGACACACCCTAACATTCGTCTTCTCTGTTATCTCTAGTGGACACACCCTACCGTTTACCTTCTCTCTTGTCTCTAGTGGACACACCATACCGTTTACCTTCTCTCTTGTCTCTAGTGGACACTCTACAATCTGTATTCTCTTATCTCTATTAGATACTGACCCTACCATTTACCTTTATCTCTTGTCTCTAGTGGACACACCCTATCATTCACCTTCTCTGAAAACCCCTAGTGGATACACCCTACCATAAGTGTCTTCTCTCTTTGTCTCTAGTGGACACACCTACCATGTCTTCTCTCTCTCTCTTGTCTCCAGTGGACACATCGCACAGTTAATATCTCTCTTGTCTCTAGTGGATCCACCCCACCATCATCTGTCTCTCTCTCTCTCTTATCTCCCAGTGTGGAAACACCCTGCCATTCAATCTTCTCTTATCCTAGTGGACACACCCTAACATTCGTCTTCTCTCTTATCTCTAGTGGACACACCCTACCATTTACCTTCTCTCTTGTCTCTAGTGGACACACCATACCGTTTACCTTCTCTCTTGTCTCTAGTGGACACACCATACCATTTTCCTTCTCTCTTGTCTCTAGTGGACACACCATACCATTTTCCTTCTCTCTTGTCTCTAGTGGACACTCTACAATTCGTATTCTCTCTTATCTCTATTGGACACACCCTACCATTTACCTTCTCTCTTGTCTCTAGTGGACACACCCTACCATGCGTCTTCTCTCTTGTCTCTAGTGGACACACCCTACCATGCGTCTTCTCTCTTGTCTCCAGTGGACACACGTACAGTTAGTCATCTCTCTTGTCTCTAGTGGACGCACCCTACCATTCGTCTTCTCTCTTATCTCTAGTGGAAACACCCTGCCATTCACCTTCTCTCTTATCTCTGGTGGACACACCCTAACATTCGTCTTCTCTCTTATCTCTAGTGGACACACCCTACCGTTTAACTTCTCTCTTGTCTCTAGTGGACACACCATACCGTTTACCTTCTCTCTTGTCTCTAGTGGACACACCATACCATTTTCCTTCTCTCTTGTCTCTAGTGGACACTCTACAATTCGTATTCTCTCTTATCTCTATTGGACACACCCTACCATTTACCTTATCTCTTGTCTCTAGTGGACACACCCTATCATTCACCTTCTCTCTTGTCTCTAGTGGACACACCCTACCATGCGTCTTCTCTCTTGTCTCTAGTGGACACACCCTACCATGCGTCTTCTCTCTTGTCTCCAGTGGACACACGTACAGTTAATCATCTCTCTTGTCTTTAGTGGACGCACCCTACCATTCGTCTTCTCTATTGTCTCTAGTGGACGCACTCTACCATGCGTCTTGTCTCTAGTGGACACACGCTACAGTTAGTCTTCTCGCTTGTCTCTAGTGGACGCACCCTACCATTCACCTTCTCTCTTGTCTCTAGTAGACACACCCTACCATTCTCCTTCTCTCTTATATCTAGTGGACGCACCCTACCATTCACCTTCTCTCTTGTCTCTAGTGGACACACCCTACCATTCACCTTCTCTCTTGTCTCTAGTAAACACACCCTACAATTCTCCTTCTCTCTTATATCTAGTGGACGCACCTTACCATTCACCTTCTCTCTTGTCTCTAGTGGACACACCCTACCATTCACCTTCTCTCTTGTCTCTAGTAGACACACCCTACAATTCGTCTTCTCTCTTATCTCTAGTGGACACACCCTACCATTTACCATTCACCTTCTCACTTGTCTCTAGTGGACACGCCCTACCATTCACCTTCTCTCTTATATCTATTGGACACACCCTACCATTCACCTTCTCTTTTGTCTTTAGTGGACACAACCTACCATGCGTCTTCTCTCTTATATCTAGTAGACACACCCTACCATTTATCTCCTCTCTTGTCTCAAGTGGACATACCCTTCCATTCACCTTCTCTCTTGTCTCTAGTGGACACACCCTATTATTCTCCTTCTCTCCTGTCTCTAGTGGGCGCACACTACCATTCACCTTCTCTCCTGTCTCTAGTGGACACACGCTACAGTTAGTCTTCTCTCTTGTCTCTAGTGGACGCACCCTACCATTCATCGATTGTCGTCACGAAACGAGCTGAAAGCGAAACCTCCAACGAGGATCTTTACTCGAAACGTGAACGAGGATTCAGCTTGACAAAAGTCAACAACATATCTAGCGATGACTCACGTGACTGGACACGACAGTCAGCAAGCAGCAGTGTCAGATCTTTTTCTGGAAAACGAGAAAAAGAAAGAGAATCCAACACTTCTTCAATTAACAACAATGTCCGATATAATTCGGACAAGCCGCGAGATGCCCAGAAACCAGATTCACCACGGGCCAGTGCCCGGTCTAATTCGAACAAATCTGAAGATGTCGAGAAAACAGTTCCAGCATCAAGCTATGCCCGGTCTAATTCGAACAAATCAGGAGATGTCGAGAAACCAGCTCCAGTCCGGTCTAATTCAAGCACACCAGGAGCTGTGGAAAAGCCCGTCCCAGCCCCAGGCAGTGTCCGGTCTATGTCCTTGTCGGGCAGTAGCGGCAAGCGGGGATCCATCGTGCATGTGTCTGGGCCGCCCAGTCTCCACGACAGCACAGTACGTCGCATGAGTGCTGGCGTCGCAGTAGCAACATCGGAGAAAGAAAGCACAGCCTCGCCGGCTGATGCGGGTAAGACGTTCACGTTGTATTCTTGATTAAATATAGCTTGTACATGTTTGGTTAGACACGACCTGTCGACATTTCCGTTATCAGTATTATGGGCTAGTATTGCACTGTGTATTGTAGTGGGCTGAGTGGATAAAACTTCCCGGAAGAACTAAACGACCCGAAATATCACCGGCCAGACAGGAATAACTTTACCAATACATAACGAGCTTACCATCTAGAGCTGACCCCAAACGGCAAATGGACATGGAGACATCCAGTGGCTTATCGAACATATTTGTGCACAGACTCACACACACACGCACACACACACGCACGCACGCACGCACGCACGCACGCACACACACACATACATACATACACACACACACGCACAAACCCACTCCGACATACACACACACACACACACACACACACACACACACACACACACACACACACACACACACACACACACACACACACACACACAACACACACACACACACACACACACACACACACACACACACACACACACACACACACACACACACACACACACACACACACACACACACACACACACACACACACACACACACACACACACACACACAAGCACAGACACACACACGCGCGCGCACACACTTAGACGGTACGTTGACGTGTGTCGTGGCGGCAGTGAACATCCCGGCGGCGCTGGCGGAGGAGGAGGAGGAAGACGGTGAGGCGGACGAGTCACATAAGAGTGTCGGCAAGTGACGTCACACGACGAGACTACACATCGAGACTACAAGACGAGAGTGCCAGAATTAGGTGTGTGGCATGATCTTTGAGTTGTTTAAGGCAATTCTTTGGGCATTTTTTTCTCTTTAAAATTTACAAAATTATTCATTATTCCTGTTAATATGACTAATTCATGTAATTCCTGGCATTGATTTTACCGAGTTTCCAGTTCGCGCCATGAATATTCGGTTATTTCCGCATTTACGAACATTAACGCCAATGCGAGTTTAGATAATGAGATCCCAACTCAATGAGTTTTTCCATTTCCCAGCGTGGAAACGTTTATGGATTGAAGACAAAGGCGGGAACTCGAGCTTTTTCAGTTGCCGCGCCAACTATATGTAACTCGCTTCCCGTTAGCGTTAAATTAGCAGAAAATATTGTTACATTTCGTCGTCACCTCAAAACCTATCTTTTTAATATCGCCTATCCTCCCTAGCTTCCTAGCACATCCATCCATTTGTTGACGACTTTCGCCTAGCACACGAATACGAGAATGCTTAATCCTTTGGTTTTGGTGCGCCACTGAGCTCGGATTGTCTGAGGATATTGGCGCGTTAGAAGTGATTTATTATTATTATTAAGATTATGCCATTTAAGAGTTATAAGTTTTGCGGCAAGATATCCAGAAGAATTGTGCACTTGTGATAAAAGCACCAAATTTTGCACAAATGTAGCCACTTATATTATAAACAGACTTGGACATTGAACCATCGCAGATATGGCCCCTGACGGCTGTAGCAGCCATTTTCCAAAATGGTCGCCTGCGGTCACTGTTATTTTACATACCTGCTCCACTGGGAGGACAGCGGGTTGACAGTGAAGGCTAATTCATTTAAACAATCAAACCGTGTTTAGGTGTAGGTATTTATTTGATTTTGTACAAAACAAAACGATAATTGGACTAATTAGTATAATTAGCGAGGTTCTGAATGTAAGATCCGCTAGGTGAGACGAATTTGTAATAGATTTTTGGGTTCAGGGATAGAGGAATTCAATCAAACTTTTATACAATGTACCGATTTCAAAATGTATTCATCCCACACCGAATAACATAACTATTAGTATACAACATTTCTAGAGGAAGGCTCGTCAGCCTCATATACACTCTTATTCTATAACGGGAATTCCCGGGAACATAAACATGACCTCCATGTTACCGCTCATCCGTTTACGGCGACGTTCTATCACACTCTCTAATACAAATAACAAAGCAAAGACCCTCTTCCGCTATCAACCCTGTGAGGGTATAAGAGCGCCGTTACATATCGAGTTCTCTATAAGATGCTCTTTCGTCATATCATAAATATAACAGTACAATGTTCGGGTACAACAATTTCCTTGGTCGACACGGCAGTCAACTTAACGATCCTGCGACGGTTCGCAACGTTCGGGTGTCAATGCATATCCGACCAACTGAATTTCTTTCTTCACGCGTGAATTTGGCCTGGCCTCGGGTATCATCTACGCGTTGGCTGTTACGCAATAGGCCCATCGTTCGCACGAACGAGCTTGAAGTATAGCTGGCCGTCGCACCGACCCGACACTCCGTTGTTCTCTTCTATATTATACATGAACGCAAGATATCATCGTCTAAGAAACCGCTCGGAATGGCTTCGAGGTCTGGGTTTGATAACCACACTGTAATAATTTCTCATTACATAGAAGACCAGGTTATATCGTCCTGTCTGCGGATCACTCTGGACTGCTGTGTTCTATCCTTGCCAAACCTCAGTTAATCAACCATATCTTTGAATCTGTCATGTGATCCCTGCTGTTGCGGCAGCACATCATTGCAATAATTCCACCGCCCAAGAGGTAATACAATAATTCAACATGTACATAAATCTTTATTATATCGACATTCCTATACGCTATAAAATTATCAGTATACATATATACAGCTGCCTACCCTTTCTATAATTATTACACGTTAGATTCAACTTTCCTACCTGTCTCCCCTAACCATAATGTACAGTTTCCTCGGTCCTTTGAAATCTGATCCTATGCTACCTATACTGGACAAAATCTATAGATTCACCGTCTGATGGTGTTTGTTTTGTACTGACAATTGAATTGGAAGATAATATGTGTGTATGTATTAGTCATGAATGAATGTGTACAATTTATAAAAATGGCTTTCATAAATCTAATCTACTTGTAATCAAAATAATTTTATTATTATGCCCAGTGATACATGTTTAGCTTTGATCATATTTAGCCTAGATTGTGAGTGCATTAATTGAGTAGATGTAAACGTCAAATCAATTGTCACACAGTTTATTCATGCACACCATCTTGATTATAATATTATAACTGGTTTGCTAAACAAATATGACTCAGTGTCCTTATAGTGTTATAATTCAATGTCCCTGGAGTTCTCTAACGAAATGTTCGTGGAGTTCTAGTACTCAACAAGAATAATGATTAACTAAAAGCATATATATATATATATATATACCAAACGTTCAGTTCTAACTAAAGTTATTCAACATGCCACTACCAACGTTCACAATATCTTTTCCAATCACTTTCCTACGAGTGATCGTGAATGTCACTTCATAAGTTAAGTTTCTCAGGTGCTCTATAGTTTCTCCCTGATCTACGAAGATATGCACTTGTTGTACAGTTCTGTTCACATGTGTGGGGAGATTCCATCTCTGGCTGAGTTACGTCATGCGGTACGTCACTTGGTACGTCATGTGGTATGTCAGGCGGTGCGTCACATGGTACGACAAGCGGTACGCCAGGCAGTTCTGCACGAACAGGTTCCTCCGGAGGCAGTTTGGGAGAAAATTCAAGAGGCAGTTCAGAAGATGGTGTCTTCTCCGGCACCGAGCTATCACCATTCATACAACGACTCCTCACATGGTCAATGTGTCTACGCACTACTCTCCCATCTTCGAGGCGAACGTGGACTGAATGACCCGGGGCCAGTCCGTTCCACGATAACGTCACTGAGCCATTTTGTTTTGCCACTGAAGTTTATAACTTGTTCTACAACAACACCGGGCGCAACATGCTGGAGATCGGAAGCGAGGCTCTGTGTAATGGACTTCCAGCGAGGCCGGACCGCAATGTCTTGTGGGCCAACACCACGTTGAAGATTCCTTGACGGTGTCACACTTGCCTAACCTACAATTGCATTGGCTTGTTCTTCGTTCAGGCTGAGGGCTTCAAGGTTTCGCCCAAACAGAAACGGCTCTATAACAAGCCTCTTGTACGATGCACTGCAATGGAATGAATAACATATCTAAAGAGAAATCATGTACAGCCTGATACAGAAGATACATACAATTAACACATAAAATAACTGCACTATTTCCCATTTGCATTATTTAAATCGAACAAGTAGTCTCCAAGGAATCAGTGTTAGAATAACACATCCCTTACAAATGTGTTGCTTAATTAATCTGTTACTTGAAGTTAGTGATGTGTCAATGAAATGCAGATTTTTGCATCAGCTCGTGCACCTTCATTATTCTTACTATGACATTCAAATAGGCTATTCAAATAGTACAGAGTTCGGCGAAAAAAACCCGTTAGATTTGACGAGCCATTGTATAGAGACAGCACTTTTAAAAGATTGTAGCAATATGACATCTAGTAAGCATATATCGTTAGATTATACCAACTTTCACCTTAAAAGCTTCACAATCCAGGTGCTAGTGATGGTAGTTGTAGTAGTGATAGTACTAGTGGTGGTAGTACTAGTGTTGGTAGTAGTAGTGGTGGAAGTATTAGTGGTGATAGTACTAGTGATGGTAGTTGTAGTAATTATAGTACTAGTGGTGGTAGTGGTAGTGGTGGTAGTACTAGTGTTGGTAGTAGTAGTGGTGGTAGTATTAGTGGTGATAGTACTAGTGGTGATAGTACTAGTGATGGTAGTTGTAGTAGTGATAGTACTAGTGGTGGTAGTGGTAGTGGTGGTAGTATTAGTGGTGATAGCAGTAGTGGTGGTAGTAGTAGTGGTGGTAGTATTAGTGGTGATAGTACTAGTGATGGTAGTTGTAGTAGTGATAGTACTAGTGGTGGTAGTGTTGGTAGTATTAGTGGTGATAGTACTAGTGATGGTAGTTGTAGTAGTGACAGTACTAGTGGTGGTAGTTCTAGTGTTGGTAGTAGTATTAGTGGTGATAATACTATTGATGGTAGTGGTAGTGGTGATAGTACTAGTGGTGGTAGTGGTAGTAGTGATAGTACTAGTGGTGGTAGTGGTGGTATTACTAGTGTTGGTAGCAGTAGTGGTGGTAGTATTAGTGGTGATAGTACTAGTGATGGTAGTTGTAGTAGTGATAGTACTAGTGGTGGTAGTATTAGTGTTAGCAGTAATAGTGGTGGTAGTATTAGTGGTGATAGTACTATTGATGGTAGTGGTGATAGTAATAGTGGTGGTAGTAGTAGTGATGGTAGTATTAGTGGTGATAGTACTAGTGGTGGTAGTGGTAGTCGTATTAGTGGTTAGTGGTGGTAGTGATGGTTGTACTAGTGGAGGTTGTAGTAGTGGTGGTAGTATTGGTGATGATAGTATTAGTGGTGGTAGTGGTGGCAGTAGTAGTGGTGGTAGTATGGGTGGTGGTAGTGGTAGTAGTAGTAGTAGTTGTATTAGTGGTGATAGTAGTAGTGGTGGTAGTACTAGTGGTGGTAATGGTAGTAGTACTAGTAGTATTAGTGGTTGTAGTACTAGTGGTGGTAATAGTAGTGGTGTTGGTATTAGTGGTGGTAGTGGAAGTGGTGGTAGTGGTTATAGTATTAGTGGTGGTTGTACTAGTGGTGATAATGGTAGTAGTGGTAGTACTAGTGGTGGTATTGATGGTAGTATTAGTGGTGGTAGTATTTGTGGTGGTAGTGGTGGTAGTATTAGTGGTGGTAATACTAGTGGTAATAGTGGTAGTACTAGTGGTTGTAGTGGTAGTATTAATGGTGGCAATGGTGGTAGTAGTAGTGGTGGCAGTGGAAGTGTGAGTAGTATTAGTGGTGGTAGTGGTGGTAGTACTAGTGGTGGTATTGATGGTAGTATTAGTGGTGGTAGTATTAGTGGTGGTAATAGTGGTAGTACTAGTGGTTGTAGTGGTAGTATTAATGGTGGCAATGGTGGTAGTAGTAGTGGTGGTAGTGGTGGCAGTGGAAGTGGGAGTAGTATTAGTGGTGGTGATGGTGGTAATAGTAGCAATGATATGGTAGTAGTAGTAGTGGTTGTTGTATGTAGACGAAGCGTTGTGGTGTCTAGTAATACGTTGTGGTGTCTAGTAATACGGGTCAAGAGCTTCAAATTGGTTGGCTCCAAGTGTTCTACGTTGTCATCGTCACAGCGTCCTTCTCAGACTAACTAGAAGCTGTGTATCAATGGCAAAGAGGACAAAGTAGAGGCGCTGACGTGCCCTTCGCTGTCCAAACGAACAGACATGGGGAGTGGGTACAGTTCGCTCGCAGATAATTTGATGAAATTCCACGAACTTGAATTTTTAGAAACATTTAATTTAGAAAGATTCAATGACGGCCATGACACTGAAGCGACCATATTTGCAAATGCTAAAATACAACAATACAACATTGCATAGAGCAGATAAGTGAACACCCAAGACAGAAGGTGACAGCTATGATGTACTAGCTGTAAACAAGCGCACTAGATCGCATTCATGCTTCTCAAAGACGGATAATTCGGCTGGCTCCTCCTTGCGAGTAGCCCACATCGCCCGCACGAGGGCAGCAATGTACACCATGCAACACAAATGACTGCTACTGTCTGGGAGAAGTTGATGGTGCAGAAGATCTGATCGTGTTTGAAGACTGGTGCCGCCAGAGAGAAAATATCCCCTATTTTATGAACTGGGCAACCGTGCTGGAAGTAGAAGTGTTGTTACTGATCTACGTGCGTTCTCTGCTGCAATTATAATTCAATATGTAACTTGATGCCTTGATGGAATTGGCCCTCTGGTTCCTTGCCTTATATCACATAACTATATGCCAGATGGATCCTTGTTCACCTGAGGGACATGGCTGAAATCCAAACAAAGCACCTATATATAGTTAGTGAATTCCGGGCAGGCAGCATCACTATACTAAGAGGAAGACGGTGTTCTCTACAATCCTGATTGACCATGCACATGAACAAAACAACGCCTGCTTCAAAGGAGATGGTGGAGCAGTTGGCAGACAATCCCAGTAACCTGCGGCGTTGGATGCTTGCCGGACCAAAGGTTGCCAAGGTCACAGAAGAGTTATAAGTTGGGGATGACCAGCGAGGAACACGAGTGGACATCACGCCCATACCCCAAGTGTGCTGACCACATTCACTAAAGATGTCCGCTCTCTTTATTGGCATGATTGATGAGCTTGGAAATTTTTTGGTGTACGAGAGTATGTATCTGGTTGTCCATGACCCAAAGGAGATACAGGTAGAAGGAGAGAGATAGACATTTTAAAGGATTCTTTCGACATGAGAACCAGGCGTATCCTCCGGCACTCTCTTGTAAAGGAAGCCTCCGTCTAGGTATGAAAGGTGATCTTCTCACGTGCTTGGAAGACATCTTCGATGCCAAGTTTGAGACTCCTGCTGCCACCACCAGTGTAGTTCTTGGTGGAGCTGTCACAGTCCTGATGCTGAAGCCAGCTCCAGTCAAGAACGTTGATGTGTATGCCCAAAACATCTTCAATCCGTACTCTCCACAAAGCTTTAAACTGCGTCACAATGTGATGATCAATTGAAAGGCAGTGTAAAGAGGTAATGGTTGCAGCAGCCTTACCGGGAAACTGCAAAGCTTGCTTCCTCCGAATGGACAGCAACAAGACAGAATGTTGACACAGTGGTGTTGGCCGTGTCAATGTGTCACGGATTAGCGAGGTCTCCGTACACCAGACGGCTCAAGCCTAGTAGGGTTCTCATATGATAAGGTCAACGCATATGAAAATGAGCGGTTATCGTGTACAAGCGACAAAGAACGAGGAAATTGTAATAAACTTTATTACATGATATCTTCCTTTAGGTAAGTATCACAGGTAAGGAAGATGAAAAGAATAAAGAAATCCCGTAACCCAAATCTTAACGAACCAAACAAACAATAACAATGAATCCCTGAACCTATCTAACTATGAAAGTAAAGTTTCAATGACTCTTTGTTACTCAATTTCCATTCCTTCCTAAAGTTCCACTACACGATCAAACATTAGGCGCCAAGTGTTATCAAAGAAGAAATCACATTAGATATATATATATATATATACGCAACATAACGCTAGCCCTCACGGACTTTCATTACAAACATCGGGTACAACCAATATATATATATATTATATATATTTCATGGGTACCCAGCTTCAAGACTTTGAATAACTAAAGACGAATACCAAACAGCAAACAATATTAACGTTCAATGAAAATAGACATATACACCAGGCTAGTCCCATAGTGGGGCGGCATAGCAAAGCAATTGTGCGTGTTGTAATAAAAGCACCAAACTCGGCCAATATATATACTAATATATGACGGTCATTTTCATATATTAGGCCATTCAAAATTATACCCCTGAGCGCATGCGCGTTCATTTGAATTACAGATCCCATTTTTGCTTGAAATTGAAGGTAGAGCCTATCTACGAGATCATGCCATGTAGCGCCATTAAATGAAGTCTTAGAACATAAAACTCAATTGTTATTAACGTTTTCTGTTTTATTTTACTTTCATGTTTGTATGACCCACTGTGATAATTAAACTATGCTGAAAGTGATCTACTCTGACCACCAAACAAGTATTGTGTGTTAATGGCCACGACACCCAAAGACATATAAAACAAAACGTGTGATATTTTGTCATTAATTATATTTAATACTGAAAAACAGTAAGGTCGTATTATACGTTTTAATTGTTGAATGTATGAATACCAATACTCTTACCTTGTTACTGGCTGGAATATTCTCCTTCGCGAACGCACAGAGCTGTGCATCGAAGATTAGCTTTGTGACACTTGCAACGCTCATGACACCCTTTCTTGCAGCCGCATGAAACCAGTTCATAGTAGATTTGTAACTCTTCGGGCAGGTTTGTCCAGTACGGCTCATATGCAGACCACTGTCCGTCTTGATCGAGCCCCTACTAGTTGGGGAGGAGAGCACAGGAGTTGGTAGCATTGCCTGTCCCCAGATATGACCACAGTGATAGACAGCCTTCTTCACATGTTGCTTCAGTGCAGCTTGCGTTGGTGGAATTCTTTACACCGAATTGGTTTTCGCGAACAACTTCTTCCTGGCTTTGTTCACATCAGTGCAAGTGCTTGTTCGATCATAGAGCAATATCACAAACCTCTCGATGACACGCATACTTTCCACTGGGATGTCACTTGGTGCAAAGGCCAAACTAAGTAGTGCATCGGTAAGCTCTGGTAGCGAGTTCCAGGTTGCCCATGATGTAATATTTCCATGTCCAGCAAAGGATGATACAGTGTCACACCCTGTTATTGCGTGGAACATTGGAAGAGCGCGCGATTTATCTGGTAATAATTCGTTATTAGCTGCTAGAGTCTGCGCAATCAACGAGTGTGCGTATGGTAATTTGATGATGACCATGTTGTGCTGCATGTGCCACATGCAAAAACATACGGGTGTCTGCCTCTTCATGTGTGCACGGGGCGAGCGAGTTGATTTCATGCAATGGAGGCGAAGAGAGTACCTGCTCTCCATCTGTGATCACAAGCTGCTTTCCATCCTAATCAAATGACTAGATGAGTACCTTCGAGAGGAAACTAAAGCCTTCTCAATCTTGTTACTGTCGACACGTAGGAAGTTATTCCAGTTTCCCGGTATGGGTGCTGCACCCATAATGCGTCTACGCACCCCCTGACCACGTTTTGCTTTGGTTATTCCTTTCAGAGAATCCGCTATGTAACTATACCACACCAGATCCAAGCGTGATGCATTTCGAAGTTGAGCAGAAACATATGGGGTGAAAACCTGCTGGGCATATTCTTCAAACGTTTTGGCTGTGCACTGGACGATTGCTGCACCATCACGAACATCAGCGGTAGCAGCAGGTGGCTCAGATTGTGGCACAGACAGTTCTTCTAGGCATGTCAGAAGGTCACTATTGGTGCAGAGCAGGAGGACAAGCTTGATTCTCATCCCGAAAGAATTCACCTAAGTTGCCACCCCTCGTCTGACAACCAATGTACAACCTTGAGAACAGTTCTACATCTCACTTCGTCAAGGTGAGCTGTTGTTTCCCTTTGTTCGCAAGCTTTGGATGTGGAGGTGTTGAACAACGGTAGCCTGTTGCGACGCTTAGCAACATATAGTGACCTGGTCCTGTCGATGAGGCATCCTTTCGTGAAAGCATCGAATTGGTCTTTGCCAATCTTCTCCAGATTATAGACCCTCTCATCTACGGCCCTATCTGCGATCTTCTTTGTGGCAAGGACAAACAAGTCCTTGCTTTCCTCTACAAACGGATTCCCAAGCTCCTCGATCACGCTAATGGGTGAGCGAATATCTTTCGCAAATGCTTTCCGTACATTCGGCGTTTGGTCATGGTGACGTGGATCCACTCGTTTCCCCCAGTGTTGACGGGTTTCTTCAAACTCTGCTATGATTCTTGCAACTTCTGGACCTGCAACCATCCATCGACGAAGGGCCCCTGGGTTGTCGGTCAAACCAACTGCTCCGCCATCTTCATTGATGGACGCACACTTGTGTTCGTGGGCTTGGTCAATCGGAATACTTGAGAACATGCGCTTAATCCTCTGCACCGTGAAATGGCCATCGTTGAATTCTGCGGCAACTTGTCGGTGCTTTGTCGGTAGCTCAGATGGACTGGGATCCAGCGAGCAGTTAGTTCTGTCTAAAGCGTCAAACCATGGGACAAGTTTTGTCAGAGCATCTAGATACTTAGAGAAGTTGGCCTCTCGCAGCGAACACACGTAGACAAGAAAGCACAATTCCAGATCCATCTCTGTTGCCCAGTACTGAAGTTGAGGATAGTTCTGTCTTTGTTTATCACATCAATCTTCACATCGCAACAAAGACATCTCAGTATATCTACTTGTGAGTTTGTAGCAGTCATAGGCACGACGCTGAAGAATGTACAAAGCGGCTGCAGTGATTTCGTGGGCTCGTCTTGTGCGTATAACGTGTGATGCATGCAAGAAAGAATACCGACTGATGCAATGTCTGCCTGTACCAAAACACTACCAACAATTAATATGGCGTGCTGTTCCAAATCAATAATAGTTTGCCACACTGTTTGTTTACTCTTTATGTAATATACATTACATAACTAATAACAGTGCTTTATTTATGAAAATACCATTATATGTCAGCCATTCCATGCATATTAGTTTACATATTCTCAACATTATTTCATGTTATTATCACATATTACACAATCGTTATGATTTTTTAAATTGCATTATATGTCAGCCATGTTAAATTGTAAAATGGCGGCCTATACGTGTAAAATTTCAGATGACCCAATATCTGAAAATGATCCCTGCATATTATTCTACATATTCACCAAGTTTCATGTTGTTATCACCTATTACACAATCGTTATGGTATTTAAACTGCATTATATGTGAGCAATTTTGGATTTCAAAATGGAGGCCTGCACGAATATAATCTCAGATGGCCCAATATCTGATGATGTTCCATTCATATGAATCTACATATTCACCAAGTTTCATATTTTGTATCACATATTGCACAATCATTATGGTATTCTAAACTATGCCGCCCCAGCGCCGTGAACAATCAGAACGGTGCATCGCGGCCGTACGAAGGATAATGCTGGGCAGTAGACGCTTGCCGCCGGCCATTGCGAATTCTCGAGTCGCGTCAGTGCTATATGATCGAGTTGTCTCGCTCGGTCGCAAAAGATTGTGATGTCGGTCAAATGCGAATGACGCTTGTCGCCGGCCGTTGCGAATTCATGAGTCGCTTGCGATCACGCTGCCGGACGAGGTCGCTGCTCGTTCGCCGTTCGTGGTTGGTGGGAACTCCCCTTATCACGCCCGAGTTGGGGTGAGCGCGTCGCTGCTATCGCTCAGTGATGCAAATACTCGCCGTGGCAGTCGTTCTAGGACACCGGGGCCGACCGGCAAGTTTTCTTTATTATACCGCTGTCGTGGCGGCATGGCTTCTTCGAAGCTCGAACAGTCACTCTGGACGCTGATTATCGTACACACAAATGTTGGGGAACGTAACCCACGTTAACGTTTCCACACGCTTCACAACTTGATTTGCCATTCTCTTGGCAGCAGTGTAACCTATGTCGTTCAACCCTGGATCTGTCCCAGTCCTTCGCAGCGCCCCAGATGGTGAAATGCGTATGACAGACGTTTATATATATGCAGACCTATTTACACATGGTATAACCGGTTTCCATAATTTCTATTGGCTACTACAATAATACAATTCAAGTTTCGCATTGTGCAAGATAAGATACATTGAAACCACTTGCTTACATAGAAACGCTAGCAAAAGAACACCACGCCCCACCGAGCGCATTTGCAACCGAATTGCTGTAATTACGTAACTAAGGCGTTTGGTCAACAATCTGCCTATCTACTGGCCTGACCTTCCTCATTTACCAAATTAAACCCCATGAAAGTAGATTTAAACACCCAAAAAATAGCAAAATGCTACACAGTGGTCCAGGGGTTCATATAAAAAATGAACTGTGGTGAGCATTCGGAACTGGCAAGTGTTTCTGGTATATGGCAGCACACGAACTAGCAGCCAGCCTGAGATCGGAGAAGGCACGGGCATCGCTAAAGCTCCACGCTTTGACTGGGTGCGACACCGGATACAGTATCGAGAGAGAATACTGCTCGGGCAATCTGGACTGTGTTACAAGTATTCACAAACGCAATGTTGAAACTAACGTCTGCATCTGGTGATATACCGGAATATGTCATCCATACCATCGAGAGGTTCGTTATCATGATGTATGACAGAAGCAACACATGCACGGACATAGACACGGCATGAAAGAAACTCTTCGTAAACAATGTGCAACTGATCCTGCCAACAAAGGAGGCAACTCTGGAGGAGCATGTCAAGAGGGCGGCCTACCAAGGAGGCAACTCTGGAGGAGCATGTCAAGACGGCGGACTACGAAGGAGGCAACTCTGGAGGAGCATGTCAAGAGGGCGGCCTACCAAGGAGGCAACTCTGGAGGAGCATGTCAAGAGGGCGGCCTACCAAGGAGGCAACTCTGGAGGAGCATGTCAAGAGGGCGGCCTACCAAGGAGGCAACTCTGGAGGAGCATGTCAAGAGGGCGGCCTACCAAGGAGGCAACTCTGGAGGAGCATGTCAAGACGGCGGCCTACGAAGGAGGCAACTCTGGAGGAGCATGTCAAGAGGGCGGCCTACCAAGGAGGCAACTCTGGAGGAGCATGTCAAGACGGCGGCCTACAAGGAGGCAACTCTGGAGGAGCATGTCAAGAGGGCGGCCTACCAAGGAGGCAACTCTGGAGGAGCATGTCAAGAGGGCGGCCTACCAAGGAGGCAACTCTGGAGGAGCATGTCAAGACGGCGGCCTACCAAGGAGGCAACTCTGGAGGAGCATGTCAAGAGGGCGGCCTACCAAGGAGGCAACTCTGGAGGAGCATGTCAAGAGGGCGGCCTACCAAGGAGGCAACTCTGGAGGAGCATGTCAAGACGGCGGCCTACCAAGGAGGCAACTCTGGAGGAGCATGTCAAGACGGCGGCCTACCAAGGAGGCAACTCTGGAGGAGCATGTCAAGAGGGCGGCCTACCAAGGAGGCAACTCTGGAGGAGCATGTCAAGACGGCGGCCTACGAAGGAGGCAACTCTGGAGGAGCATGTCAAGAGGGCGGCCTACCAAGGAGGCAACTCTGGAGGAGCATGTCAAGAGGGCGGCCTACCAAGGAGGCAACTCTGGAGGAGCATGTCAAGACGGCGGCCTACCAAGGAGGCAACTCTGGAGGAGCATGTCAAGAGCGGCGGCCTACCAAGGAGGCTGTCTGGAGGAGCATGTGGCCTACCAAGGAGGCAACTCTGGAGGAGCATGTCAAGACGGCGGCCTACCAAGGAGGCAACTCTGGAGGAGCATGTCAAGAGGGCGGCCTACCAAGGAGGCAACTCTGGAGGAGCATGTCAAGAGGGCGGCCTACCAAGGAGGCAACTCTGGAGGAGCATGTCAAGACGGCGGCCTACCAAGGAGGCAACTCTGGAGGAGCATGTCAAGAGGGCGGCCTACCAAGGAGGCAACTCTGGAGGAGCATGTCAAGACGGCGGCCTACGAAGGAGGCAACTCTGGAGGAGCATGTCAAGAGGGCGGCCTACCAAGGAGGCAACTCTGGAGGAGCATGTCAAGACGGCGGCCTACGAAGGAGGCAACTCTGGAGGAGCATGTCAAGAGGGCGGCCTACCAAGGAGGCAACTCTGGAGGAGCATGTCAAGAGGGCGGCCTACCAAGGAGGCAACTCTGGAGGAGCATGTCAAGAAGGAGGCAACTCTGGAGGAGCATGAATTAGTCATATCAACTTGTGTTGAGCATGTACTGCCTATGTATGTTTATAAAGACATTTGAAATTCCCAAACATTGTAAAATTAAATGCATAAATAAAAACGTGACATTTTCAGGTTCTGCATTTCTGCATCCATTATCAACCAAAACAGCACCATTGGTCCACTTTCTCCTTGTCAATAACTTTACACAATGTTGTAGAAGCTTAGAATGTCAACTGTCCTCACTACAAGTCACCTTGTTAAATTGTTTGACCTTCATTTTGTAAAATGGGCGCCATTGCCGTCAGAGACAAAATTTGCGATGACTCAATATCTTTATCAGTGTGTTATGTTTCAGTCTACATGTGTACCACATTTGGTACTTTCATCACAAAATGGCTACGCCGTCCCACTATACGCGAGATCAGGGGCTGGTTTCACGAAGCGCACTTAAAGTTACGTAATTACTTGGCGTCAAGTGTTTGCGTAAACATCCATGCTCGCTTATATTAAAAAAATCACATAATTTACTAAGACAGTCATCAACGCGTTAAGAACGTTCTTAGCCGCTTCATGAAACCGGCCCCAGGTGTTTAATCGCATCTTGTCTGTATTATATTTCGGAGTAAATCGTTTTAACACGACAGTATCACCAGGAAAGCTTTCGTTAGCTTAGATTCACATTCACTTTGTCAATAACTTCTGTACTGGCCAAACTGGGAACTTAACGTTTAAACACGGAAACACGATTTACAGCACAAGTACACAATATCCTAAACGACACAGCAATTACTCCGAGTATGTATAGTGTGTGCGTGTGTGCGTGTGTGCGTCTGTGCATGCGTTCGCCTATATTGGTGCAGGACGACGTTGCATGTGATAAGATGTTTATTTGCAGTATAAACACGAGGACAGTGGAAAGATCAGAGGAGGACGAGGGACTGCAGTGTGCCGTCACCAGAGCGACCCATCGCCTCTACTGGGCTACTACAGACGGCTACAGGAAGACAGTGTTATTGCACGAACATCTAGTTTAACTGTTTAAACATGATATCAAACAGAAACGTATTATATACGACATACAACACACGCACAGCCGTTTGTCTATAATCGTAGAGATTATGTAGAGAAAATACTTGTGACGATATCCATTAAAAGTCCACTCTCCGCCTTTTCTCTTGTGTGTTATCTGATAAATTAAGCGATTAATAATAACCTAATCTGCCAAACTGTGTCGCTGTGTCACTATGTGTGTGTGTGTCTGTGTGTGTATTAACGTTTTCCTACCAAACTGTTTGCATGTCGGGCGCCAAACGTTCAGGGATTAATATACGACTTCGTCGGAAGATAAGTAACGCCTTCGAAATTCACCAGTCGGTAAGGGTTTGACCGGTTTGTTCCGGACGTTAGACTGATGTAATTCGAATGCTCACAACGGCACACGTGGTTTTTGCGAGCCACGTACACGGTCCAACTTTTAGTTGCGGACTTTTTACGTACGCGTTGCGAATCAACTACTAAAATTTAAGCAATAGTAAACGTCAGGTACGAATATTCTAGGAAAACTTGTTATGCGTGTCGATGAGTGTGTAGTACCCTACGGAGAATGGGACACTTTGGTACATGTTAATGTTTAGAGAGCTGAAATAAATTCACAATGTTCATCCATTAGTTACAAGCAATTTCGTATTCTCGAATATATTTGGTAACTATATATTTCCATAAAACAAACTGACAGTAAAGACATATACCAAGGTACTAGTTGTATAGTCCCTATTATATTGTAAACTATGTATCATTGGACATCGAAGAAACGTTTCTGGCCTTCGCGTTTGCCATATAATTTTATCACATTTATTATTCTTTTAAATTCCCGTTTTATGCAATATCTGGCGGTACTAACTTACTATAGCAATACAGATTAAAACATGATAGATACATTGGCTGTTAAACAAACTCATAGAATGTCGTTCAATGTGGAAAAACAAGACTTGGGCAACAGTTGACGCGCTGTACAAGTTTGGAGATCTCTTATACGCAGACACACCAAACTAAAAAGGTAAGTTCTTATAAAGCGCAGTATCCAGTCCTCAGGATTTCTCAACGAGCATTACCTTTTACTCCCTGGCAGACTTGTTTAATCGAACACCATCTCGACTTCTCTGGGAAGTATCCAGCCACACTGTATTTAATGCGCGAATACTATTCGTACAAAAATATCAACCCCTGTCTACAGCTAGGTACTCATTCATACAACTGAGTGAACTAAAGCAACGTAGAGTGAACAAACTTGCTCAAGTTTCGACACTGCAACACAGGATTCGAACCAAGGTTCTCTCGGTCGAGAGTCCGAAGCTCTAGCCATTGCACCAAGGCGCTCCACATCTTCTGCGGTCCACATCAATATAGTTAAGACGACAGTTGAATCGATTCTTTATAGCACATCATATATTACTCCTTTCCATGAACCAACCAGGATCTGTCCGGCAACATTAACTGTACCAACGTATCCAATGCACACGTGCTCGATAACATTTCACACATCACGCCAAATTGTCATTTTCTTAGGGACTTTTTGTCCGAGAGATTGTGGACGGATCCCATCTGTTGTTCGGCCACCGACGTGAAACAACGTCGTCGCCGTCATATGATACGCCAGCACAAAGTAGCCAACACTGTTCTACGCGGGAACACCCGAGCCCTAGGGAAAGAGGTCGCCTGTAGTTAGTTCGTGATTTGTAATCGTTAATTAAGGAGGTGCCGGTGCCCCAATGGTGAAATTCTAAGATGGCGACTGTCAACGAGAGTATGCCAGTGTATAAGGGTAAAGAAGGAGTAATTAGAGGTAATCAAGGGGTAATTGATGTATCGTATGTGTGCTGGACGAATGTAAAAATAATTCTTATGTCCTATCGTGTAAATAACCTTGAATACCCTTAATTACCCCACATCACCCATTAGGTATCCATAATTTCCCAATAATTATCCACAATTACCCTTTTATTACCCTTAGTTACCCCTAAATACCCTTAATTACCCCTTAATTACCCTTAAATCCTTCCACACTATGAACATTTTCAACAAGACTTGCGTTCCCTCTATTCATCAACCATTTGCTCAGTTGAGAGTCACGGAATGTTACAGCAATAATGGCGTACATCATCTGTCGTTGTTGAGTTAGCCATGCGGATGTTAATTCCGCTTTCCATTTTATACACTTACTGAGATTTTTCGCCTGTAATCCACTATGCGCAGTCTGGATTTTTCTCGCTGTGATAACATCATAAAAAACGTAGACTTCTTGTATTGGTACGTCGCTTCCACGCAACAAAAGTGTTCGCCACAAATATAGATGCTACACGGAAAGAAGTTTGATAAATAGTGTCCGGCACCTCTGAAATTTACGTCCATTTTCACCATATGTTGCACCTGTCCAACGTTAGCCCACGCTAGTGGCCGCTCGCTAAGTTGTTATCTTATCGAGCCTGAGCGACGCAGCATGTGATGGGGTTCTGTACTCAGTAATTGTCGCCTGTTTTCTGATAAGGCGCATCTCTCAAATGTCACGACCGGCTACTTGCCGATATCACTGGTACTTTGCAATTTCTCTCTATGCAATGTGTCTGCATAATAATACTATATAAATCGTTCGTTGTTACGTTCAAGTCATTCGACTCACACAACAAAGATGGATTGTGAAATTCCACGGAATTAGCTCAGAGAAGAATGGCGGCGGGCGGAACGTCTCGTTATGCAATGGTGTGAGTAATATATTTTCACAAAGTATCTTTCATTGCGAATATATCTGTATAGATACATCATCTTTCTCGTTGCTTTATGTCATCCGTTTTACACGACTAGGCACTTAGTTAATATGGGTAATTCCGTTCTTACACAGTGTTCTTAGATACTTAGTTAAACTACCTGCGAGTGGTACAGTTATTACGTCCGTATACCAATATATATATATATATTATATATAGGCTAAACACCGTGTCGGGGGACCAGTGCGTAACACACAGCTTTACGGGGACTGGCTATATATTTGTATTTAAGTGATTTTCTAACTATGTAGAACTGGAACATTGTTTGTAAAACTAACGTATACCAAATATTCAAAGTTTTTTGTGATGTTTTAATTAATAACATATATCTACAAAACCCGGTCTCTTTAAAAACTTTAAGATTTAGAACCGCTAACGGGAGACCGGGGTTTGACCGGAAGTTGTTTATATGAAATTAGACTCGTTTGTGGCAGAAGCACAACTGAGCACTGGCGTTGACGAGCCATTACATATATTCAGACGTCACGGCTACATACTGTAACGTTATGTTTGCATATGCTGGATATGTAATTCCTGAATACAAAGTATAATATCATAATTAAACAGTATTCATCATCGCAAACGAGTGGTATTGCGCGATTTACGGCCACCGATACCGATGTCGCGATGAGCCGGCATCGGCCATCGCGAGTTGAGCACATTGTCAGTGTAATACACATTTACAAAGACTTGAGTAATGCAGTGTTAACTTAATTAAACTGTTCAAATGCTCGATGTAAGGAATCGGACATGGCTAAGAATTTTCGTCACTGTCATGCAGGGTTGGCGTTGATTTAATCAAATTGATTAAATCATCGATTAAATAAACATGAAAAAATCAAGATATTGATTTTTTCGATTTTTTTTCCAGATTATCTAAAATTTATACTTACCTGAGTACTCAATTTATTTGTGCCAATTTATAATAATAATCCTGAAATCTGTAAGACAGCTGACATTTTTTAGAGTTCAGTGGAATGGTGGATGGCAATGGAAGGACGCTTTAATGAAGACTTCATTCAGTTAATTAAATGCTTGCTGTGCTCAGTTGCATCAAGCTCCGATGTGGAACGAGCCTTTTCAACATTTGGACTAGTACACAGTAAACTGCGTAACAGGCTTGGAGTAGCAAAAGCGGCCAAACTTGTGTTTATATACAGTGTTCTAAATGTGAACATTGCTTCGGACTGATATGAAAATGAAGATGACAATAATCAGGCTAACAATAATGAATAATCACCTGCACCACAAATGATTTAACTGTACATATTTTAAAATAAAGTTTAAATTTGTACATAACAACTTTGTTTTAATTCTTTAGAAAGGCTAGGAATAAAATGTTCAGCCCATTGGGTATATTATGATATTCCACATATTTATTTATTTTCAGAACTACATATTATTTCTTATAAGATTTGTCGAGAATGTTGAACAAATCCAATAAATCGATTTAATCGAAAAAATCCGATTTAATCGAAAAAATACGATTTATTCGATTTTTTTCGAAAAAATCATGATTTTTTCCAACCCTGCTGTCATGACTTTGTGATACAAATAAAGCGCAAGGTTGTAAACGTTGTTGGCGCGATGGCTCAATGCGTACCAAGTCTTGCTCCAAAATGTCAACTTCCACGATTGAAATAATAAATAATATTAAATAACTTAATGTGTATGCATGTTGCATTACTTGCATTTGAATATTGCATGGTTTTCATTAATTGAGAAGAGACGTTGAGAAATGTTAAACATGTATATATATTTATATATATATATGTATATAAGGCTAAACACCGTTTCGGGGGACCAGTGCGTAACACACAGCTTTACGGGGACTGGCTATATATTTGTATTATCGAGAGTCCAACACTTTTTATCTATGTGCATCGCGCCCTTTTAAAGTATATGTCGATTTTATTTTTAAATTTTCTAACTATATAGAACTGGAACATTGTTTGTAACACTAACGTAGACCAAATACTCAAAGTTTATTGTGATGTTTTAATTAATAACAAATATATACAATTTTAATAATTTTTTCACATGTTTATTTTGTCGTTATTTTCGTTGGTTAATGTTACGTAAATTTAATAAAAAAATATGTTTTATTAAATAATGTAGTCATTACATTTCTTAATACGAAATAATGGTTATGTTCAAACATCAAGTCACGTAATAATTCATGGATTTTTCGTGACACGTAAAGTAATTTTTTTCATTCCTTCATGCAAGTTACTCCATTTATGATGTGTATGCATGTTGTATTACTTGTATTTGAATATTGCATGGTTTTCATTAAGATGTTTATAAATATTAAACATATGGAACTGCCTTCAACATGTTGCATATAAGGGAATGTCTGTAGTTAGATAAGCTGTATGTGAACATTAGTTAAAATGACAACAGCATATATAAAGTAACAGTGACCTTTTTATTCCATTTAATAGCTTATAAACAATGCCAGCTTCATGTAACATATGCGTCGTCAACTCAGTTACATATTACACATAGGAGACAGAAGCCTACACAAAACAATGTGTTCTAAAATAATAGAACAAATCCTATACCATTTCATCATGGAACACCTAGACAAAACAGCAGCCTAATCAACGCGCAACGCGGTTTCCGTGCAAAGCACTCGTGCCAAAGCCTAAAATACAGCCATTAATTTTCTAACTACAGACATATATTCTCATTTAGAATTATCCAAAGCTTTTGACACTGTCCCCCATCAAAGACTTCTTCACAAACTCCAGTATCATGGTATACTGAGAAAGACCTGGCAATGGATCAGTGTTTGGCTGACAAACAGGACTCAACGGGTAGTGGTAGATGGTGATGCTTCTCAAAAATACACATGTCCTCCTGTGTACCATAGGGTACTGTACTTGCACCCATTATGTTTCTACTGTATATATATATATGACATTAATGAAGACATTACTTCCCACGTTAACCTCTTTGCAGATCACCGCTTGCTGTTCAGGACAATAGACAATGTTGCCGATACGCTAGCCCTACAAAACGAATTACACAATAGGTCACACTGGGCCCAGAAATGGCAAATGTCATTTAATCCAGATAAATGCTACACACTCCATATGTATAGAAATCACACCCCATTAACACTGGGCTATATAATGGAAGGTGTCATTATAAAGCCAGTCATCATTTCTATATTGTAGTTGAGCTACAGAGAGACCTCAAATGGAAAACCCATAATTATGTGGGGCAAAGTTACCTGTATAAAATTGACAGACTAGCAATCGTGGCTAGTTTGCTGATGACAAAAAAGGCAAAAGTGAAGTTTGTATATGGGCTTTATAATGATAAGCCAAGTAGTAATGCATGAATATATAATGTAAAAACAATCTATGCATCATGTTACACACTCCAGGCCGACCTGGAATTATGTTAAATACAGGTGCAAAAGCGGAGGAGGGTGGGAAAATAAAATGTAAACAAATAAGCGTGGAAAAATAGATTACCTTTTCGTTGCGCGGAAATTTAAAAAGAGGCTGGTTGATCTGATTTTGGAGGTCGGCCACCGTTCCTTCTACAATAGAAGCGTTAGCTTTGCACACATAAATGCGGTTTGATTTAATTAAATCAAATGTGTTTTTATGTGGGGCAAAGTTACCTGTATAAAATTTACAGACTAGGAATCATGGCTAGTTTGCTGATGACAAAGAAGGCAAATGTGAGTTTTACATATGGGCTTTATAATGATAAGCCAAGTAATAATGCGTGAACACATGATACAAAAACAATCTAAGTATCATTGTTACCTAGCATAGATATTAAAAATAAAACAAATCACCAAATGTTAAATGATGAACTCCCAAGATGACAACATTTCAATTTCAGAATTAGTGGCCACTCTCAACATAACAATTATTATTTAGTTTTGCAAACCTCATGCTTCCTGAGCCATTCGCCATTTTTAGCATCTTGCCATTCTGACAACAGCATACGTGCTGGCTCTTCGCCTCTCCTGCCGTTGAACAGGGTGAGGCGACATACAACCAATGACCGCAGCAGACCGTAGTCCTCTCCTTGGAGTGTTAAACTATTTGACAGCCTTTCTATCTCTCTGGTGACGTAGACCTTCAGTTTCATCATTTCATTCTCTTCAGGAAGGGATGCTGGTCTACGAGCTTTATCCAGGGATTGTGCCACTACCTGGTATCGTGCAGATGCATACATTTCATGCGATCTGAACTTGTACGCATCCGTGAAGAGGTCAAGCTCTCGGCTCTTGGCATCATCCATTGCCTCAGCATACATCCCCTTTAGGGACTTAATGGTTCGCAAGATGATTGCAGTTATGTGGAGTTTGAGACCATATTTCTCACCAGCCAGGGCGTTGATTGCGTCACGCATCAAAGGGAGGTGCTGCCTTGAGAACATGTCCTCCATTCCCATCGTGGTCCCATCCAGCCCGTCAGCAACTGCAATTTGCTTGAACTGCAATAATAGTCTGGCCAGTTCCCGCATCTCCTGCATAACGCGTTTCCGGACTTCGTCGATTTTTGACACATGGCAGCGTCGCATGCAGTAATGGCGATACCCAACATGTTGCATTAGTTTGTCCGTCAGGCAGAGTTTTCCAGCATCGGAATCGCGAAATCGGTTAAGGATCATTTCACAAAATTCGGTGTCATGTGGCTGACGAATCTTCACAACAGATGGATGTAACGGAATAGGATTAGGACTGGAGCAGATGTGTTTGTGTCGCCAGAAAGTGCGATCACACACGAATCTTTTGCATTCTGAACAAAGTTTGATGCTGTCAAGATATTTTGATTTCCTCTCTGCCTGGAAATCTCTGTTGGGGATGAGGCACGGTTCTTTTGCATTCTTGATCAAGTTGGTGTTGTACCATTAGATCCCTTGCAGTCTCATTTCATCGATAGACTGTGCCTAGGAATAAAAAAGTGTAATCAAAACACATACAATACAGTACGTCATTTCATTGCCATTCTGGTTAAGAAGATTTGGATTTGGATCAGTCATGGCTGATGTTAAATGTAATACTCGGGAAGTAAGTTTGCATGATTCTCACGGTCAGAATTACGATCTGTATAGCGAATCTTAATTAGTAAAAAATGGTCTTTTTCAACACCCGATTACTTAAATTTATTACAACTGCATATACATTCAAATATATTTTCAGGAAACTTATGTAACAATATCAGCACAAAAAAATACAAAATAAGCATTTTAGTGTAAAAGCTTTGTTTTGAATTAACCAATGCCCAGACATGTCATATACTAGTTAATGAAGTAGTAGACAACTAGTACTTGATGTTGCTTTGATGTCAACATCGCGGCCTTGCCATTTTCTTCGGCTTTGTGTCGGCGGAAAATGTGTCGCTTCAACTTCCCACCAACGACAACCGCATGGCAGATGATGCAGTATCGTTCCGGTTTAGCATATGCTGTTTTCTTAGAGGAAGAAAAAGTAAACTGAAACTGTGTTTGCTAGAATAATTACTAAAGCTAATAAATAAAGAGCATGTATGGTAATCAACATGATGTGAATTAACCGTAGATGGCAAGTGGACCAGGGAGCCTATGACCAATCACAGCCTTTTTGTCTATGTGTATCCTCCCCAAAAAGGTATATGTCCAGTTTGTTTATTAACGCATCTATGTTGCTGTGACCCACAACACAGTCAGCGGATAATATGTTTCATTCAATCATAGTCCGAAAAATCTACAGCGCGTCGCTACTATAATGCCTTCAGTTATAGTAGCAATAGTACAGGGCTGATCACACTATAATGCCTTCAGTTATAGTAGCAATAGTACAGGGCTGATCACACTATAATGCCTTCAGTTATAGTAGCAATAGTACAGGGCTGATCACACTATAATGCCTTCAGTTATAGTAGCAATAGTACAGGGCTGATCACACTATAATGCCTTCAGTTATAGTAGCAATAGTACAGGGCTGATCACACTATAATGCCTTCAGTTATAGTAGCAATAGTACAGGGCTGATCACACTATAATGCCTTCAGTTATAGTAGCAATAGTACAGGGCTGATCACACTATAATGCCTTCAGTTATAGTAGCAATAGTACAGGGCTGATCACACTATAATGCCTTCAGTTATAGTAGCAATAGTACAGGGCTGATCACACTATAATGCCTTCAGTTATAGTAGCAATAGTACAGGGCTGATCACACTATAATGCCTTCAGTTATAGTAGCAATAGTACAGGGCTGATCACACTATAATGCCTTCAGTTATAGTAGCAATAGTACAGGGCTGATCACACTATAATGTCTTCAGTTATAGTAGCAATAGTACAGGGCTGATCACACTATAATGTCTTCAGTTATAGTAGCAATAGTACAGGGCTGATCACACTATAATGTCTTCAGTTACAGTAGCAATAGTACAGGGCTGGTCACATCACGAACGCTGTTGTCGCTGTAATACACCCGCCACCCGCCAATCACCGTGTTACCCATGTAGTGTATACACATTTATTTACAATATACTCAATTAAAGTCAATTTTGTCTTTCTGCCTGCTTATTGCCATACCGCATCACGGTCGCATCGGTGGGTCGATCGGAACAAAATGAATGCATGAATCAAAGCTGAGAGGAATTGAATAACTACTAAATGTAGTATATGTCTTAATAACATGAACGTCGGATAAAAGCTTCGATCCAACTATCAAAGGAATATTGCAGTTATTCTTGGTAACACAGTAATAATAATAATAACAACAAAAACAACAAAAGTCGAACACATTTTTCGCGCTTATTTGCTCAGAAACCAAGCTCAGAGGCTAATCAAAAGAAAACGGTTAGTCAATCTTAAAATCAGTAAGCAATATTGCCGTTGTCAACATATACTTGGATACGTGAGAGAGTTAAGGAGGGTAAGCGAGGTCACCTTGCACGGTCAGCGTGGTTCCACAGCTAGCTTCTCCAGCGGGGTTTGTCGCAACCACTTTGATGTCAGCAGCGTCGTCCACTGAGCAGTTGTCAAACACGACGCTTGACACGATCTCTCCCAGGACTTCGCTCGTTGTCAGTTTCGCATGTTCTGTTGTCACTAACTTCTGCACGGAACCTATAATTCACATCATGACCTTCTAACAGTTTTCGCCTCCAGTAAATATTAGATTAGTCAGTTAGTCATATCAAATGTACATTTAACAAAGATTACTTAAAGAAGATAATATGTTACAATAGTTTGAACATTTGAACATAACTGTCTTGACATGCTTGAATATAAGAAAGTGAAACGTGCAACGAAACATTACAAGGATTTGGGGATGCAGAATGTTTAATATTATTAGGTATTTTGAAGACATAGGAGTGTTAAATGATAAATTAGTGATCTTTATATAAACTTACCAAGTAATCTCCGGAAGTGACTTGCCCTTCACCTTGACCTCAAATGTGGCTTTGCCTCCTTCCTGCACATCCGTGTTCTTTGGCTTCAGTGTGAATTCTGGGGTTTCCATTTTCTCTGATTAAATAATTGATAAAACTTTAGTAATTGTAACACTGTATCGAAGTCAGTTTATCAACAATACACAGTTTGTCGCAAGTGGGCTTACAGGCTAGCAGTATAACTCTAACTACCAAGTTTTCCCTTCCGGAAGATGGGTATTTTTGTTTAGTCCCTTACCTGGGATGGGGCTGTTGGACGATAGACAAAGCACGCATGAACACATATTTTAAGAACATAATATATAATAACCCCGCAAACAGTGGCTTTATAACGATGTTGATCACGTCAGGTAGGTATTTCTTTAATATCGCGGTACGTAGTCCTGTAAGACTGGTTTGATGGGGCAGATTGTTTACCTGCTGCTGCTGGATGGTCAATGTGCACAGCTGACGTATTCTCAGTTTCAGTGTCAGCACCTTCTTGCTGCACCTGTAGTGATTTACAATTCATGCTAGGATATATTCAAACACAAACAGGTCCATATTTACGTTCTTAAAGGGGAACTGGAACACAGCATGCTTTCTATTTCAATATATACTCATTAAATGTGTACGGTTTTATGAAGCGTTATTAAAGTTACGCAATTACTTAGCGTCACGTGCTTGCGTAATCTCCTCTGTTCGCCTATGTAAAAAGTCACGTCATTTACCTAGACAATCATCTTAGAGTTAAGAACGTTCTTAGCGGCTTCATGAAACCTGCCGCATATTCAGGACTTCTGTGTTATCAGTGATACAGTGGTTGCATCAAATGCTCATTTAAGTGAATATTCAACACATGCCCCCATGCAGCACAATCAGTTCATGGCATTGACATATCCATCACGTGACCTGTTGTCTATCAGAAAGTCCGTCAAGACATCAACAATGGATGCAGAACGCGAGCTTGTGCATCAAATACAAAGCGCATATGACTACATACAAACACGTGATTTTGCAATATGGGCCCACAAAGTCACTGACTAAAATTAATGTTAAGTATGTATGCTTTCCACAAGGAATCCTTGTGGTGCACAATGAACACAAACGTAATAAATAATATACTCTTAGAAAACATGACGTTATCTATCTTGACACGATACCTTTTGTCTCCACCACAAATTCTTCTTATCGTCCCCATAGTCGTAGGTGATTTCATCCCCAGGATGAATGTCTTTTATGGCGAATAATGCCAGATGTGGTTTTCTGCGAATAACCATGTTTCTCATCTTGGCATTAGCCCTGCTCGGTGTTCTGTCATTGACTAAATGCCCGAGTCTATTTTGTGTATGTGTGGCGTCTACACTGTAGGAAAAAAATGTTGCATACTAATATACTGATAACGCTTAACTGACGTATTAATGTTTAGACCATATTGCTGAAAATGTCACGTACTTACTTTGCTGCAGTATGATATAATATTTAAGGGGACATTTAATAAAATAATATGTTTATCTTAGGTTTGTTTCATGCACAATAGTACTACTACTAATAATAATAACAACACAAATAATATCAATATGTGATCTTATATAGCGCCTGTGTTGGGCAAGGCGCTCGTGGCGCTTACTCTATTACCCGAACAAGTGTTTTGGCAGTGCTCAATTAATGCAGCGGCCGCGTGGGTTTTGGTAGATAGAGAACATTTTGTTCGGTGAATCCAAGTATATTTCCATTTCGCTGTGTAGGATTGTTTAACTCCATATCTATAGGCACCACTGGCGAGTTGCGTGATAGGCATTCATCTTAGGCGGTTGAGTGCCGCTCAACTCCCTAGATGTCACATACTTACGCAGATATTCGGGAGCGATTGCTTGACAGCCCCCCTACTCCCGCCCCTTAGGTGTCACGGCGGATCTAATCGATCTTATGCACTAATTAAGTTTAATTGCACAGGATTTCCCGCGCAGCCGCGCCGTATCGCGACGCTCAAGCATAAGAATATACCCTTTCAGAGGCAAATCTCCCTAGAATCCAATTGACTATAGTACTCATCATATTGAAATGTAAATGTAGCATTTCCCCACAGCATGCAGCAGCAGCTGGATCAGGTTGGATGTGTGTTTTATATCATGTTATTTATTGTATGGCCCTTGGTTTATGCAACACCACATTTTAAAACAACTCTTGAATTATTTTTGTTGTACAATGTACACCTCAAGTTTATAATGTATTGTAAAAAAGGAGTTGGAAAGTAGTCTGTTAATCCTTAATTTCTTCAAAATTCCTAGCATCACAGTACACCCATTCAAAGGCAAATCTCCCTAGAATTTAATTGAGTCATCATGATGAAATGTAAATGTAGCATTCCCTCGCAGCCTGCAGCAGCAGCTGGATCAGGTTGGATGTGTGTTTTATATCATGTTATTTGTTGGATGACCCTCAGTTTATGCAACACCACCTTATAAGACAACTCTTGAATTTTTTCTGTGGTACAATATACACCTGAAGTTTATGATGTATTTTTAAAAAGGAGTTGGAAAGAAATATGTTAATCCGTAATTTCTTCAAAATTCCTACGCCGGTATGACTTTTGAATGACCGTAGCTAATTGTACACTGTCATATGTGTCAACTTGTTGTGCTGGGCCTGTTCTGGGTTGTCCCAGGAGTTGTGTCTTGATTTGGGCGAGAACTCAGCTGGGCACCTGTCATGCAACTGCCCTTAGTGGAATATGTGCCATGCATCTAAGGGGTAATTAGGCTAATGTAGGCGGAAGTTGAACTATAATGCATGTCATGCAACAGGCCACAAGTAGAAAGGAACAACTCGTAATATTAATTAAACAAAAAATGTGGTGTTGACGAAGTTGACCAAATCGTGAAATAGCAACTGGTCGTTTGAGAACATGCGTTTAGAGACTCGTCCAGGGATACATTCATATAATACAATTTATGATAGAGATAGATAAACATTGATAATCTTACCATAATG
Organism: Paraescarpia echinospica; assembly: GCA_020002185.1. NCBI lineage: Eukaryota > Metazoa > Annelida > Polychaeta > Sabellida > Siboglinidae > Paraescarpia > Paraescarpia echinospica. The sequence goes on along the minus strand of CM034540.1, from coordinate 410,182 downwards.
ACTTTTGGCCGTATCTGTAATAAAACATATAAAATCGACTACTTTTTCCACTTGCATTTCTTCTCTCTTCTCAGCGACTTTCTTCGTGATTTTCCCCCTACATATTCCAAAAGAAAATCGCCTTGCTGAAAGCATCTTTCAGCAAATACTCCAACTCCTGGAATAAATAATTTTACAATATGTATGCTTTGCACTGATGTTGTCTTAAACATGTTCACGGGCATTTAATAGGGAATGTGCATAAATCAGGTTCAACAATTAATTGTGTGTTGATTCTACACACGCTCGCACACACACACACACACACACGCACGCATACGCACATACACACAAGCAAACACACACACATACATATATGCACACTCGCACGCACGCGCACACACATACATACATGCACACACACTATATATATTTGTGCATGTATGTATGTACGTACGTACGTATGTATAGAACCCTGTAGGTCTCACCTATTTGTTTCGAGATGAAGCGTGATACCAAACCCTCTTGGTTTAATCCAACATCTATCCACCACTCTGCATCTTTTCTTCGGTTTACCTTTCTGCTCTGAGACCGAAACGTGAAACAAAGTGTTGTATGTATAACGTAAATGTTCAAAAATAGCATAATAATCAGGAAAATATCGAGAGCAAACCGTGTTAGTTCGAGAGCCAGCGGTCATGTATTTGCTTGAAATAACCTGGTGTCTGGTTAGTATATTTCGCAATATACCTATATTCTTGGGCTATTAAAAAAACCGAGTAGTGGACTGGTGTGCCAGGTGTTAATAAATGCTGCTAGTTGTGAATCGTAAAAGGTGGTTGAGCCGTTGAGGGAATGTTGTGCATTGTCGAGCAGTGGCTGTGCAGGCGTATACAGACAACACATTCAAACTAATAATGAGACATGCAGGTTTATATTTTAATACTTATTTTATTAAATAACAACAATACACGCTGATTACACGCTATAATAAATTACTACTTCTAACACTGGTGCTAGGCGTACACTGCCAGACACCAGTTTTGAGTCGTGCTTGTTCGACTAACAGCTGTGATTGTGAAATGCCCGGCGTACATTCACGAGTACTTTACCATGCAACTTATTTTCATTATAAGGGGCCAAATTGTCGTGTTCGGCAGTAGTTAGCGCCCTATCTCCGTGTACAAGCATTTTGGCACGCGCCACTCCACTCCTTGTCACCTCTCCCCTGCCGGCATGCAGTAAACGGCGGTGTCTGTATATCTATCAAGTCGGCTTTTCTTTGATCAGACGCGACATTGACTGACATAACATGTTGCAGAGACGTCGTTTCATACTGTACGTGGGTCGGGTAAGGATTCAGCAGTTCACCTACTAGTTTATGCTGTTGTGTAATTTTGTGAACATTTCAAATATATTTTTGCCAATGTAGTTTGTGGGAATGATTTTTGCCTCGAATTATATTACACCGAGAGATATAATGAGAAAATGGCATAAAATCGAGTAGAGTGCCAAACACACTACCAGCCATTTTGGTTCCAGCTTGGCATTTTGCTTCTCGCTAAAGCCTGTAAAATGTTTCGTTGGTGACTATACGATTCACACTTCTGTTCTTATTGATTTTCAAAGGCTACAAGTCGAAAACGACGTGTGACTCTAATTCGATTTATTTTCTAAATAAGAATGTTTTACGACAATCATTCTCGATCCTGTGGAACCTTCCTATGTGTATCGATATATTTATTTTATCTTTTGTAGGATTAATTCATTGACCTAATTTTATTTCAAGTTGCCTTTCCTAGTAAAACAAAATTACTGTTGACCAAGAGATACGTGGGGGAATTAACTAGACAACTTTAGAAATTGAATTATAATTAAGAATATGAGATAGAGATACCTCATACTGTAAGGAGAGAGCTGGAGGTGAGGACAATAACAGAAGAAGAGGTGGAGAAAGCAGTAAAGAAGATGAAAACTGGAAAGGCTGTAGGAGTGGATGAACTTTCAGTGGAAATGGTGAAAGCAAACAGACTAGTTGGAATCAAGTGGCTGACGAGGCTGTTTAATGTGTGCTTCACAGCAGGAGAGATACCAGCAGAATGGCGAAGAGAAGTGATTGTGCCAATATGGAAGTGGAAAGGGGACATCCATGACCTAGGGAGATACAGAGGCATCACATTACTGAGCCAAGCCATGAAATTGTTGGAAAGGATACTGGATGCTAGGGTGAGGCTTACAGTGGAGAGCAAAATAAAAAAAAAGAAGAAGAAGAAGAAGAAGAAGAATACTTGAGTCGCCTTAATTTTGTATACTTTTTTACGGGTAAAACAGAACTCATTTGGAGATGTAGTAATCTTTGAAATTGGGGCCCTTTTCTAACATTTATCGCGCTCCACAACTTTATTTTAATATAACATCCTCCGATCGACATATATGAGTGGTATGCTCTGATTGCGTCAATGCCAGATTTAGGGACAGTTGCCCTTGATTTTAAGGGGGCTTCGATAAAACGCTTTATGTAATTTCTTTGGGGCAGTAACGTTTTTAAACATAGCCTGGGTGCTTTAATAAGATGCACTTTGATATTCTAAATCAGCGTTCCGCACACTCTGGATGGCTTCCAGGTGGCCAGCGAGACTCGTGCTATAAGATTTGGAGATCAAATCAAAGACACTGCTAACCCCAAAACCACGCAAACTAACTAGACACTACGTGCTTTCAGGAAATATGGAGTTTTTTTCTAGCACACTAACAAAATGTAATTTGGGCGACTGTGATAGATGTATATGTGGCGAAATAAAGACGAGACACTCGGTGGTGACGCTGGACACGCAAACAATTATATCATCTACCAGGAGAACAGTTACGGCGCAGTACTTGCAACCGGGTAGACTGGGCAGGATGGTAATACAAAAGTGTACAATTTCCACAATCAACGTTCTACCAACTCTTATAAGCCGACTAGCCGTGTTGACGTTACTGGTGTATGAGCACTAAGCCCTTAAAAGCACGTAATGAGAAAGGCCCTCGCTGCCCATGCATAGAGCATTGTTATAGTGTAAAACGGGTCGTCAAGACAAGGCGACCACTGTTCTCAGGATATTACTCGAAAAGGACTTGGACCGGGAGCATGATCGAAAATACATTGCAGCTGGATCGCTGCAGGAAGGATCTCGCAGTAAAAAAACACGTGTGAAGGCCGATCGTCTGACGTTAAACGTGCAAGAGTAAGTAAAAAGGTTAGATAAATTTCAGTTCCACCCGAGCAAGAGGTTTGCGGTGAATGATGAAAAGAAGGAGCAGAATACATTCTAATGTTAATACTTGCTAAACTGTGCGAGGAAAAGACACAAAACTCATTCTACTTTTTTCCACCCGACAATACCGAAAAGGAATTGCATTGCTTCTAAAATAAGATACTCCATGCAGGCTGTATCTTATTTTAGAAGCAATGCAAGCTAATATGCCAACAAGTCTAGATATATGTTACCAACTGCTGCTGATCGCTTGAACAGTCATGAAACAACCACAGTAATGTTGCCGAATGGGAAAGAATTGCTCTATCCTGCCAGATGGTAAATACATAAAGCGGATACAACAGGTGCTTGATGAAGAGTTTCTAATATAGTAATTCTACGAACCACCCCAATGGGTCCGCCAGATCGCGTACAACATGTCAGCTCCATAAGACCTACATGCAAAACTCATGACTGTTATCAGCTTAACTCGCATTAGCCGTTAACTACATGAATGTTCTAATCATGGCTGCTGGCCTCACCTACACATTACAGAGAACATTGTCATCAACGTTTACACATAGAGGTTGGTTAGTTTATGATATACTATCCACTGAATATGGACCATTTAAGTTATTTTAAACATGCTATCCCAAAATGACAACCATTTCAAATCGATGGACCAAACATATTCTTTCGCAAAAAGAAGAGATCAATGTAACAAATGTCAGAAATATTTACTGAATTCGCATGGAATGACCAATACAATAAACAATAGGGATCCTAAAAAATAATATAACCTTGAGGAGCACTGTATAGTTACAGCTGCTTCTTCTGCTTTTACTAGCACACGCACAGGGTCATGCGTACTGATCTGACCACCAACGGAGTCTCCCAGTTAAGATATTAAATGCTAATGTGAATGAATGTGAACTACGGTTGTATTAATAAGTGACAATTTATTCCAAAGTCTAACATGTATCCAGTTTCTAATATAACTCTTCCAATGATGCACATTGGCAATGTCATATATTGCTATATGTCTAGTGGCCAATGAGGTCCGCGTGTCCAACAAAGATTTATTTTACCATATAGGCCTAGTTCACGAAACCTTACAAAACATACCCATATGGATAACAAAATAATAATAATAAACACACACACACACATATATATACAAGACACATTTAACATAACCAAACAATTATGATTATTTTCAATAATTTTACCTAAATGTTCTATTACAGAAATGTTCTGTTACCAAAATGTCGTATTACCGAATCGTTCTGGTACCAACAGGTATGTTGCCCAACTGTCCATAGCCAGTGTTCTTTATCAAAATGACAGGATTCAAAATGTATACTAGATAGAAGGGATCAACTGCTTTTATGTCTCTTTCGAATGACACGGGCAACGTATAGTGAAAGAAATTGCCAAGTTCTCGATTGAGAGTCCGGCGTCCTGCTGCTGGATTGTCGTGTCCAACGAAACATCGTCGGTCAAGCTTTAAAGCAACCTTCCTAAGGACAGCGGAAGGGAGGACGCTAGGCCACTGATGGGGTGGCGTGATCAGATCAGATATGATACTGGAATCCCGCTGGTGACGGCAGAGCGGTATGCAGTAAATAGATCAGAATGGAGGGGTGCAACTTCCCGGAGGACAACGAGAGGGTCAATAAGGTATATATAATTGTCTATATAATATGCGTTTATATCTCTTTGCTATCTGTTTTTTCCTGGATGATAATCTTGTTAAATGTTGCAAAGTATTGTTAAAATCATACTTGCAAAAGAACGTATGGCTGAAAACTATCTATGTAAATTAATGACTCACTCACTTCGTGGCGGTTTTTTCCTGAACTCGCTCGCGTCGTTCTTGCTTGTAGGTTATTACTAGTAGAGGGCGCGAAATTGGTAGGGACGCAAATTTATACTCCCAACCGAGTTCCGATATGTCCAATGGGGTGACGCGCTGGGCAAGAGCACGGTGAGTGGGGTGCTCAGATTTTGACACTTTGTGATTTACTGTTTCTCGCTGGCAAACAGCCCGAACCAACTAAGGTTCGTTAGCGTAATTCAGGCGCGAGTTGCACGTTCTCCTCACTTTGACAACTTTACATTACGACGTTAGTACACTGGTCGAAATTCCTTAACATGTACATTTGGGTCTAGAAAATATTCTTTCTTTTGTTCAATCATAATGTGCATGTTTTATAACAAAATGTTATCATATGTTGCAATGTTGTCATGTTTAAAATTGTTTTGCAATAGGTATATGTTGGAACACATTGTCAAATCCATTATGATAGAAATCGGCTTCCTTAGCACTGTGTAGTACTGTTTTGTGTGAATAAATTATAGACAGAAAGTAGCTGTATTTCTTGAATAACATGTCACATTCTCTTGTATAATAGTTCACATGTGGACAAGATGTAAGATTAACTGTGAGAAGTGTAAAAATAGAAATCCACCTTCTTGTCAACATCTTCAATTAGCGGCATTAAAAAACAACACCAATGTCTGTGTCAGTGTAGTGCAAGTCAATGTTTTCGTGAATTGGTCTGATGAGTGATGCGAATCATGGGCGCCAGGATGACCTATGCGGGGAAATGTGGTGTATTGATTTACCTATGTCCATGTCAGATGTATTTCGTTGAAAAAATGTCTCCTTTGTCAACCACTTTATTGTACTATTTTACTTATTGGGTGAGCATTTCAATGCCATGTCAATATCAGCCCCTTCACACGGAGATCACACTATATTATCGAACCCACATTTTGTACACCCATAACAACACTAGATTAATAGCGGATTCGCTTTTCTAACATTTATAATTGTAATATTATGCCAAGGGCCCATTAAAACCTGAATATAAAAAAGTGAATAATCGTGTTTATACATTATATAAATATACCCACGTTTCTTCCATAATGATATATACGATCCCAGCCAATACATAGGACCCATGTAAATGTCAAGTCACCCTTTGTCTGTCACTTTGCGAACATTATATATATATATTAAACATATTTATTATAGTATCAAGAACGTTATTGATTATATTAATAAATCAGAAAACGACTGATTACCTATATATGGCTTTGACAGTGGAAGGGCCGGTTTCGTTATTGTAAACAGCCTGATTAACAAGCCATTATGTATTAATGTACGTATCATTTGTTTAACCCTCGTCGGGACACAAAGGGTCAAGCGTGGTCGTAACTCCTATAGCCAGGTTTAGTTTTTCTTCTCTAAAATTGGCGAGTCGACGACAGGTTACACAGTTACCCCCTGTGTGTAATGCTTTACTTCCCCCGGCACGGACACCATAGAGAGACCAGTGGTTTTAGTGTCTTTTATTCTCTTAAAGTAACTCAGCAGATGGTCCGGAAGCAAATTGTTGTTAACTTTAAACATAAACGATATTTCGAGTCGGACCACCGCCATCTGCAAGTTTCCCATTGATTTCTTCTATCTGCTATCTTCTTCAAACATCAAAGTTTGTGTATTTAATGTATGCTCAATGAATTCATACGAGATGATGAATGCTGCAGCGATAACCGATCGACTTAATTGCAACTGACAGTCACTCGCAGGCTGAACAAACAGCGGCGGGTGCCATTGGCACTTCACATCACAAGCGCCACAATAGTGTAGATACGAACGACGGTATTCATGGAGTACGTTTAATAAAATCTGTTTTGGATCCCCGTACTATCAAGTCAGGTAATCCGTTGCAAAATCTGGGGTGCTCGGAGTAGTAACGGAATACCGTTAAAATCGACCCGGTAATAATAAAATATATTATAAGTTGTGTTGACATCCTCATCTGTCACTATTTCATTCCAACTAAAATTCTCTAGGTCTTTTATGAAAGCGCTCATTTCCTCCTCATTGACTATTCTCTTCTCTAAGTGTATTTCATTTTTTGTTTCGTGGTGTATGTATTCCGTCACAACATATACAGGCAGATGGTCAGTGATGTCATTTATTATGACACCACTTGTAATGTAGGAATACAGGTCTGTTAAAAAATATTATTGATTATTGTTTTTGTGTCACGTGTGGGTCTAGTTATCTGTGGATATAAGCCCAAACTGTATGATTGATCAACTAAATTATTTGTTTCAATATGTTTATCATACTGCATTAAATCAACATTAAAGTCGCCACATAAATATACAATTTTAGTATGTATGGCATTTACTAAAGATGAAGTTTATATGTTCATTTAACAATGTCATGTCTGTGTTAAGTGCTCTGTATATGCAACATGCAATTATTTTTTTTACCATTGTCAACGTGATCTCAGCAGTTATAATTTCAGCCCAATTATTTGTTTTTTGACAGAGCATGGATATATTTGTGATGTAATTATCTGTAATTGTGTCATTCCAATTTTATTTCGTACTTTTCATATTGATCAACATCATAACTAGTTACCCAAATGATCCACAAAGCGTCGTTCTGCTGTCTATATACACTAAACTTTTTTGCATAATAGTTATTACATGTTTGGTGTCGGGTCAACTGCGCAATGTGTACTGTATTTGGACCTACGATACTCTATATTATGTCATTATATATTTATAAGCAATACTGCCCAAGACACATACATTATACGTTATGTCACATTATTATATATTTTAATCATACTGTTGCATTTTTTGGGTATTATAAACAAGAGATCCGTGGTCTAGGTAAAGCATGCCAAACACCACACAATCACAGATACCTTAATACGTATGGATTTACTGATGTACATTCGTACGCAGTAATACTATAATTACGTATGTTTATTTTGCAATTATACAACTTGTATTGTTTATTATTGCGCTATAAAAAAAAGTATTATTAATTATTATTATGTAAGTCTACAAAATAGACATGCAATCACTGTAATGTTGCGGAGGTGACTCCATGTCATGCGTACGGTCGTTATCGAAGTTTACATATCTTCTAACCCGATGCAAAACCATGAACAAATGTTAGCCCCTGGGTACAACATAAATGCACGGGATGCAGTAATATATTCATTTTTATTCGAATATGGAACTTGATCCAAGCAACAGTCAAGAACATTAAAAATCCCAAATATTTTCAATATACCACTACATAGCAAGGTTTTGCAGACATTATTAACTACCTCTAATCACCTCAGCCATCCTAAATATATTTAAAAATGCACACCAAGGATCTGATTATAGTATGGGGGAATTTTGTGACGGTACATTAACCTCCTAACCTGCACATGCCACACATAGTTTGCTTATACGAAATCAAACATTTCACAAGGCTAAATTATATAATGTAATAAATTACTAATTATTCCATAAATTACCCTGTCATCTGCATATTTGGGGGGCATTGGGCGATGGCCCCTTTGGTAATTTTTTTCCATGTTTCTGTGTGTAATATGTTGCACCAGTACATTTTAACATAGGAAATTAAAGTGTGATGAAGCCTGCTCCCCATTACCCACGCTCATAGATCCTAGATATGTCACTGTCCCCAGTCCATGCACCAACTACCAAAACACCTGTTTTAGCCTAAGAATGATTATTTGTAGGCAAACACTTGAGACCTGAGAATAGACTTGCCTCCATCTCAGCTTGGGGTGTTCCTGCCAATGGCATATTTATGACTAGAGTGTTTGAGTATCAGATGGACAGAACTAAACATGTGTCTTTTACAACATTCCCCTGGCATGCCAGATGGGATGGCTGCTGGGGTGTTATGGATTTAGCTAATTATATTGAATGATTCTTTGTTCACTACAGGCATAGTTACCTTTTTTAACATTTATTGTTCTAGCACAATTTTTACTGAACAGAAACACATGTAAATTTTTTATCAAATTTGTTTGGGGGTGCTCGAAAAATATGCTTTATTAAAAAAAGTATGGCTGTTTGTGCAACCAATACGTTAAAAAACAGAGGTGAGGTGGTAAAAATATTACCAACGTTAGAGGTGGGTTGGCAAAACTAGTGACTAGTGCTGGGCCAGATTTGATCTGAGGCATCGCGCCTCCGCCTTATAACACTTCCATGTGTCGATTTGCGGTGTAAACTGCTTGTCCTATTTACTAAGTTACATTGTGTATATATAAATATGATCATTTCTGAGTAAGGCTGGAACTTTTTACAAAAAAGTAATACAGAAACATTTTAACTGGATTATATACTGGTATGTATGTAATTTATTAAACCATATAATTCATGTTTTCAAGTAATTGCTTAATCTTAATCTCTAAAAAAAATTTGCTTTTATTGCACATTCAAATAGAGCACACCCACCCAGAGGGAAAAATGATACCTCAAATACCTCATCTGTAATCACATTATTTCAAACATTGTAGACACCAGACCTGAGTTCGATTCCGCTTCAACGATTCCAACTCCAATTCTGACTCCCGCAGACATTTTCGATTCCGATTCCAACTCTGGTTATCTTAGTTCGATTCCGATTCCGACTCCAGCACAACTTTTGATTCCGATTCCAGCACAACTTTTGAATAACAAGTTGTGCTGGAGTTAGTTTGATTCCGATTTGTTTGGAATCGATTCCAATTCCAACTGCAATCGGGCCTACTACTTTTGGTTTTATTTATAAATTATGTAGTCAGTGAATAGATTGGATACTTCAACAGTACAACAATGTATTTAATGAAGTTTATGTCATGATATGTTCCATATTTGGTAATTGGTATATTGAAACCCATTGTGTCTATCATCAATTCATCTGGCTCTCCAAAAAGCTCATAAACTTAAGATCAACTGGTCGGCATTGTGATTTTTTGTACTAACAAATTATCAAACTGTTCATGAAGCGTTGTCAGCAGTCAGTTGTCAGAGAGCTGTTGTTAAATCTGATAATCTCATTCAGAACAGCTGTGTTGCAATTAACTGCAAACAGTTGAGATCTCAAACAGCTTGCCTATAGCTGTTTCATAGCTAACAATGAGGCAGACTCCCAGTTCACTGGTCAATTAGGCACTACTAATCCTATTTTGTTTACTGTTGTTTTAGCAGTAACACTTTTCACACCTTGAGGGTGGGTACATCAATTGGGAAATATTTTATTCATGACTACTCAAGGTGGTGTAGTTGAATACTTTGATTTGTACATGTGAAAAACAAACCATGTCCATCCACCTTTCAGTCTATTCAACTTCGAGGTTATCCGGAAGCCATCATAACCTAGCATTCCCAGGTACATGACATTTTAAACTGAGTTAATGTTCACAGCATACTGTTGGCTATAGTGATCCATATTAAGGAAGACCAAATGTTTTACTATCCACTTTATCTAAAGTGCAATTAACCAAGTACAACTAATATCTCACCATGGCTGTTTGAGATCATATCAATAACTTGCCTAACAACCCAATTGGGCAGGTGTTTAGTGTTTACACTTATTGGTAATAGTCACATTTCACTTACACTCATGATGATTCCTATTCCATTTCTTTGTAATTCCGATTCTTCTCATTGTGATTCCGATTCTGATTCTGACTCAACTCCAAATGATTCCGATTCTACTACATTAACTTCAAACGATTCCGACTCCGATTCCACTAAATTAACTCCGATTTATACCGATTCCCCATTCCGGACTCGTCCTTTGATTCCGATTCCGGAGTTGGAATCGATGACAATATCCATAGATTCCACATTACATTAACAGTAAAATAATTTGCTCAAAATAAATGCTTACTTTGTATTATTGCTATTAATATTTGCTATTACATTGTCGAATCCAGTGAAGTAAATTTAGCTGTCTGTTAAGCTCTGGCACACCAACTATTATTAAATTATGATGCTTAAAGTTACAATAATTACCATGCAGCAGGGAGAGATGTAGTGACATCCTGGAGGATGTTCACATATGACAACTGCTTCACAACTGGCGCACTACCTTGGAGACAGTCAGTTTTGATTTTCTGGTGCAACTGCTTCACCAGACACATAACACCAGTCACATCTTAATTTGGTTTTGCCAGTCACCAGGTATGACAGGCTAGTGCTCTTGTCGTGTTTGGTCTCACACACACATATATATATATACAAACGTACATACAGACATTTATATACACTGTCACACAAATACATACAGACAGTGACACACATTTATACGAGCTATGAGTAATTAATTCAATGCACATATTACCACAGTTGGGGAATCTACTGCACTGATCAGAGTACCAGTAAAGTAGTTGTTAAACAACCACACTTACCTATTCTGTATGTTACCATACTCCAACGGTTGCCACAATGCCCATCCTCTACAATATTAACATACGCGAAATTAAGCAACATTGCTATTCAAATAAAATGACCTCTGCATTCGTGAAATTTAAAAGCTATTAACATATTACATGCGTGTACCATGTCTGCATTGTTTAGTTTCTAAGGTGATGCTGACTGAACCAAGACCTATATGAAGTGAACAATCATATGTAGATATACGTGTTTTGTTCGGGGAATTACAGGTGCCTACTGCATGAAGCCCTCAACACTTTTTAAACTCATACATTTGATATTCATAGATCACACAGTCACATATTTAGCAATCAATTTTTCTACGGGTATAACTTACGATTTCTTTTCTGGTCTGCCTGAAATGTTTTCCGGATGGCATCTGCCGCATCACTGTCATCATCCCCACCAGAATCTTGAATGACTTCATCTACTGCTCCTTCTCGGATTTCTTTCACGAACTGTGAGAGTTCCTCGCTCTGTTCATCCGATAGGTGAATGCTGTAATTTTCACTGATCTTTTGCTGTAGTCGTTTTATTCGATGGTACATTTTCTTTGCCTCTCTCCTTAGATCGAGATATCGCAGGCGACAACTTCTGGGGGAGAGCTTACACACTGGTGCATTGGAATGACAAGATACTGGTTTTGCCTTAGATGTAGGTAACATGGCCATCTTTTTCGTGTTGTAAGCCCTTGCTGCTCGGTAGGCACTTTTACAGTGTGTACAACAACTTTCCCCCTTAAGAGCCATTTCTCTTTCTTCTATGGTGGAATTAAACCTAATTTTGTACCACTGGAGACATTTGTTGGAATGATACAATGACATGTTGACATTTTTTCTGATGTAACTTGGCAGACTTTAGACTGAAATGAAAATATTAAGAATCTTATCTATAGTGGAAGTTTTGTTATTGGCAAATGTATATGCATGTATTCAAATAGAGATGATGAAATTGTCACTTACTTGCAAGTAAGTAAGTGTACATATCATGTGACTTGTCAAAATTAGGACACTGAATTTTATTATTAATGGGTTGGCATACATATTTCACATCTCTGTCTAATAACATCTTTGTGCATTATGGATTTAATTCTCTACATTCTCAGTAACCAACAAACCAGTTATGCCTATGGCGTGCAAGGATGACTAATAATAATAAAGTCTTAAAGATAGGTTTTACAGGTATACCTGTATACATGACATTGTTTAACAAACTTTTAATAATACTTGTAGGCCTACACCATATTGTTTCCATGATTTAAATACCTATAAGACATAAAACCATACTGTATCAAAATATATAATGCAAATATATACACTTGTGTGTCCCAACTTCGTGCATAGCGCAATTTCGTGGCACATTGTTGTGTAGTTTTAAGATGTATTAATAACTGTTGCTGCTAGCTTAAAAAAACATTTTCACAGAATTAGTCTAACAAATGAAACAAAATGACACAATATAAGTGTCGATGAATTAAATAATACATGAAGATAGGAGACAAGATTGATACTTACGCAGCACAGATGCTATCATATTCTGATTTTGGAATGCCAGTACAGGCGGTGTATGATGGATCAAAAATATTCAACTGTGTTCTAATTATGTCGTAATCTACTGTCAAGTCACTTCTAAGAAAAGTTGACGTCTCTTGAACATTGTTGTGGAGGCAAAATTGAATACGTCCCCCATTCAATGCTCGAATAGATGCGACTGTATAAGGCCCACCCTTTTCCAAAGGAATGTCTGCTATTATTCTGGTAATTTCGTGAGCCTGTCGTGTGTCACTGTCAGAACTACCCCAGGTTAAAATTCTGATCTGAAATTGTTGATAACAATTAGTGATGAAATCCCTAAGCACTATGAAATAGGCAGTTGCCATATCATCGCCGTCGGTCACAATAAAAAATGCACATTAAATTAAAAAAATATTCACAAATCACCATACATACTGGTACTGGGAATACATTTTAAAAGTCTATTCAACCAAATTAATAAACTCGCTTGGAAGAAATGTTGGCTTCATTATAAGTTCATATATGTATAATATGATAACGCGAAGTCGATTTCCAAATTCTCGTGCGATCGAGTAGTTTGGACAAACCGATGTCGTGTACAGCGCCTGCAGCTGGCCGTTTCGCGAAGAAACTTTGGCAAGGTGACGTTTAATGTCGGCTTTATAACGACACAACCTTGCACAACACACGCAAAAGTCGATGAACGCCAATACTGTCGCTGTTTCTACTGTAAACTGCAAATGGCGCCGTGAGGCAGTCCGCCACTTGACGTTTTTAACTAAAAGTAAAAAGCGACGCAGGCGACGGAAATCGGTTCCTGTTGCGATTTCATTATTATTTTGTTTGTAAGCCTGGCTAACTATACATATTTGCAGTTGCTGCAGTTTGTTTCCCTTGTTATTGGCACACATATACTTGATCGTGTATCACTATAAACACTACACATTAATGTTATAGCATGTAGCAATTTACTACTAAACTTATGAAGACAAAGTGGGTGGAGCTTAACATGTAAACATCAACTGCTCAGATGGGCCATGTGCGATGCCATAGTAACGCAGCGGTGACTGACAGGAAATGTGCAGTTTCGCCGACAGACGGCGAAGAATACCTGACGCTAACATCGTTCGCCGAGTTCAAGCGGATGGAAACAACCATATCTCAGATCAACATAATGGTGAAAATATACTTTAACATGATCAACCGTGCTATTTACTACGTAGATGAAAAGGTAATATTTCAAGAGGTACCAAGATATTTGGGATCGGATGAACCGTAAGCTTGCTAGCAACCGCTGAATTGAGTGATTTTATGTCCCGAGTTGTTCATTTTTCGCTCGCTTATCTATTTTTGGTGTAATGTATTTGATCATGTGTATTTTATTTGAAATTTAAAAAGAGGGTATTTGAAATTATCAAATGCAACATATTTGATTATGTGGTGGCGAAAGATGATAGTAAGTAATCATAATTGTAATCATGATTACATGCTAAAGTAATCGTAACCAATTACATTTTTTTCTGAGTAATCATACTCGTAATCGTACTCATACATCTTCATAGTAATCGTAATCGATTATATTTTTATTGTAATCATCCCATCTCTGGTATATTTAAGTGGATGGTCGATTCTGTTGGATATATGTGTGGCGTGCTCGAAACATGGCGGAGGGCTGATGTTGACCATGTGGTAGTGGATTTTGTAAAACATTGATGTTTGCTGAATGAGGCGACGTGTGTGGAGCGAGTCCAAGTTGAGTTTGTTTATGAGTGGTTTAATATGTTTCTTTTCGGTAGTCGGAGAAGATGAATCTTGCAGCATTTCTTTGGATTTGTTCTATGCGGTTAATTTATGTTGCTGTGTTGGGATTCCAGACTTCACTGGCATATTCAACTTGTGGTCAGACAAGGGTTTGGTAAGCTGTTTCTTTGACATTTTGTGAGCAAGGTGACAGTGTTCTTCTTAAGAGTCCAAGTGTGCGGCTGGCTTTGGTGGTTATTTTGGTGCAGTGGTCATTCCATCTTAGGTCATGTGATATTGTGACTCCAAGGTAGTCGTGATTTTGAACATGGTTTAGTGATTTTCCCAGTAATGAATATTGATATAGTTTGGGGTTACGTTTGCGTGTGATGGTGAGGACTAGTGATGTCATTCAACATTTAATTAAAAAAATAAGCTAACAAACAAATATCAACTTCAATCACCGAATGATATTCGTTATTACATTTACAATTCCATTCCATTCTATCATTGTTTTGTGTCTATTCCGATGATTACTTTGCATCCTTAAAAAATCTGTGTTATTGATATAATATTATTGCGTTAAGACGGCTTTATGCTATTGTAACACACTGTCTGATCTCATTATGAGTTTTTTGCTGACCACATCGAGTGATCACACTACCAGTAGTACCACTAATTGTTGACCTGATGGTAACCTCACATTGATTTGATTGTCATCGGCATCGCCAACAGGCATCAGTGCCAGTGGCATTACAGTGACAGACACAGTGCATCAACCATAAGTAGGCCAGCTATTGACAAGTACTACTACACTACAATTTGATAATTTAATAAGTCAATCCATGGGACCCTACTCGTTCCTCGGTGACAGTGGCAGAAGTGCACTAAACTTGTGTCAGTTAAAAAATCGGTTGCCAGAGCGGAGCCTGAACGACTTCAACGCACTTTATTTACTTCATTAAATACGCCTATAGTTACAAATACATGTATTTAATAAAACCGTTACCATTTATGCTACACATATGCAATGTGTTCCAGAGTAGTAACAAGTCTACATCAAATTATACTGTTTTATAAACCCTTTCATAACAGTCAACACGTTGGCCTTAGGCTTAGCTTTACGTTCGAATCACTGCCGGAAATGGGTCAGTTCGGAAATAATATCGTCACGACATAACATGTCAAACTGATAAAAGTACTTTTTAAATAAGAAAGCATACATAGATATTATAAATGTAATCCTTACATTATATTAGGGATACATGTTTATAAACTCAAGCAACTACGCCGAGTATCTAAATATTTAGCAGATGTCGCAAATTAACTATCAACCAGTTTAGTCTAAGAGGTCCGTAAAACACAATTTCCACTAATTTACACGTACTTTTAAAGAAGTGTGCGTAATTGTAAAGCTGATTGTACACTGAACACGAAAGGCTGATGTGTTGTTCGACATATACCTGGAATATTAACTTATCAAGTTTACCTGGACGCTGTTTACAGGGTTGACGTGTTGAAGCGGTGCTGACACAGGACCAGCATGCCAGAACATAAACTAAGTATGAGCTGATGTGTGTATGCTTGTGAAATTCAGATGTAAATAGTTCCGGTTTGACCAGTTGGGCTCGATTGACTCCGGCATAAAATACAAAATTCATTAAAATTTACTAGCAATTAGCAAGTAAGATCACCATGGCGGAAGGGGGAACTGGTACAGAATATACACGAAGCGGAAGAACAGTAAAACACCCCCAAAAATATAAAGAGTTTGATCATGAAGCAAACGGCCGCCCTGGCAGAGATCGGTTGCCCAGCGCAACAGGTCAAGGCCGGGGTCACGGCAAACCAGTCCCGATGACAACACAACTATAGAACTGAACGAATACCAGGAAAGTGACACAGAAATTGAAGAATTGTTAGAGCATCATCACACTCCTTCCTCAACGAAACTTAAAGGTCAGTGTGTTCAATCCAATTGCAATTCTCAAAAACAATATGCCAGTAATTCGACCCCGGCGGCAACGTCGCCGTTGTCGGCGACCACACCCACCGTCTTCGGGCCCGACTCCGTATCCGGTACCAGCCCGGTGACTGTCACAATAAATGAAGTCCCGTCTCAAAGAAATTTGCCATGCAAAATAAAGTATGCTGTTGGTCCACAATCTGCATATAGTGATAAAGACAGTCTGACATTTGATAGATCACAGGTACAGTCAAACAAACCAGAGACGTCGCCAAAGTGTGGCCAGTGCAAGCAACATAAACAGGAAATGCTAAAATGCGAAAGATGCCTAGAAATACTATGTGCGAAATGCCAGCAGATGGACACAGCTCATCTACTTATTCTGAAACAGTATGATGTCAGTTGGTTCTGCAACAAATGTAAACCGAAGACACTTAACGCTATACATACAGACAGAGAAATAGAAGACGGCTGTGCAGAATACATGTCACAAATAACAAAACGCATCATCCGAGTAGAAACGTCACTCAAAGAAAAAGCAACAAAAAAGGATTTAGAGAACAGCACACAGGAAATTAACACACAGATACAGACACTACAACAGGAGGTCAGCAAGCTGGTACAACATCAGACACACACTACAGTCAATCAGCCAACAATGACAACACAAGTCAACCAAGACCTGGCCACAGCAGTGAAACAAGAAATAACAGAAAGAGAACAAATCATGGCAAAAAAACTCAATCTAATCATCCATGGTATGAAAGAGAACGGCCAAGACTTACACGAAGTCAAACAGATGATGACAACTTGCCTAAAGCTAGTTGCCGCACCAGAATCAGTTACCCGAATTGGCCAGCCAGACCATAGCAAACCCAAAATGATCCTTGCCGTCATGAGAAACATCAACGACAAAAAGAAGGTACTAAGTAAAGCCAAAGAAATCCGAAACAGCTCAAAAGATAGGTACAAGACAGTGTTCATTAGACCAGACTTGACACCAAGACAGAGAGCTGAGTCAAAAAACTGACAGGCTCAGCTGATGCGGAGAAGAGAAGACAATCCAAACAAGACCTACAAAATCTACCGAAGCGAAATCATAGAGACCCAGTAGAAAACCGGGACCACAATGCACATGTACATAGAAACACAGCACAACAAAGAAACAGCAAAGCACGGCATGCACTAAGGACATACTACACCAACATTGACAACTCGATACTTAGCAAATACGATGAACTACTCACTATTGCGCAAGAATACGACGTGATTGCCCTCAATGAGATAAAACCTAAAAATGGAAATGCACCAAACTTGGAAATCCTCCACATACCAGGATTTGATCTTTTTACGAAAGACCTACAACGACCAGATATAAGGGGTACATGCATATTCATAAGGACTGAATACAAGGCATGCCGATATACCCACCCAAGCAACGACCAGTTTGTAGATGCAGTGTGGATAACATTCAATGCAAAAGACACATCTAATCTGATAGGATGCGTCTACAGAAGTGGCACACCAGAAACAGCAAGGCAAAGAGACAAGCAACTGTATGCAGCCCTCAGACACAGTTCAGAAGCATCAGGAATTACACATGCTCTTGTAATGGGATATTTCAACCTCAACAGGATAGTATGGGATCCTGAACCGTCTATCTCGCACACATACAGGGATGGTTCTGATGAACAGCGGTTCATTGAAGTAATTAGGGACACATACTATCATCAACATGTGCACAAGCCAACAAGATACCGACAAGGCCAACAACCAACACTGGACGACCTATGCACAAGCCAACAAGATGCCGACAAGACCAACAACCAACACTGGACCTGATCTTCATAACAGAAGAAAACACAATAACAAATCTAAACTACGGTCCACATTTGGGAAATAGCGACCACATCAGTCTCACCATGAACCTTAACATATTTGTGGCGCAACTACCGAAGAAACGGACCATTTACAGCTATGACAAGACAGACTATGGGAACATGAAAGAGATGCTAAACCTAGACTGGACAACATTACTAGATGGAATGAACACACAGGAGGCAACAGACAAACTGGAGAAAATATAAAAAAAACAGTTGATGAATGCGTGCCACACTATACCATCACCGAGAATACCCGAGCCAAGCCAGTGTGGATGACTCAAGCAGCCCTGAGAAAAGTAAGAAGGAAACACAGCTCGTGGATCAGATACCTAAATACAAAGGAAGGGGAAGACTACCAGGCTTATATCAGATGCAGGAACACAGGCTCAACATGCAATCAGAAAAGCACGCAGACAGTTTGAACATAAACTAGCCAGGGAATGTAGGACGAACAATAAAGGAATCTGGAAATACACCAGAAACAGAACAAACACAAGGGGTGGCATAGGCCAATCGTTCTAGCAGGACGGAACACTTACGCAAAGCGACCAAGAGGCGGCTGAAGTACTAAACTAACACTTTTTCAAATCATTCACAGAAGAAGACACTTCCAATGTCCCGCATGTCACACCAAAGAACCTGACTACTGAAGCACTCACAACATTCAGAGTCACTGAAGAACTGGTTAAGAAGTGCCTTCTTCAACTGAAGACTGACAAATCACCAGGCATTGATGGCGTCAGCCCAAGAATCCTGAAGGAGATGGCAGAACAATTATGTGTGCCTCTCAACATAATCTTTAACTCAAGCATCAACACATAAATCCTGCCAAGACAATGGAAAGATGCTATCATTTGTCCCATATACAAGAAATCTGAGAAGAGAAACCCAGCAAATTACAGACCGGTGTCTCTGACGTCAATCATCTGCAAGACTTTAGAGAGAGTGATTGTTGAACAGCTCATAGAACACATCAAAATAAATCACCTCGAATGTGAGCAACAGCATGGCTTCACTGCAGGAAAAAGTACAACCACAAACTTGTTGGAAGCGCTGAATGTCTGGACTGAGACTTTGATGCACAACATACCTGTTGACGTAATCTACCTTGATTATGCAAAGGCTTTTAACATCGTCCTACACCAGCGCCTTCTCAAACAGTTGGAAAGTCTAGGAATCAAAGACAAAACCTTAGGATGGATAAAAGCATTCCTGTGTGACCGGAGACAAAAGGTATCAGTACACGGAGAACAATCGGACTGGAGCAGTGTACTTAGCGGAGTTCTTCAGGGGTCGGTCCTGGGACCAATACTATTCACAATGCTTGTAAGCGATATCCCAGGACGCATGGACAATCTGACCTCTATGTTTGCAGACGACACCAAGCTCTATGCAGCATTGACAGACGACATCAACTCCTCAAACTCTCTACAAGAAGACCTGACAAAACTACAAGACTGGTCGGATACGATGCAAATGAAATTACATCCTGACAAATGTCACGTTCTACACCTCGGGCATTCAAACCCACGAAATAAATACCACCTGAGAAGGGACAGTGAAGGCAGTCACAAGCTTGATGCAGTGACCTCAGAAAAAGACCTCGGAGTCACCATCAACATACAACTGAAGTTGTCAAAAAGGCCAATCGAGTTTTGGGGTGTCTAGCCAGAACATTCCGGCATCTCAACAAGGAGACATTCCTATTACTATACAAGGCAATGGTCAGACCACACCTGGAATATGCATCCTGTGTCTGATTTCCTCACCTAAAAAAAGATCAAGACCTCATCGAACAAGTCCAACGGCGTGCAAAACGACTAGTACCAGAAACAAAAGGACTACCCTACGGCAGCAGATTGAAATAATTAAAACTCCCCACACTGCACTACAGAAGACAAAGAGCCGACATCATTCAAACTTTCAAAATTATCAAGGGACTCGACCAAATCGACCAGGACTGTAAATGCCAACTCTGTCCACAAAAGCAGATGTACCTAAAAGTCACTGGAACCACAAGAGGTCACAGAGAAAAACTAGTTACACAGACATCAACAGGAACCAGACATTCTTTCCTCTCCACCCGTGTAGTAAGATCCTGGAATGCATTATCAGAAGACACAGTCCAAGCACAGACAATCAATCAGCTGAAGTCCCGCCTTCAAATAGACTGGAGAGACCATCCAGACCTCTACAACTACAACTTCACATACTAACACACACACACACACGCACGCACGTACACACGCACGCACACAATCGAGCCTAGAGACTAGGCAAACCGGAAAAGACAAGATAAAGAGGAAAAAATAGCAATAACGCCACAGCAACAACAATAGCAGCAAAATCAATAGACAATGGAATACCACTACAGAAAACATAGTTTCACTGGTGTCCGAACAGGCCTAACTTACGCATTTCATAATATATTAGGCTCGGAAATAAACATGCTCAAAATCACAAAAATAGTTAAAGAAATTGTAAATAAATTCACATACTATTTAATTTGCAGCTAAATTTTCCCCATCACCAATAAAAATTATAAACTCAAACGTATTAGTTAGGCAATCACACCTGAAAAGTTTCGGGAGACCGGTTTTGGTCTCCTGAAAAACAGCGGTCTCCGCAAAGCAATGATTTATACATCACTGGGGTCCGCAAAGCGGCATCTAGCCTTATATATATATATATATATATATATATACATCGTACATTGATATCATGGATTTTTAAAAGGTACTTGTTTAATTACACAGATTAAGTTGTGCTGGCTAGCTATTTAGTTCTCTTTGATCTTTTCATCAATTATATACTTTCATAATACTCCATGACCTACTTAGAAGCGTGCTAATTCTCCATTTTTCGATACGTGATCTCACGTGATTACATCACGTTCCATATTCTTTCCTTATCTGTCACCGTATGTTGCCCTGACGTAAACTCTTATCACGTCGCCTAGCAACGTGGTGTCTGGTTACACTGTGTCCCGACCAACTGTACTTCATAATGTCGGACTGGGTATCAATAATGTCTGTGTTTTCAATACCTCTCCTACGTGTCAGATTTAACAGGCCGTTTTCAATTTTGTTGTTGCAAAGTGTCATCGGTGTTGATCGTTAATTAAAACTTTTTAAACTTTAAAATATGCTGTTTTGTTCATTCTTACTTATACACGATAGGACATAGGAATTATTCTTACACCCGTCCAGCACATATACGATAAGTCAGTCGCCCCTTAATTACCCCTAATTACTTCGTCATTACCCTTATGCACGCGTATACTCTCGTTGACAGCCGCCATCTTAGAACTTCACAATTGGGGCATCGGCACCTCCTTAATTAACGATTACAAATCACGAACTAACTACTATCGCCCTATCACAGTCTTACTAAGAAATAAAATGTCTACATTAAGATAACAACTTTAAGGGAATCTGTGCATTTTAATTGTACAAAATACTTCTCTAGCTTGCGTTTCAATTGACCAGTACACAGCGCTGAATACAAATTCCTTCCAATGTCGATATTACCCGTTAGAGCGGTTTAACAGTTGTTTTCTAAGCTGACGTATCACATCTGAATTGGGGACGTGAAAGAACCAACAAGGAGCCAGCGTAAAAAGGCCGGTCTGTCGATGAAGATTGACTAGTTAAAGGATATTTCAATAGACCATAGCGTTATGACCCAAATAATAGTCAGTTAATAGAACGTTACCGAGCGCTGGAAACAATTAGTACTTAAACAAGTAGAACATGATATCCATGTAGGCCTACTACCACGTTGCTTATTAGGCCTACACTTGTCTTTATTCTGCGAACGCGTTAATTACGTCACAATTACCATTATACAAGTTTGTAAACACAAAAGCACATTTGATATTATATTTGGACAACATGAGTGATGTTACACTCGGATCGAACAAAGGTAAGTTAAAACATATCGTATTATAGGGACATGACTAAAATCTCTACCGTATTTCCATATAACAAGCAATCCTGTGCGTATATGTTAAGGCTAGGGCGCCGTTCTGAGACTTGACAGTGAAAGAAAGAGAATATGATAAAAAACTAAACGATGAGACCTGGACTACGACAAACATATTCTAATCAAACATATTTTAGTCAAACATAGTCTAGTCTCCGGTGTCGCAGACATACATATGTGACTGGGTTATCTTTGTTTATTGTTTACTAATGGATGAAATTATATCAGCTACAGTCCGTGTGGACTAAAGGCATCCGACAGTGCCAACCCATGCAGTCATTTACTAATGGATGCAGATAATTAATATAGGAATCTAATTTCACACAAATTGCGTGTCATACGCAAGTAGCCTACTCACAAAACCTCGTGTCGTAGAAAATGCGAGGTTACCTGTCATTGACAATGATCTTTATTGCCCCACAAGAGATTAATTTATAAGCTAATTTACAGCAAACTACGCTGTACTTAGTTCACTGCAAACTATGTTAGTTTACCAGATCATGCCAACGGAGCTAGATCCTCTTCACCTTAATTCCTTGTGGGATAATAGTCATATTATGTATTCGGTTCCATCACCTCTCGCCAGCCTACCTACACCTCTCGCCAACCTACCTACACTTCTCGCCAACCTAACTACACCTCTCGCCAACCTACCTACACCTATCGCCAACCTACCTACACCTCTCGCCAACTTACCTATAGCTATCGCCAACCCAGCTACATCTCTCGCCAACCCACGTACACCTCTCGGCAACCTACATACACCTCTCGGCAACCTATCTACACCTCTCGCCAACCTACGTACACCTCTTGACAACCTATCTACACCTCTCGCCAACCTACGTACACTTCTCGACAACCTATCTACACCTCTCGCCAACCTACCTACACCTCTCGCCAACCTACCTACACCTCTCGGCAAGCTACCTACATATCTCGCCAACTTACATACAACTCACACCAACCTACGTACACCTCTCGCCCACCTACATACACCTTTCGCCAACCAACCAGCACCTCTCGCCAATCTACCTACACCTCTCGCCAACCTATCTACACCTTTTGCCAACCTATATACACCTCTCGCCAACCTACCTATACCTATCGCCAACTGACATGAAGCTCTCGCCATCCTACCTACACCTCTCGCCAACCTACCTACACCTATCGCCAACTTACATAAAGCTCTCGCCATCCTACCTACACCTCTCGCCAACTTATCTACACCTATCGCCAACCTACCTAGATCCGCAGTCTTAATGACAACAGTCACTTTGCAGCCTGTCGGTCAGCGAGCTCGACGAAGATAATTCTGAGTGACGACCTAGGTATCGAGGCTATCACTCTACCCCCTGATGGCGGCTACGGCTGGGTCGTCGTTGCAGCCTCGTTCCTGTGCAGCCTGCTCTTCGACGGAATGGGGTATTCGGTGGGGATTTTAAACAGTGAGTTTCTGCGCGTGTTCGGAGAGGGCAAAGGGAAGACTGCGTGGGTGGGCTCTCTGCTCACTGGCTACGGCTTTGTTGGTGAGTGTCATGTCGTCGTTATGCCTGAGGTGGCAGCTTATATGTCATCTCGTCGTTATGCGTGAGGTTCTGAGCTAAATGCGTCATGTCGTCGTTATGCGTGCGTGATGTTCGGAATATGACCTCTGATCTACCAATTGGCGATGTATTAAAAAACACGAAGGTAGGAAAATGCTATTATCATTTGTCGCCCAAGCCGTCTCTTTCTGTCGCTCTGTCGTTCTGTCTGTCTCTCTGTCTGTCAGTCTCTGGTTTTAAATACACCAATATCTCACAAATGACAGTAACTTCTGTGAAACGACACAAACAAACAAGGACACTTTGTTGTTGTTGGTCGCAGGCCTCGTCGTGGCGGCGCTGGTCAACAAGTTCGGGTGTCGCGCGGTGACCATCGCTGGCAGCGTTCTCACCAGTCTCGGTTTCTGTCTCGCCTCCTTCTCGTCGGACGTCAACGGCCTCATTGGCACCATCGGCATCATGGGAGGTCAGTGGCTGACAACTCGACGCTGGCGAACTCGGATATTCAGTTAACTACAGTACATCTTAGCATACACTAGGTAGTCGGGCATACAGCTAAGGAGTAATATGTCGTATACAGTTTGGTATTGCTGATTATTCGTATCTAGCTTGTAATTAATAACAAATGGGTGTGGAGATGTGGAGGGAGAGAGAGAGAGAGAGGGGGAGGGAGAGAGAGGGGGAGAGAGGGGGAGAGAGGGGGAGAGAGACATAGCGTGAGTGAGTGAGTGTGTGAGTGAGTGAGAGGGGAGGGGGAGAGAGAGGGGAGAGAGAGGGGGGAGAGAGGGGGAGAGAGGGGGAGAGAGACAGAGCGTGAGTGAGTGAGTGAGAGGGGAGGGGGGGGGAGAGGGGGAGGGATGGTGCTAGGGTAGGTGGATAATTTCAATAACGAATGCTACTTCGAGTAAGGACACATGGCGACTGCCGACTGCTGTAGGTGTTGGCTTCGGGATGATGTATCTACCAGCCACTGTGATTGTCAGCTTCTACTTCGACCGTCGGCGCTCTCTCGCTACCGGCATCTCGATGTGCGGCTCCGGCATCGGCGGCTTCGTGTTTCCGCCGCTCCTGGAGCACCTCGTCATCTCTCACGACTGGAGGTTCGCGGTCCGCATCAGCGCGGCTCTAATGCTGCTTGGCGCAGTCGCAGGAGCCGCCTTCAGGCCGTTGCCACTCGGCTTAAAGCGGCGGGTGGAGAGGGCTCGGCGTAGTGTGAAGGCGAGTTTACGAGAAGTGAGGAAGACCCAATCGGCTCCACAACTACTCATGCAAGTTAACTTCGTTTGTGTAACGTTTTAATAATTGACTAAACGGAATTTGGAGAAAAAGGACAGGTTAAGACCGTGTAATGTGATTAGTCACGCGGCGTCAGTGCATGTGGTCGCTAAGATATAACAAGACTTAACAAGATTGTCACCCAGAGAATTAACTCTAGGTGGCAGGTGGACAAGGAAGCCTTTGGCGTATCGCGAGTCCGACCCTTTAATTTATGTGTATCCCGGCTTTCTGAGGTATGTGACGATTTTATTTTTAAACATATTCACGCTGCTAGCAGCCACGCAATCGGCAGATAATATGTTCCATTCATTTGCAGTCTTTTGTGAAACAGAACTTTCTTATATCTAAACTACATTGTTCCGTTACTAATGTAACTTCATGTCCTCTAGTCCTTCTGTCTTTCTTAACTGAGAAAATAATATTTCTATGAATATTTTCATAACCATTCATTATTTTAAACACTTCTATCCGATCTCCTCTCAATCTCCTGGTCTCTAGTGTTGGTAAACCGCATTTTGTAGGCATATTTCGTAACTAAGATCCCTCAGTTTTGGTATCATTTTAGTTGCTCTCCTCTGTACTCTTTCTAGCATATCTATGTCCTTCCTGCGATACGGCCTCCACGCTTGAAATACAATATTCTAAATGAGGCCTAACTATTGTTTTGTACAGCAGGATTATTAGCTCTTTTTTCTTATACGTTATGTTTCGTCTAATTAATCCAATGATTTGATTTCCCTTTGAAGCTGCAATTCCGCACTGCTCTGAAACCTTCATATCAGCACTAATGGTTAACCCTACGTCCTTTTCTTTTAGAGTAGTACTTAGTACAGTACCCCCAATGTATATTCTACCTCTCCGTTCCCATGTCCTGCATGGAGGCATTTACATTTCCCAAAATTGAACGGCATTTGCCACTTTTCAGACCATTTGATCAAATTATCAAGATCATCTTGTAAATGTTGTCTATCTCCATCACTTTTAATCCTTCTAAACACTTTTGTATCATCCGCAAATTAATTTCAACACCTTGCTTGTTATTTCATCATCCAAATCGTTTATATATATTAAGAATAATATAGGTCCTAGTACTGATCCCCGTGGTACCCCACTCAATACCGATTTCCAGTTTGAAGCCTCCCCATCAACTACTACACGTTGTCTTCTGTCAATCAGCCATTTTTCTATCCAATTTATTATACCATTTCCTATGCCATGGGCCTTTAGTTTCAGCAGTAATCTTTGATGTGGTCCTTTGTCGAAAGCTTTTTGAAAATTTAAGTAGACGATATCTACTGGTGATCCCTCATCTATCCACTTAGTGATGTCTTCCAAAAAACATAACATATTTGTTAAGCATGACCTCGCTTTAAAAAACCCATGTTGAGATGGGTTTATAAAATTATGTTTACCAAGAACATCCACCATGTGATCTTTAATTAGCCTTTCTAAAAATTTGCAAATCACTGATGTTAAACTGACTGGTCTATAGTTCTCTGACTTGTTTCTCGAACCTTTTTTAAATAACGGTATAAAGTTTGCCTCTTTCCATTCTAAAGGAACAACTCCCTCTTCTAATGACAAATTGAAAACTGCCGCAAGCGGTACGCTAATGTGTTCTACAATTTCCAATAGTAGTTTGGGCGGAATCCCATCCACTGTAGGTGACTTATTATCCTTCACAGCCCATATTTTCTTAGCTACCATTTCCGGGGTTACAATTAATTGTCCTAAATAGTCTGAATCTGCTCCCTTGAACTTAGCCTCTGGTACTGGCAGTGAACTAATGTCTTCCCTGGTAAACACTGAACTAAAGTACTCATTCAGGTCTGATGCCATTAAGAATCCTTCTAATATTATATTTCCAGCACTATCTTCTAGAGGACCGACTTTATCTTGAACTTTCTGTTTGCTTCGAACATTAGCATAAACACTCTTGCTGTCATGTTTTATATTACTAGCTAATTGTTGTTCATAGCTTCTCTTTGCTTTTCTAATTTCAGCTGTAGCTTGGTTAAGTGCTTCTTTATAACAGTTGTAGTCTTCGTCATTTCCAGTACATCTATATGACTTCCACATCATTTGTTTATACTTAATTTTTCTAATGGCTTCTTTCGATAAGTGTTTCTTTTTGGACCGTTTCCCTTGTTTTTTGAAGGGTACAAATTTATCGACTATGCACTTAATTTCACTCTTTAATATATTCCAGCATTCTGTTGCTGTCTTATTTTTCAGTGTGTTATTCCAGTCTACCTTTGCTATATATTTCCTCATGTCCTTATACCTTCCTTTTTTGGAAATTTCTCCTATACTGCATTTTACTATTCATTTCTGATTTTACTTTGATGGTAAAATGTATCTGGTTGTGATCACTACTCCCCAGTGGCTCACATATCTTGACATTGTCAACCAATTCATTCTGTGAGGACAAAACTATGTCTAACACATTCTCACCCCTGGTTGGTTCTAGAACATGTTGAGAAAGGAAAGTATCTTGAATTAAAACTAAAAACTTGTGGTCCTCACTCCCCATACTCTGTAGAGATTTCCATTGTATATGCCCATGGTTAAAATCCTCCATAATAATACAGTCCCGTTTGCTTACTTCACTTATAGCGTTTTGTATTTTTTCATTATCTTTTATGCTTATGTTTTGACTTCGATAAACTAACCCAATTGTTAACGTTGAGTTTCCTGTAACTATGTTACACCAAACAGCTTCTTCGCAATCTGCTTCTGTTTCTAATTTTATTTCACTAAGGTACGTGAACACAGAAATCTCTCCATTCTATGAGAGAATGCCTCTTGTTACACCAGTAGTTATAATCGAGTCATTGCCTCGAGTCGTTACATCATTGACTCTGATGTTAATGGAACAAGTTTAAGTTGGAAGACAATAATGCAATAATTTCCATTTTATATATTAGGCCATGGGCCAGATATGCCCCTCATGCACCCCCCACAACTCTACCAACCCATGTTTTTTTAGGCTTTGGGGTCCCTTGAAGATTATTTCAAGTGGTAACAGTGAAAAAGTTGGGTCTCAGTACCCATTTCCAACCTATCGTGGATGTTACCCTGAAATATCGTATTTATCATCAATGTTGCATGGTATTTAATCACTCACACCACAATCGTCATGGTATAGTCATGTGTGTCTCAATATGTACTTGTAATACGTAAAATTGAAGGTTGTCATCTGCTGATCATCATTCTCACTTGTGACCGCATTGATGACATCCTTATTTTTGTCAAATATATCAGTTTCTCTTGATCCCATGGCCTCTTTAAAACCAATGTAATAATGCGTAACACTCTGCGGCATCATATCTTTCATTTGTTACCAGAATTGTCTTTCTGTCATTACAAATGGATCAGATATGATGCTTCAAAGATAACCGTAGTGTCGCGGATCAAGTGGCGAAAGCAGATAACCATGGAGATGGATGGCATACATGTCAAAACTGTTTAGATTATGTGTGTGTTTTCAGGTAAACATTTAGGCCATATTAATTTAAAATGGATAAAACAAAGCACTACTTATTTCATATAATGTACATGTATATTAGCCTAATGTGGTATCCAAAACTCATGAATTAGGATGTGACAAATGTCAACAGCACAGACAAATCGAAAGCCAGTATCTCAAAATATTATAATTCAGTTTAAAGCGAATTACGTATGTATGACATTCATTTCGATGCTAGCCATTGATAAAACGAAATGTAGGTAGATGCCAAAAGGTTATTCACATCCTAATTGTATGCAATGACATACAGTATCTAGGTTGACGTACGGATACTTGACAAACATTGATAGCTACTTAACCAATTACATTAGTCATATTTTGATGCTCAGTCATAATCACTCTCACTGTCAGCATATAGTTCCATCCCATCAGACATTTTCATGTCAGACTCGTCATCACTATCAGTGTGGTCGGGGTCTACCTGAGCTATATCAGCCAGTTCACGTGGCAGCACATCTTCATCATATCAGAGTGGCTCAAATCTTCCATTGCTGATGTTCCAGCCATGGTTTCTGCTCACATTGGGCACGTCAGGCTCAGGAATATGTGCTCTCTTCCATATGAAAACTTGATAGTTGACTCTTCTGAAATGCCGGGTGAAACTGCGATTGCATGATGGTAGATTGGCCAATTCAATATCAACTGAAGGAATAACACGGTTATCCTTGGCACACAGCTCATTGATACGAATTAGCCTGAAGTCATAAAATTTTGACACCTTTGACGCTCTGCCATACGCAGCACAAGTGAAGCTGTCCAGCTCATCAATCCTTTCTTCGGGTAGGTCCCATGTATCTCCCAGCTTCTTGAGTACATGAATGTATCTAGGACTATTCAGTAGAGGTTTCACTGGTTTGAGTTTGCCAATCTCTCGGAAAGCACTAGTGCCGTCATATCTACTGAAAGCATGCAGAACCATCAGAGCCGTACATTTGTCTTGGCCGAGATCAACAGCTAGTTTGCTGACATCAATCAATCTTTGCTTATTTCCTACACCAGTGTCAAAGAAGATGGTGATGTCTCCAATTGATGCAGCATAGTGCAGAAGAACGAAGAAGATGTCTGAATCTGGGCTCTTCACACGAACGAATCGGTAATTCCTACTCCTCGCGTAATTAACATAGAGAATAACTCTTGAGTCAGTTTCCTGTGATGACTTCCGAAGGGGCAGTTCATGAGTTACTGTCGTCCGGCCATCATTGGAAGTCAGCAGAGTGGCATTCTCCTCATATATGAAGATCACTTGTCTTCCATGCATTTTTCATGCGTATCCATCACTCTGCTACAGCTTCAGAAGCAGTTTGTTTTCACCATTGGACAAGGATGATTTCCAATCAGGTGGCATCTTGGTTGCCTCTTCTTTCAGAATCAGCTTCTCTCTAGTGTGGCCAACTCCTTCAGGTTCAGCGACCTCTCCCTTTTCCTTGTTTGAGATGGTATCTCAGGACAGTCACCAGATTCCGCAGAATGATCATAACTGCCAGCTTCCTGTAACTTGATGCCATGAGCTGTGTGAACTGATCCTATCCTTTTCATGTGAGATCATTCAGAAGCTGTTCGAAATTATAAAATTCTGAATGGAATACCGTTGGTCCGGGTGGTGACCTGACAATCTTGTTTGAGAGAAGACTGGACGACTGCACAACAGGTTCAGCTAGCGCTGTCTCCAGCTCCAGTGGAAAGGAGTAGCTTTCACAGTGTCCCATTGTATTCATGAGAATTACGAGTTTTTCACATTTGAACATATGACGCATGGACATGCTCATGAAGATGTGTTTTGGCAGC
The DNA here is from genome assembly GCA_020002185.1 of Paraescarpia echinospica. Lineage (NCBI taxonomy): Eukaryota > Metazoa > Annelida > Polychaeta > Sabellida > Siboglinidae > Paraescarpia > Paraescarpia echinospica. Next base: position 379,482 of record CM034540.1, on the reverse strand, counting down.
TTCCACGATCCATTGGTTGTTGCCCGGCAGATGTCCTGACCAAATGACAGAACAAGTCTCTCTGTGCGGGATGATGTGGGAGCTGCCATCCCAGTTATGACATAATATAACAATTTTTGGAGTGTGTCTGGTACGAAAGTGTCAATTCTGTCACAATCACGGGGAGTTGGTGGCAATTTATGATCAGGTGCTTCAGCAAACCCATCCTGGGTAATCTGTCGATCAGCGTCCCGATTAGACCTTGCCCGAATGAGATGCAGGTGCCGCGACGTGAAAGTTCTGATGTCATCTATACGATTCACTCGGAACGACTCAAACACCTCGAGCAGAAGTTCTTGGCTCTTGATCGTCCGCTCAACCGCAAAGATATATTCTACAAGTAGGTTCATTGGAAGACTGACAGCTCCTATCTATATGAATTATTACATACCTACACCCACCTATACACACACCTACACCTACACACACACGCATACACACATACACACACACATGTACACACACACACACACACACACACACACACACACACACACACACACACACACACACACACACACACACATACACACACACACACACACACTCACACACACACACAAACACACTCACACACGCACGCATAAACAAACAAACAAACAGACACACACACACACACACAAACAAACACACACAAACAAACACACACACAAAAAACACATACACACACTCATGATTATTCGTGCTTCTTCTCAACTTGACACGAACGTAAAGATGACATTCGGCGTTACGGTAAATCGAAGCACTTCCAGCAAGTGCGTCCTACCAATCACATATTTGGCTGTCCTCCTTACTTATATAATCCCTCCTTTCTCGTGTTGCTCCCGTTAGTGCAAACTCAGCCTTTCACATCTACAGCGCCCTCTACATATATCTCTTCCACTCTTCACCATTCAATCGGTGTTGGTGCGGTTCCAGACTGGAAAGATCAGAATTTCTTGAACGTCATCCCGAGTATCCGTAACATTGAGTCGTGATTGGTATTTTGTCATCAACTTCATCTTGAATACCGTAACGAGACGTGATTGGTTGTCATGTAAATAACGACATCCCGAGTATCCGTAACATCGAGACGTGATTGGTTGTCGTATCATCAATATCATCCCGAGTATCCGTAACACTAAGAAGTGATTGGTTGTCGTGTCATTAACGTCATCCCGAGAATCCATAACACCGAGACGTGATTGATTGCCATGTCATCAACGACATCCCGTGTATGAGACGTGATTGGTTGTCGTGTTTCTAGTGCGAGTGTGACACGTCTGGCGGAGTTCAGTCGCAGTCGAGACAGGCTGGTGAGTTCTCCCGTTGCTAGTCACTTGTCAGTTATAAGTTAAATAAACCAACATGCCAACAAAGTGCAGTGTCATCATCGAAATGTGTAAATTTAGAAAATTCCCATGATGCAGCGTTAGACGTTTAATTAAGTATCAAAGGAATACATTGCACTATGACGTCGCCGTGTTTTGTAGCCTTTTACTTAGAACGCGGGTGAATCATTGCCTATACATTAGCCATCTTGGTAATATCATGATTCCGTAATATGTTAATCCATAATCCTTGTCGATCAGCTGGGGCTTGACGCGCTTACCAGCGCTTTCTGTCTGATGTGTCTGTTCAATGGAAGAGATCATTCAACTTATACCTTACGACAAAGGGTGTAGACAGTGATGGCCAAAAGGTGGCGTTGTTGTTACATATTGGGGAATGGACCTACAGGACATCTTCTACCAAATCATACCCGAAAGTGCCCAAGTAACATTTGACCAAGCTGTTCACACATTGGATGGACATTTCCAACCTCAGGTCAACATACCTTTTGAAAGACATCAGTTTCGACAGATGCAACAGGCACAAAACGAAAACGTGGAAAAGTTTGTGTCTCGCTTACGACAGAAAGCAATGTCATACGTGTTTGACAATGTTAATAAAGTTATCAGGGACCAGGTAATAGAGAAATGAACAAGCGTGCATCTACGGAGAAAATTCCTTGAGAAGTCAGGGAACATACTGTTGAAAGACTTTAAAATATCACCAGAGCACTTGAAGCGGTGGATCTTCAAATGAAAGAAATAGAAAATCCAGGCGCATCAACTGACATGCAAGTGAATGCTGTCAAAAGTAATATGGAAGGAAAAATGGAAAGACAGTGTGACAGGACGAACAACATCTAAAAGGTCAACGGTACAGCGATGTTACCGTTGCAATGGACATTTCATGCGTGACACACAGTGTCCTGCACGCGACCAGATATGTAAGCAGTGTGAGAGGTGTGGCCACTACTCAGTGTGCTGAAAAACACAGGGGCTTGGAAAGCCGAAATGGAAGACCCGTGGTGACACCAATCCAAGAGTGAAAACCTGCTACAAAAGTGACCAGAAACACTCAGAGTTAAAGCGACGACTACCCTTTCACAGTGGATAACACTGAAAATGTGTCGGGAGTTGTAAACCTCAATGTGGGAGGAATGGCCATACTCATCGACTCAGGGGCAACTTACAACATTATGGACAAAGTCACATGGGAGATGCTCAAAAAGGATGGTGTAAAGTGCGAGTCACGCAGAAAAAAACACGAAACTGTACGCATATGGACAAGAGAAACCCATCGAAGTACATCGAGGGACATTTGTGGCAGAGATTGAGTGAGAAAACAATGACAGGAATTGTGAAGGTGAATTCACTGTCGTAAAAGGGACCGGTAATACATTACTAGTACGAATTGCAGCTAAAAAGCTAGATGTGTTGAGGATTGGACTCCTCGAATACCCAGCTAGATGTATTGAGGGTTGGACTCCTCGAACGCCCAGCTAGATGTGTTGAGGGTTGGACCACTCGAACACCCAGCTAGATGTGTTGAGTGTTGGACCCCTCGAACACCCAGCTAGATGTGTTGAGGGTTGGACCCCTCGAACATCCACACACCTACTTCGTCACAGAAGAGGGGGCTGATGCTGACATTCGCCAAGAGTTTGCCAACGTATTTATGGGCATGCGAACACTGAATAACTACCAACTGATGTTACACGTCGATGAAACCATACCACCAATAGCGCAACCGGTGCGATGTTTGTCATTCGGTCTACGAGTGAAAGTACAGGAGAAACTGGGTAAGCAATTGGATAGAGAAATCATAGAGGAAGTTTCTAACACACCAACGACGTGGTTACCACCGTTTGTGGTAGTACCAAAACCAGCTGGTGACAAACGCATCTGTGTGTATGTGAGGAGGGACAACGAGGCAGTAGTGAGGGAAAACACCCTATCCCAACCACTGAGGAAGGTCTCCAGGATTTAAGTTGGTCGACGGTGTTCAGTAAATTAGACCTCAAATGGGGGTTCCATGAGAGGGAGCTGGCGGAGGACTGTGCAGGTATCGAAGGCTCATGTTTGGCATTACTTCAGCACCGGAGAATTACCAGAAGCTTGATGTCCATGATGTAATCATTCATGGACGGGACATCAAGGAACACTACGAGAACTTGTTTGCAGTGCTGCACCGTCTCAAGGAGTGTGGTCTGACAATGAACGGCAGCAAATGCAAATTCTGATTACCTCGACTGACATTCTACGACCACGACCTGGGGAAGCACGGGATCACGCCAAATGAAGAGAAGATAGCAGCGATCGTAAACGCCCAGAGCACAAGCCAATACAGGTGTGACTCCAGCATTCCTCGTGTTCGGTAGAGAGCTAAAAACAAAGTTTTCCGAAGTGACAAAAACATTTTGGACGGGAATGTTCGAGACCGTGACTGGAACGACAAACTAACCGCAAAATCATATGCGGATAGCAGACGTGGAGCCGTGTTAAACCTAATGTTGCCTGGAGACAAAGTTCTACCAAAGAACACAAAGATATCCGGAAAACAGTGTTGGACTTTAATTATATTTTAATTAGACATGTAGACACTAGTGGCATTGGCTTGGAAGCTGAAGACTCATTAATTGCGATTACACTTACTAAATTAGATGTGTGGTACATACTAGTAGTTTAAGGTATTAAGATACATGTTGGATGTGTAATTTTAAAGGAGGAAGGGAATGTAGTGTTTGAGTAACTCGAGTTGATACCAAGGGGACTTCTGGTGTGCGTGGTGTACGAGAGGTAAATGAAACGAGCGTGTTCAGCTAAGCCAAGTGTGTCCGATTACAGAGATATTACAATATGTATAACACTTTAACAAGATTTAACAAGATTGCCATCCATAAAATTAACTCTAGGTGGCAGGTGGACAAGGAAGCCTTTTGGCTTATCGAGAGTCCAATACTTTTTACCTACGTGTATCCGGCCCTTTTAAGGTATGTGTCGATTTTATTTTTAAACATATTCACGCTACTAGCACCAACACAGTCAGGAGATAATCTGTTCCATTCATTCACAGTCCTTTGTGAAAATGAGAACTTTCTTATATCTAATCTACACTGCTCCTTTACTAATGAAACTTCATGTCCTCTGGTCCTTCTATCTTTCTTAACTGAGAAAAAAATATTTCTATCAATATTTTGTTAACTATTTAATATTTTAAATACTTCTATCTGATTTTCTCTCAATCTCCTGGTTTCTAGTGTTGTTAAACCACATTTGTTTAGGCGTATTTCGTAACTAAGATCCCTCAGTTTTGGTATCATTTTTGTTGCTCTCCTCTGTACTCTTTCTAGCTTATCTATGTCCTTCCTGCGATATGACTTCCACGCTTGAATACAATATTCTAAATGAGGCCTAACTAGTGATTTGTACAGCAGTATTATTAGCTCTTTTTCCTTATGCGTTATGTTTGGCCTAATTAATCCAAGCATTTGATTTGAAGCAGCAATACTGCACTGCTCTGAAACCTTCATATCAGCACTAATGGTTAACCCTAAGTCATTTTCTTTTACAGTAGTACTTAGTACAGAACCCCCCCCCATTGTATATTGTACATCTTCGTTCCCATGTCCTGTGTGGAGGCATTTACATTTCCCAAAATTGAACAACATTTGCCATTTTTCGGACCATTTTATCAATCTGTCAAGATCATCTTGTAAATGTTGTCTATCTTCATCACGTTTAATCCTTCTAAACAATTTTTTATCATCCGCAAATTTCAAAACCTTGCTTGTTATATCATCATCCAAATCGTTGATATATATTAAGAATAATATAAATCCCAGTATTGATCCCTGTGGTACCCCACTCAAAACTGATTTCCAGTTTGAAGCCTCCCCATCAACTACTACCCGTTGTCTTCTGTCAAATAGCCATTTTTATATCCAGTTAATTAAGCCATTTCCTATGCCATGGGCCTTTAGTTTAAGCAGTAATCTTTGATGTGGCACTTTGTCAAAAGCTTTCTGAAAATCTAAGTAAATGATATCTACTGGTGATCCTTCGTCTTCCCACTTAGTGATATCTTCCAAAAAACATAACATATTTATTAAGCATGACCTCGCTTTTAGAAACCCATGTTGAGATGGGTTTAACAAGTTATGTTTAACAAGAAAATCCACCATGTGATCTTTAATTAGATTTTTCTAATAATATTCAAATCACTGACGTTAAACTCACTGGTCTGTAGTTCTCTGACTTGTTTCTGGAACCTTTCTTAAATAACTGTATAATGTTTGCTTTTTTCCATTCTAAAGGAACCACTCCCTCTTCTAATGACAAGTTGAAAACTCTTGTAAGTGGTATGCTAATTTGTTCTACAATTTCCAATAGTAGTTTGGGCGGAATCCCATCCACTTCATATGATTTATTATACTTCATAGCCCTGATTTTCTTAGCTACCATTTCCGGGGTTACAATTAACTGTCCTAAATAGTCTTATTCTGCCCTCTTGAACTTAGCCTCTGGTACTGGCAGTGAACTAATATCTTCCCTGGTAAACACTGAACTAAAATACTCATTCAGGTATTCTGCCATTAAGAATCCCTCTGATATAATATTTCCAGCACTATCTTCTAGAGGACCGACAGTATCCTGAACTTTCTGTTTGCTCCGAACATATGCATAAAAACTCTTGCTGTCTTGTTTTATATTACAAGCAAATTTGTGTTCGTAGCTTCTCTTCGAATTTCAGTTGTAGCTTGGTTTAGTGCTTCTTTATAAATGTTGTAGTCTTCGTTATTTCCAGTAAGTCTATATGACTTCCACATCGTTTGTTTGTACTTAATTTTTTTAATGGCTTCTTTCGATAAGTATTTCTTTCTGGACCGTTACCCTTGTTTTTGTAAGGGGACAAATTTATCGACGATGCACTCTATTTCACTCTTTAAGATATTCCAGCATTTTGTTGCTGACTTATTCTTCAGTGTGTTGTTCCAGTCTATCTTTGCTACATATTTCCGCATTACCTTATATCTTCCTTTGTGAACATTTCTCCTGAACTGCTTTTTATTATTTCTTTCTGACTTTATTTTGATGGTAAAATGTATATGGTTGTGATCACTACTTCCCAGTGGCTCACATAATTTGACATTGTCAACTAATTCATTCTGTGAGGACAAAACTATGTCTAACACATTCTCACCCCTGGTTGGCTCTGGCACATGTTGGGAAAGGAAACTGTCTTTTATTAAAACTAAAAACTTGTGGTCCTAACTCCCCGTACTCTGTAGAGATTTCCATTGTATATGACCATGGTTAAAATCTCCCATAATAATACAGTCCCGTTTGCTAATTTCCCTTATAGCGTTTTGTACTTTTTCAATCTCTTCTACGCTTATGTTTGGACTTCGATAAACTAACCCCACCATTAACGTTGAGTTTCCTGTAACTATGTTACTATGTTACACCACTTAATCAACATTTATCTGCAGGCTGCTATTGGGGGCGGGTGGCCAGCGGCGGTCGCAGATCGCTCTAAATATGTGTATAATGTGGATCGGGAATGAATGTTGTTAATTTGCAGTCGTTCAATCGGAGCATGATCGTTGTGCCGAAACAGCCGCCGCCCGACAAGAAGCGAGGACTAGCATCGGGCGTGTACACCTGCGTCGTCACCTTGCTCAAACTCGTCGACACGACCCTCCTTAAGGACTCGGTGTGCTGCGCATACTGTGCGATATCCTTTCTGTATATGACTGGTACGTGTGCTCTGTACTGTGTATGACTGGTACGTGTGTTCTCTCCTGTGTATAACTGGTACGTGTGCTCTGTCCTGGGTAAGATTGGTAGGTGTGCACTGTACTGTGTATGACTGGTACATGTGCTCTGTCCTGTGTATGACTGGTACATGTGCTCTGTCCAGTGTATGACTGGTACGTGTACTCTGTCCTGTGTATGACTGGTACATGTACTCTGTCCAGTGTATGACTGGTACGTGTACTCTGTCCAGTGTATGACTGGTACGTGTGCTCTGTCCAGTGTATGACTGGTACATGTGCTTTGTCCAGTGTATGACTGGTACGTGTACTCTGTCCTGTGTATGACTGGTACATGTACTCTGTCCAGTGTATGACTGGTACGTGTACTCTGTCCAGTGTATGACTGGTACGTGTGCTCTGTCCAGTGTATGACTGGTACATGTGCTTTGTCCAGTGTATGACTGGTACGTGTACTCTGTCCTGTGTATGACTGGTACATGTACTCTGTCCAGTGTATGACTGGTACGTGTACTCTGTCCAGTGTATGACTGGTACGTGTACTCTGTCCTGTGTATGACTGGTACATGTGCTCTGTCCAGTGTATGACTGGTACGTGTACTCTGTCCTGTGTATGACTGGTACGTGTACTCTGTCCAGTGTATGACTGGTACGTGTACTCTGTCCAGTGTATGACTGGTACGTGTGCTCTGTCCTGTGTATGACTGGTACATGTGCTCTGTCCAGTGTATGACTGGTACGTGTACTCTGTCCAGTGTATGACTGGTACGTGTACTCTGTCCAGTGTATGACTGGTACGTGTGCTCTGTCCTGTGTATGACTGGTACGTGTACTCTGTCCAGTGTATGACTGGTACGTGTACTCTGTCCAGTGTATGACTGGTACGTGTGCTCTGTCCTGTGTATGACTGGTACGTGTACTCTGTCCTGTGTATGACTGGTACGTGTACTCTGTCCTGTGTATGACTGGTACATGTGCTCTGTCCTGTGTATGACTGGTACATGTGCTCTGTCCTGTGTATGACTGGTACGTGTGCTCTGTCCTGTGTATGACTGGTACGTGTACTCTGTCCTGTGTATGACTGGTATGTGTACTCTGTCCAGTGTATGACTGGTACGTGTGCTCTGTCCTGTGTATGACTGGTACATGTGCTCTGTCCTGTGTATGACTGGTACGTGTGCTCTGTCCAGTGTATGACTGGTACATGTGCTCTGTCCAGTGTATGACTGGTACGTGTACTCTGTCCAGTGTATGACTGGTACATGTGCTCTGTCCTGTGTATGACTGGTACATGTGCTCTGTCCAGTGTATGACTGGTACGTGTGCTCTGTCCTGTGTATGACTGGTACATGTGCTCTGTCCTGTGTATGACTGGTACGTGTACTCTGTCCAGTGTATGACTGGTACGTGTGCTCTGTCCTGTGTATGACTGGTACGCGTATTATTTCATGTGTAAGACTGGTACGTGTTCTTTGTCCTGTATATGACTGGTAATGTGTTATGTGTCCTGTGTATGACTGGTACGTGTTCTGTGTCCTGTGCATGGCTGGTACGTGTTCTGAGTCCTGTGTATGGCTGGTACGTGTTTTGTGTCCTGTGTATGACTGGTACGTGTTCTGAGTCCTGTGTATGGCTGGTACGTGTTTTGTGTCCTGTGTATGACTGGTACGTGTTCTGTGTCCTGTATATGACTGTACGTGTTCTGTGTCCTGTGTATGACTGGTATGTGAGCTCTATCCTGTCTATGCCTGGTACGTGTACTCTGTCCTATATATGACTGGTACGTGTACTCTGTCCTGTGCATGCCGGGTACGTGTGCTCTATCCTGTGTATGACTGGTACGTGTACTCTATCCTGTATATGAATGGTACGTGTACTCTGTCCTGTGTATGACTGGTAGGTGTGCTCTGTCCTGTGTATGACTGGTACGGGTACTCTCTCCTGTATATGACTGGTACGCGTATTATATCATGTGTATGACTGGTACGTGTTCTGTGTCATGTGTATGGCTGGTAGGTGTTCTATGTCCTGTGTATGGCTGGTACATGTACTCTGTCCTGTGTATGACTGGTATGTGTTTTGTGTACTGTGTATGACTGGTACGTGTTCTGTGTCCTGTGTATGACTGGTACGTGGTCTGTGTCCTGTGCATGGCTGGTACGTGTTTTGTGTCCTGTGTATGACTGATACGTGTTCTATGTCCTGTGTATGACTAGTATGTGTTCTGTGTCCTGTGTATGGCTGGTACGTGTTCTGAGTCCTGTGTATGGCTAGTACGTTTTTTGTGTCCTGTGTATGACTGGTACGTGTACTCTGTCCTGTGTATGACTGGTACGTGTACTCTGCCCTGTATATGACTGGTACGCGTATTATTTCATGTGTAAGACTGGTACGTGTTCTGTGTCCTGTATATGACTGGTACGTGTTCTGTGTCCTGTGTATGACTGGTACGTGTTCTGTTTCCTGTGCATGGCTAGTACGTGTTTTGTGTCCTGTGTATGACTGGTACGTGTTTTTTGTCCTGTGTGTGACTGGTACGTGTTATGTGTCCTGTGTATGACTGGTACGTGTTCTGTTTCCTGTGCATGGCTGGTACGTGTTCTGAGTCTTGTGTATGGCTGGTACGTGTTTTTTGTCCTGTTTATGACTGGTACGTGTTCTGTGTCCTGTGTATGACTGGTATGTGTTCTGTGTCCTGTGTATGACTGGTACGTGTTCTGTGTCCTGTGTATGACTGGTACGTGTACTTTGACCTGTATATGCCTGGTACGTGTGCTCTGTCCTGTCTATGCCTGGTACGTGTGCTCTGTCCTATCTATGACTGGTACGTGTATTCTGTCCTGTGCATGCCTGGTACGTGTGTTCTGTCCTGTGTATGACTGGTACGTGTACTCTGTCCTGTATATGAATGGTAAGTGTACTGTGTCCTGTGTATGACTGGTACGTGTACTCTGTCCTGTATATGACTGATATGTGTACTCTGTCCTGTGTGTGACTGGTACGTGTACTCTGTCCTGTGTATGACTGGTACGCGTATTATATCATGTGTATGACTGGTACGTGTTCTGTGTCCTGTGTATGGCTGGTACGTGTCCTATGTCCTGTGTATGGCTGGTACGTGTACTCTGTCCTGTGTATGACTGGTACGTGTACTCTGCCCTGTATATGACTGGTACGCGTATTATTTCATGTGTATGACTGGTACGTGTTCTGTGTCCTGTATATGATTGGTACGTGTTCTGTGTCCTGTGTATGACTGGTACGTGTTCTGAGTCCTGTGTATGGCTGGTACGTGTTTTGATTCCTGTGTATGACTGGTACGTGTTCTGTATCCTGTATATGACTGGTACGTGTTCTGTGTCCTGTGTATGACTGGTACGTGTTCTGAGTCCTGTGTATGGCTGGTACGTGTTTTGATTCCTATGTATGACTGGTACGTGTTCTGTGTTCTGTATATGACTGGTACGTGTTCTGTGTCCTGTGTATGACTGGTACGGGTTCTGTGTCCTGTGTATGACTGGTACGTTTTTTGTGTCCTGTGTATGGCTGATACGTTTTCTGTGTCCTGTGTATGGCTGATACGTATACTGTGTCCTGTGTATGACTGGTAAGTGCCAGTTTTTTCGTTCATCTATATGCAAGAAAGCTTCACACGTGACGCGAAATTATAAATGTTGTATTTAAATGTTATTTTCAATTACTGTTGTTTCCTCGTTAGGATTCTACGCACCTGTCTTATTGCTGTTTTTTCGTCAGGATTCTTCGTGCCATTCATATATCTACCCCAGAAGTTTGTTTCTCTTGTCAGTATTCTATGTACCCGTCATGTGTCTCTCCCAGAAATATGTATCTTTCTTCAGGATTCTACGTACCCTTCATGTATCTACCACAGACGTCGTTACACGTAGGAATCGCGCTACGTGACGGCGCTTTACTCATCTCTATCATTAATACAACAAACACGACATCACGTGTGCTAGTCGGCTGGGTGTCAGAAATGTCTCGCGGTGACTGTGTCGTCATCAGTAGCGTTATGATGACACTAGGTGGCGTGGCGACCATTCTGTGTCCTTTGTGCAACACTTATCCGCTTTTGGCGCTGTACGCCGCCGTCTACGGCATATGTATAGGTGAGACGGTCTTTATTCACACAACTAATGCGAGGACAACGTTTCACTTGTTATAAATGATTTATTATTTCAAAAACGTGTCAAACCATGCATTAATTTTTTAAAGGAATGCAATTCAATTATTAACTTATTGATGTAAAAGTAGATTTATAATTGATATTATTATATTTCGTGTTTTAGTACTTACTGATGTGTCTCCATTATACAAAGACACATTAACTTGTTAGCGTCTGAATGTATATCTACACTTGTTATCTAACGTCTGAATGTTTATCTACACTTGTTATCTAACGTCTGAATGTATATCTACACTTGTTATCTAACGTATGAATGTATATCTACACTTGTTATCTAACGTCTGAATGTATATCTACACTTGTTATCTAACGTCTGAATGTATATCTACACTTGTTATCTAACGTCTGAATGGATATCTACACTTGTTACCTAACGTCTGAATGGATAAATACACTTGTTACCTAACGTCTGAATGGATATCTACACTTGTTACCTAACGTCTGAATGGATATCTACACTTGTTACCTAACGTCTGAATGTATATCTACACTTGTTACCTAACGTCTGAATGTATATCTACACTTGTTATCTAACGTCTGAATGTATATCTACACTTGTTATCTAACGTCTGAATGTATATCTACACTTGTTATCTAACGTCTGAATGTATATCTACACTTGTTACCTAACGTCTGAATGTATATCTACACTTGTTACCTAACGTCTGAATGTATATCTACACTTGTTACCTAACGTCTGAATGTATATCTACACTTGTTACCTAACGTCTGAATGTATATCTACTCTTGTTACCTGACGTCTGAATGTACTCATGTTATCTAACGTCTGAATGTATATCTACACTTGTTATCTAACGTCTGAATGTATATCTACACTTGTTATCTAACGTCTGAATGTATATCTACACTTGTTACCTAACGTCTGAATGTATATCTACACTTGTTACCTAACGTCTGAATGTATATCTACACTTGTTACCTAACGTCTTAATGTATATCTACACTTGTTATCTAACGTCTGAATGTATATCTACACTTGTTACCTAACGTCTGAATGTATATCTACACTTGTTACCTAACGTCTGAATGTATATCTACACTTGTTACCTAACGTCTGAGTGTATATCTACACTTGTTACCTATCGTCTGAATGTATATCTACACTTGTTATCTAACGTCTGAATGTATATCTACACTTGTTATCTAACGTCTGAATGTATATCTACATTTGTTATCTAACGTCTGAATGTATATCTACACTTGTTATCTAACGTCTGAATGTATATCTACACTTTTTATCTAACGTCTGAATGTATATCTACACTTGTTATCTAACGTCTGAATGTATATCTACACTTTTTATCTAACGTCTGAATGTATATCTACACTTGTTACCTAACGTCTGAATGTATATCTACACTCGTTATCTAACGTCTGAATGTATATCTACACTTGTTATCTAACGTCTGAATGTATATCTACACTTGTTATCTAACGTCTGAATGTATATCTACACTTGTTATCTAACGTCTGAATGTATATCTACACTTGTTATCTAACGTCTGAATGTATATCTACACTTGTTTTCTAACGTCTGAATGTATATCTACACTTGTTGTCTAACGTCTGAATGTATATCTACACTTGTTGTCTAACGTCTGAATGTATATCTACACTTGTTACCTAACGTCTGAATGTATATCTACACTTGTTACCTAACGTCTGAATGTATATCTACACTTGTTACCTAACGTCTGAATGTATATCTACACTTGTTACCTAACGTCTGAATGTATATCTACACTTGTTATCTAACGTCTGAATGTATATCTACACTTGTTAGCTAACGTCTGAATGTATATCTACACTTGTTATCTAACGTCTGAATGTATATCTACACTTGTTATCTAACGTCTGAATGTATATCTACACTTGTTACCTAACGTCTGAATGTATATCTACACTTGTTACCTAACGTCTGAATGTATATCTACACTTGTTACCTAACGTCTGAATGTATATCTACACTTGTTATCTAACGTCTGAATGTATATCTACACTTGTTATCTAACGTCTGAATGTATATCTACACTTGTTATCTAACGTCTGAATGTATATCTACACTTTTTACCTAACGTCTGATTGTATATCTACACTTGTTATCTAACGTCTGAATGTATATCTACACGTGTTATCTAACGTCTGAATGTATATCTACACTTGTTATCTAACGTCTGAATGTATATCTACACTTGTTATCTAACGTCTGAATGTATATCTACACTTGTTATCTAACGTCTGAATGTATATCTACACTTGTTACCTAACGTCTGAATGTATATCTACACTTGTTATCTAACGTCTGAATGTATATCTACACTTGTTATCTAACGTCTGAATGTATATCTACACTTGTTATCTAACGTCTGAATGTATATCTACACTTGTTATCTAACGTCTGAATGATATCTACACTTGTTACCTAACGTCTGAATGGATATCTACACTTGTTACCTAACGTCTGAATGGATATCTACACTTGTTATCTAACGTCTGAATGGATATCTACACTTGTTACCTAACGTCTGAATGGATATCTACACTTGTTATCTAACGTCTGAATGTATATCTACACTTGTTATCTTTCTAAACAAGAGGTTCTTGTGTCACAACAACAAGTTCGCCGTAATTGTCACGTGCACGCAAGCATGCACACGCACTCGCACGCACGTACACACGCACACACGCACAGTCTTTGTGTGTGCTTTACGTGTATGTAGCTGCTTGTGAAAATGGATGTTTATATATCCGTGAGACGCGTGCATTGTTCCAGCTTCGTTCATATCACTGCAGTCTGTAATCATCGTCGATCTAATGGGCCTTGATGCGCTCACCAACGCGTTCGGTCTGATAGGTCTGTTCAAAGGCGCCGGGTGCTACATCGGACCTCCTCTCGCTGGTCAGTCTCGGCGGAAGTTTACGGCTGCGTCTTCTTATAAGTCATTATACTATTGTTACACACGTGTGCCGTACGATCTGTGCAACTCAGCAGTGCAATTCATCTTGGCTGTTACATAGACTGTTCTATGCCACCCTGCATCCAGATTCTATAATGTTCTATGCCATTCTTCGTATGCTGTGTTAATAATAATAATAATAAATTACTTCTAACGCGCCAATATCCTCAGACAATCCGAGCTCAGTGGCGTTCCAAAACCAAAGGATTAAGCATTTTCGTACTCGCTAGGCGAAAGTCGTCAACAAATGGATGGATGTACTAGGAAGCTAGGGAGGATAGGCGATATTGAAAAGATAGGTTTTTTAGGTGACGACGAAATGTAACAATATTTTCTGCTGATTTAACATTAACGGGAAGCGAATTCCACATAGTTGGACTGTTACATATAGACTGTTCTATGCCACTGTACACCAAGATTATTCTATGCCACTCTACATCTAGACTATTCAGTGCAACTCTACACGTAGACTATTCTATGCCACTCTACATCTACACTTTTCTATGCCATTCTACACCTAGACTATTCTATGCCACTCTACATCTACACTTTTCTAAGCCATTCTACACCTAGACTATTCTATGCCACTCTACATCTAGACTGTTCAATGCCACTCTACGCCTAGATTGTTACATATAGACTGTTCTATGTCACTCTACATCTAGGCTGGCTCTGCGATGTATTCCCCGACCGACAGGTGGCGTTCTACCTGAGCGGCAGCGCCATGACAGTCGCTGGACTGTTGTCGTTCACACTGCGCCCTCTGGCAAACAGAAAGAAACGACAGATACATGCGTCATCGAGCAACGAGTTGGTTCTGCAGTGCACGGTTCCCACGATAGAGCTAGAGAGAGCGTCATCAACGTCTACATCACAAAGCAGGATGTCAGATTGAAAGGATTCTATAACGACGTCATCGATGTACAGTATAAGTTTCCATCGGAGTTCACATTAGGAGCTTGCATTTAATCGATGTATTCTCAGTTTCAGTAAAAAAGAGAAAATATTGCACTATTCATTGTGTTGTGTCAATTCGTGTCAGTTATACGATGTGTTCTATGTTGTCATAGTCTAAACTCAATTCATATGAGTGAAGCTACCGAGGATGTGTATCTTGCGTTTTCATTGTTTTGTTCTTATTGAGTTGCTTAAGCCATCTGATATTTCACCTTGCATTCGATTATTATTTTCATTGCATCTAACCAACGATTTACCTACGTTATCTGACGTTCTATTTCACTTGCCCTCTAACCAACGATATGTCAATGTTATCTGCCGTTCTACTTCACTTGCCCTCAAACCAAAGATATGCCAATGTTATCTGCCGTTCTACTTCACTTGCCCTCAAACCAATGATATGCCAATGTTATCTGCCGTTCTACTCCAATTGCCTTCAAACCAACGATATGCCAATGTTATCTGTCGTTCTATTTCACGTGCCATCTAACCAACGATATGTCAATGTTATGTGCCGTTCTACTCCAATTGCCCTCAAACCAATGATATGCCAATGTTATCTGTCGTTCTATTTCACTTGCCCTCAAACCAATGATATGCCAATGTTATGTGCCGTTCTACTCCAATTGCCCTCAAACCAACCATATGCCAATGTTATCTGTCGTTCTATTTCACTTGCCATCTAACCAACGATATGTCAATGTTATGTGCCGTTCTACTCCAATTGCCCTCAAACCAATGATATGCCAATGTTATCTGCCGTTCTACTTCACTTGCCCTAAAACCAACGATATGCCAATGTTATCTGCCGTTCTACTCCAATTGCCCTCAAACCAACGATATGTCAATGTTATCTGCCGTTCTACTTCACTTGCCCTCAAACCAATGATATGCCAATGTTATCTGCCGTTCTACTCCAATTGCCCTCAAACCAACCATATGCCAATGTTATCTGTCGTTCTATTTCACTTGCCCTCTAACCAACGATATGTCAATGTTATCTGCCGTTCTACTTCACTTGCCCTCAAACCAACGATATGTCAGTGCTATCTGCTCTACTTCACTTGCCCTTTAACCAACGATATGCCAATGTTATATTTCGTTCTACTCCACTTGCCCTCAAACCAACGATGTGTCAATGTTATCTGCCATTCTATTTCATTTGTCCTCTAACCAACGATATACCAATGGTATCTGCCGTTCTACTTTACGGCATATCGTTGGTTAGAGGTCAAGTGAAGTAGAACGACAGATAACATTGGCATATCGTTGGTTAGAGGGCAAGTGAAGTAGAACGACATATAACATTGGCATATTGTTGGTTAGAGGGCAAGTGAAGTAGAATGACAGATAACATTGGCATATCTTGCGCCGACATTAGCTACACTCATCAATGTGTTGCTCGAGTCAGGGTCCGTGCCGGCCAACTTTAAACATGCTGTTATCACACCTCTATTAAAGAAACCAAACCTTGTTTCAGACTAGATAAACAACTACCGGCCTATATCGAACCTGTAATTTGTTTCAAATTTACTGCAGCGCCACGTAGCAGTCCAATTTCGCCAGCATCTAGACAACAACAATTTGATGGACAATTTCCAAAGTGCGTACAGACAACATCACAGCACTGAAACAGCACTGGTGCGTATTCAGAATGACCACCTCCTTTCCTTTCACAAAAGGAAAGGTGTGCTGGCCGTGCTGCTCGATATGAGTGCGGCGTTGTTGACCACTCGAAGTTAATCAACCAGCTGCGCAACATAGGCATTAAAGGCATCGCACTGAAATGGCTGGAGTCGTACTTGTCGAACCGGACTTAGTCAGTGTGCATTAGTGGCCACAAATAACATAGACCATTGATCGAGTCTGGCATCCCACAGGGGTCTGTGCTGGGCCCAATACTCTTCTCTATCTCCACTCTGCCATTGGGTGCTATCTTCAGAAGGCACAAGCTGCAATACCATTTTCATGCAGATGACGCCCAACTATACGTTGACCTGAGTGGAACGCGGGATGGAGAAGCCCCTGATGCGGTTGACCGCTTCAAGCAATACATCGAAGAAGCAAAGCAGTGGATGTCAGACCACAAACTACTGCTAAACGAAAACAAGACCGAGGCTATTATCACCACGGCACCAAATCGTAAACACCTACATGACGTTTCGTGTGTTAGTGTATGCGGATGCAACATTGTTCCATCACCGACCATCCGCAACATCGGGATTACAGTCGACCCTGGACAATGAAAACATTGGCATATCGTTGGCTAGACGGCAAGTGAAGTAAAACGGCAGATAGCATTGGCATATCGTTGGTTAGAGGGCAAGTGAAGTTGAACGGCACATAACATTGGCATGTCGTTGGTTAGAGGGCAAGTGAAGTAGAACGGCAGATAACATTGACCTATCGTTGGTTAGAGGGCAAGTGAAGTAGAAAGGCAGATAACATTGACATATCGTTGGTTAGAGGGCAAGTGAAGTAGAGCGGCAGATAACATTGACATATCGTTGGTTAGAGGGCAAGTGAAGTAGAACGACAGATAACATTGACATATCGTTGGTTAGAGGGCAAATGAAGTAGAACGGCAGATAACATTGTTTAGAGGGCAAGTGAAGTAGAATGACAGATAACATTGACATATCCTTGGTTTGAGGGCAAGTGAATTAGAACGACAAATAACATTGGCATATCATTGGTTTGAGGGCAAGTGAAGTAGAACGGCAGATAACATTGTGTATAATATTATTGTGGTAATGCAACCATTGTGTATAATATTATTGTGGTACTGCATCCATTGTGTAGAATATTACTGTGGTACTGCAGCTATTGTGTATAATATTATTGTGGTAATGCATCCATTGTGTAGAATATTACTGTGGTACTGCAACCATTGTGTATAATATTACTCTGATACTGCAGCCACTGTGAATAATATTATTGTGGCATTGCAACCATTGTGTAGAATATTATTGTGGTAGTGCAACCATTGTGTATACTATTACTGTGGTACTGCATCCATTGTGCAGAATATTACTGTGGTACTGCAGCTATTGTGTATAATATTATTGTGGTAATGCATCCATTGTGTAGAATATCACTGTGGTACTGCAACCATTGTGTATAATATTACTCTGATACTGCAGCCACTGTGTATAATATTATTGTGGCATTGCAACCATTGTGTAGAATATTAATGTGGTAGTGCAACCATTGTGTATAATATTACTGTGGTACTGCAGCCATTGTGCAGAATATTACTCTGATACTGCAGCCACTGTGTATAATATTATTGTGGTATTGCAACCATTGTGTAGAATATTACTGTGGTAGTGCAACCATTGTGTAGAATATTACTGTGGTACTGCATCCATTGTGTAGAATATTACTGTGGTACTGCAGCTATTGTGTATAATATTATTGTGGTAATGCATCCATTGTGTAGAATATTACTGTGGTACTGCAACCATTGTGTATAATATTACTCTGATACTGCAGCCACTGTGTATAATATTATTGTGGCATTGCAACCATTGTGTAGAATATTACTGTGGTAGTGCAACCACTGTGTATAATATTATTGTGGCATTGCAACCATTGTGTAGAATATTACTGTGGTAGTGCAACCATTGTGTATAATATTACTGTGGTACTGCAGCCATTGTGTAGAATATTACTCTGATACTGCAGCCACTGTGTATAATATTATTGTGGCATTGCAACCATTGTGTAGCATATTACTGTGGTAGTGCAACCATTGTGTAGAATATTACTGTGGTACTGCATCCATTGTGTATAATATTACTGTGGTACTGCAGCCATTGTGTAGAATATTACTCTGATACTGCAGCCACTGTGTATAATATTATTGTGGCATTGCAACCATTGTGTAGAATACAACAGTGGTACTGCAACCATTGTGTATAATGTTACTGTGGTATTGCATCCATTGTGTATAATATTACTGTGGTACTGCAGCCATTGTGTATAATATTATTGTGGCATTGCAACCATTGTGTAGCATATAACTGTAGTACTGCAACCATTGTGTATAATATTACTGTGGTAGTGCAACCATTGTGTATAATATTACTGTGGTACGGCAACCATTGTGTATAGTATTACTGTGGTAGTGCAACCATTGTGTAGAATATTACTGTGGTACTGCATCCATTGTGTAGAATATTACTGTGGTACTGCATCCATTGTGTAGAATATTACTCTGATACTGCAGCCACTGTGTATAATATTATTGTGGCATTGCAACCATTGTGTATAATACTACAGTGGTACTGCAACCATTGTGTATAATATTACTGTGGTACTGCATCCATTGTGTATAATGTTACTGTGGTACTGCATCCATTGTGTATAATATTACTGAGGTACTGCATCCATAGTGTAGAATATTACTCTGATACTGCAGCCACTGTGTATAATATTATTGTGGCATTGCAACCATTGTGTAGAATACTACAGTGGTACTGCAACCATTGTGTATAATATTACTGTGATACTGCATCCATTGTGTATAATGTTACTGTGGTACTGCATCCATTGTGTACAATATTACTGTGGTACTGCAGCTATTGTGTATAATATTATTGTGGTAATGCATCCATTGTGTATAATATTACTGAGGTACTGCAGCCATTGTGTAGAATATTACTGTGGTACTGCTGCCATAGTGTAGAATATTACTGTAGTGCTGTAGCCATTGTGTAGAACATTACTGTGGTATTCTAGCCATTGTGTATAATATTACTATGGTACTGCTGCCATTGTGTAGAATATTACTGTATTGCTGTAGCCATTGTGTAGAATATTACTGTGGTATTCTAACCATTGTGCATAATATTACTGTGGTACTGCAGCGAATGTGTAGAATGTTACTATGGTAATGCAGCCATTGTATAAAATATTACTGTGGTATTGCAGCTATTGTGTAGAATATTACTGTGGTACTGCACCCATTATGTATAATATTACTGTGGTACTGCTTCCATTGTGTAAAATATTACAGTGGTACTGCAACCGTTGTGTATAATACTTCTATGGTAGTGCAGCCACTGTATATAATATTACTGTGGTACAGCATCCATTGTGGAAAATATTATTGTGGTACTGCAACCATTGTGTATAATATTACTGTGGTTCTGAAGCCATTGTGTATAATATTACAGTGGTACTACAGCCATTGTGTATAATATTACTGTGGTACTGCTTCCATTGTGTAGAATACTACTGTGGTTTTGCAGCTATTGTGTATAATATTATTGTGGTAATGCATCTATTGTGTAGAATATAACTGTGGTACTGCAACCATTGTGAATAGTATTGCTCTGATACCGCAGCCATTGTGTATAATATTATTGTGGCATTGCAACCATTGTGTAGAATACTACAGTGGTACTGCAACCATTGTGTATAATATTACTGTGGTACTGCAGCCATTGTGTATAATATTACTGTGGTACTGCAGCCATTGTGTAGAATATTACCGAGGTACTGCAACCATTGTGTAGAATATTACTGTGGTACTGCAGCCATTGTGTAGAATATTACCGAGGTACTGCAGCCATTGCGTATAATATTACTGTGGTACTGCAACCATTGTGTAGAATATTACCGAGGTACTGCAACCATTGTGTAGAATATTACTGTGGTACTGCAGCCATTGTGTAGAATATTACCGAGGTACTGCAGCCATTGTGTATAATATTACTGTGGTACTGCAACCATTGTGTAGAATATTACTGTGGTACTGCAACCGTTGTGTAGAATATTACTGTGGTAATGCAGCAATTTTGTCGAGTATTACTGCGGTACTGCAGCCATTATGTAGAATATTACTGTGGTACTGGAACCAATATGTAAAATATTATGGTGGGACTGCATCCATTGTGTAAAATATTACCGTGGTACTGCAGCCATTGTGTAGAATATTACTGTGGTACTGCAGCCATTGTGTAGAATATTACTGTGGTACTGCTGCCATAGTGTAGAATATTATTGTAGTGCTGTAGCCATTGTGTAGAACATTACTGTGGTATTCTAGCAATTGTGTATAATATTACTATGGTACTGCTGCCATTGTGTAGAATATTACTGTGGTACTACAGCCATTGTGTTAAATATTACAGTGGTACTGCTGCCATAGTGTAGAATACTACTATAGTGCTGTAGCCATAGTGTAGAATATTACTGTGGTATTGTAGCCATTGTGAGTAATATTACTGTGGTACTGCAGCCATTGTGTAGATCAGTACTGTGGTGCTGCAGCCATTGTGTATAATATTACTGTGATACTGTAGCCATTGTGTAGAATATCACTCCGATACTGCAACTATTGTATAGAACATCACTCTGGTACTGCAAACATTGTATATAACATCACTACGGTAGTGCAACCATTGTGTAGAATATTACTGTGGTACTTCAGCCAATGTGTAGAATATTACTGTGGTACTGCAGCCTTTGTGTAGAATATTACTGTGATACCGTAGCCATTGTGTAGAATATTACTGTGGTGCTGCAGCCATTGTGTATATTATTACTGTGATACGGTAAATCTTAATAGAACATAATAAACAATAACACTGAATCTTTCAATTATCAACATTCCACTTCCTTTCTGAGGTGGATTATACCACTATACGACCAAACATTAGGCGCCAAGTGTTATCTAAGAATAACTTCCATAATATAAATACACAGTACATAGCTACTCTCATTACAGTAATCTGTTACAACACACACACACACACACACACACACACACACACACACACACACACACACACACACACACACACACACACACACACACACACACACACACACACAAGCTTGGGACGTAACCCACGTTAACGATTCCCACCACGCTTTACGACTTGACTTGCCATTCTCTTGGCATCAGGGCAACCTGTCTCGTTCAACCCTGGATCTGTCCCAGTCCTTCGCCAGCGCGCAGATGGCGAAATGCGTACAACAGACGTTTATATAAGCAGACCTAATTACATATCATATGACAGGTTTCCATCATTTCTATTGGCTAATGTAATATACAATTCAAACTAGGCATTGTGGAACACCCTCTAAGATTACTGTGAAACCACCTGCTTGCCTAGAAACACTAGCAACAGAATACCACGCTTCACTGAGCGCATCTGCAACCGAGTTTCTGTAATTACGTAACTAAGGCGGTTGGTCAACAATATGTCTATCTACTGGCTTGACCTTCCTCATTTCCCAATTTAATCCTCAGGAAAGTAGATTTTAACTTCCAGAAATAGCAGAAATGCTACACTCTGGAATTGTAATCATTGTGTAGAATGTCACTCTGGAATCTCTATTTACTTATTCCTACTGGCAAAAATGTCCTTATCACGCCATTGCGCAAGGTGGCGCATGTGGTTTAATTTTTTAGATGTTTGACGAGATTACTCTGAAATGAATTAAGTAATTAACAAAATACAATGCTTGGATGTTTTCAGAATTCCAGTCTTTTATTGTGGTTGGGATAAACTATTTCCAAATATATTTGTTGAGTGCCTGATTTGCCGGAACTGATTATCATGTTTGCGTGATAATCTAGTATTGTGTTTGCTATATTGTTGAAGTATGACATATATAAGGTTGTTTTCTACCTTATATAATATCCTTAGTCTGTTGGTTTTCCTTCTTGTATGGAGGGTGTCCCACTGGAGGTATATAAGGAGTTGTGTTATCGTTCCTGGCTCTCTATAGTAGTTGTCCTTACCAAATATGGCGGCTTGTTTTTGTGTTCTTTCTATAGTTTTGATATTCTTTAAGCAATGTGGATCCCTTGATGCTAACGCGTATTCAAGTATTGGGCAGACAAATGCTGTGTAAGCCACGGACATGTTGTGGGTTGAGCACTTATTTAAATTTCTCCTAATAATTCCGAGTGTTTTGTTTGTGAATTTGCATAGTACTGTCCAGTTTAATGAATTTGATAATTGTATGCCAAGATTACAGTGTGATTCAACTGGTTTAATTTGTCCGCAGAAGGTGTAGATATTTGGTGTGGATTTTTGCGAGGCTGTGGTTATTGTTAAGCATTTGCTAGGGTAGAAAATACATAAGCCAAGTGTGCTGCCATTCCACAAATTTGAGCAGATCGTTTTGGAGGAGATATGTGTCTTTGTCTGTTTTAATCGGTGAATATAAGAGACAATCATCAGCGAAAAGGCGAACACTTGATGAGGAGTTATCAGGCAGGTCATTTATATAAAGTAGAAAAAGTAGTGGCCCCGGTACTGTTCTCTGTGGTAATCCAGAAGTAACCCAGTACTGTTCCCTGTGGTAACCCAGAAGTAACCCAGTACTGTTCCCTGTGGTAATCCAGAAGTAACTTGAGTTAGTGTTGAAGTTGATCCGTTTATTACAACCTGTTGGGTCCTTCCTATAAGGAAGCTTTCTATCCATGATGATATTGGGCCTGTAATGCCATAGTACTTGAGTTTGTGGATTAGTCTTTTATGTGGAACTTTATTGAATGCTTTAGTGAAATCTACGATGGCGATGTCAACCAATTTCTTCTCATAAAGGGATTTGCTTATGTCGTCGATTGTTTGAATTAATTATGTTTCTGTTGATCTTTTGGCACAGACGCCATGTTGATGGTCAATTAGACTGTGATTCTCTTCAAGGCGTTTCATGAATTGGCTGTGTTCAAGATGTGTTCAAGAAGTTTAGAGACTACAGATGTCAAAGATATTGGTATGTAATTGGATGTTTCTGCCCTGCACCCTTTCTAAAAAATAGCTGTTGTATTGGCTTCTTTCCAGGCTTTGGGGACTTGACAAGATTCAACTGATGATTGGAAAATATCATGCAATATTGGTGCTAGTTGAGAAACATATCTATTTAGGAACGATGGCGGAATGCTTGCGATGTAGAGGTGTTAATTTTGGAAAGTTGGCCAAATACTCCTTTAACGGAAATTGTTAGTTTGGGGATTTCACTTGTGGACTTCTCTGGAATTACCTTCTTCTGCAAAGACACTTTTTGATCTGGTTATTTAAGGCTTCTGCTTTGTGTGTGTCATCGTTAATTATGTTTCCTGCAATATTCATGTCCGTAATACCCAGGTTATCGTAGCCATTGTGTAGAACATAACTCTGGTACTGCAACCATTGTGTAGAATATCACTTTGGTACTGCTGTACTGCAACCATTGTGTAGAATATCACACTGGTACGGCAACCATCATGTAGAATATCACTCTGGTGCGGCAACCATCATGTAGAATATCACTCTGGTACTGCAATCATTGTGTATAGTATCACTCTGGTACTGTAACCATTGTGTATAATATCACTCTGGTACTGTACCCATTGTGTATAAATTCACTCTGGTACTGCAACCATTGTGTAGAATATCACTCTGGTATTGCAGCCATTGTGTAGAATATCACTCTGGTATTGCAGCCATTGTGTAGAATAACACTCTGGTAATGCAACCATTGTGTATAATATCACTCTGGTAATGCAGCCATTGTGTAGAATATCACTCTGGTACTGCAACCATTGTGTAGAATATCACTCTGGTACTGCAACCATTGTTTAGAATATCACTCTGGTAATGCAAGCATTGTGTACAATATCAATCTGGTAATGCAACCATTGTGTAGAATATAACTCTGGTAATGCAGCCGTTGTGTAGAATATCACTCTAGTAATGCAACCATTGTTTAGAATATCACTCTAGTAATGCAACCATTGTGTAGAATGTCACTCTGGTAATGCAACCAATGTGTAGAATATCACTCTGGTAATGCAGCCATTGTGTAGAATAGTACTGTGGTAATGTATACATTGTGTAGAGCATCACTGGAATATTCTGTAAAAGCCCTTCTCGTAATTAAAAGTAACGCCACCTCTGCAAAAAGTAAAACACGCTTTAAAACACGCTTTACCAAATCTCGTACAAAGCGTAACAAAGGTACGTCACAGCTCAACATAGTGTAACGTGTTTTTGATTTCAAGAAATTACACGAATGTCCTCAGAAACACGCAGCACGCGATCCACCAGAAGGCAGTGCAATTGGTCATACCGTGTAATCGCATACACGCAATCGCTGTTTCAAAGTTTAAAGGTTGTGTGCATTATCGCAAATAACACTGTATATCTTGAGATAGCGTATTTGAATACTTATATACACGTATCGAATACTTACTGAAAACTACGTTTAAAAGGAACATAGTAGACATAGGCGATCCAACGGTACTTTATATTTTATTTTACTCGATTTGACCTGTTGCGCCGATTGCGTGACCCGACCTATATATGCCCATTTATGTCAAACTGTGATTCCGTGTATTGTAAACGTCATTCTTCCCAGCATGCAAAATTGCTAGCAGGAAACCACACTGCCGGTAGTTCTTGATTTGCCGCCATGTTATAGGCACATGCTGCAGGAGTTTCGGTTATGTCGAAAATAGGTGAGTTTAGAGTTCTTATTGAAATTGCACGTGCCACGAGTGTTTCTTCTGTCTCCACTGACAGAAGGTACATTTTGTTTTACTAAAAATACATTAAATGTTCTCTTTTGTAAAAAAAATACCGGATACGAACCAAAGCAGACACAAGAGAAAACACACGCCCAGCATCAATGCCCAGGAGTGTTGTGAAGTCAGAGGATTCGCTAGAACCCTTTGCCGCAACATGTCTTCACAAAATTGATGCATCGATTTGACATTTCCTTTTCTACATTGAATATATGGATTACGCACAATTTGACCGACCGACCGACCGACCGACCGACCGACCGATCGATCGACCGACCAAAGATGTTGTATTTTATTTATATCACCTCGTAGTACAAATGCCATAGAAATGAGCAATAAAACGAAATTGCACGAACGCAACTATGTTATATCCATAGTGAACCAATCAAATAACAAAGCAACTAACCAACTCACGCACCCACACATCCACACATCCACTCATTCACCCACCCACCAACATCCACCCACCCACCCATTACACACCACCCACCCACCACACCCTCCCACCAACCCACCACCACTCCTCACTCACTCACTCACTCACTCACTCACTCACTCACTCACTCACTCACTCACTCACTCACTCACTCACTCACTCACTCACTCACTCACTCACTCACCACCTCACTCACTCACTCACTCACTCACTCACTCACTCACTCACCCCACTCACCAACTTACTCACTTCTACTCCATTCCATACTTCTTTCTTCACTCACTCACTCACTCACTCACTCACTCATTCACTCAATTACTCACTAACTCATTCATTCACTCACTCACTCACCATCGCCCAGAGACCACAGACGTACACGCAAAAGACAAGGAGACTACTTCCTCCGAGTCGTCTGCCGAGATCCCTGCCTTGCTTCCCGACGGCGGTTATGGCTGGGTCATCGTTGCAGCCTCGTTCCTGTGCAACCTTCTCGTCGACGGAATGGGGTACTCTGTCGGAATCTTAAACGAACAGTTCTTGCTGACGTACGGAGAGAGCAAGGCAAAGACCGCCTTAGTCGGATCTCTTCAAACGGGGTACGGCTTTGTCGGTAGGTGGCGTGTGTAGGCGGTGGAACAGAGTGTTGTACTTAGGACGTTCGCACACACACACACGCGCGCGCGCGCGAAGACTGCTGAAATGAGTCGGGTTGACGAGAGTTGGTAAAAATATGCAAGGATTTAGTCGTGTTGAGTTGTTAGTTTCCTGGTAGTGCTAAATCCACTGAGCCCGATTACTAGCAGAGTTAAGTCGTGTCGAGCCATACATATATCATCCGGCTGTATATATATATATATATATATATGTGCGTGTGTGTGTGTGTGTGTGTGTGTGTGTGAGTGTGTGTGTGTGTGTGTTTGTGTTTGTGTGTAAGAGAGAGAGAGAGAGAGAGAGAGAGAGAGAGAGAGAGAGAGAGAGAGAGAGAGAGAGAGAGAGAGAGAGAGAGAGAGAGAGAGAGAGAGAGAGAGAGAGAGAGACTATGTGTGTGTGCGTGTGCGTGTGCGTGTGCTTGTGCGTGTGCGTGTGCGTGTGGGTGTGCGTGTGTGTGTGTACTCCAGTCGCATCCTTGTGAGCAACTCCCGTTGTTGTTGAAACGTAGAAGAATGGAGCTTTATTCAGTGGTCTTAGTGCCTTCTCGATGTTGTTGTTTCGTTATGTGGTCATATAACATGGTCAGACCCACTTAATTCAAATAATGTAAATAATCATGTTTTTGATATAAACATTAACTATATTTGCGCGACAAGTGTTATATCTGATGTATAGGGCGCATAATGGTGTGTAACTTGTCGCTTGGTTCAACCCAGGCCCACTGGTGGCTTCGCTGGCGAACAAGTATACGTGTCGTGTTGTGACAATCGCCGGCAGTCTACTCGCCTGTCTCGCCTTCGTTCTCGCCGCCTTCGCAACCAACGTCACCATGCTCATATGTACTGCCGGACTTATGGCGGGTCAGTGGGAAACAGGGCACCGTAGGGAAGGATAGGGAGGGGAGAATACACACACATATATATATATATATATATATATATATATATATATATATTGGCAAACTGCATAAACGTGTGTCTTCTGATTTTGACATACTCTAGACGCCACAAATATAAACGGACAGCCATATTTCAAAGTGCTGGTGAAAAGCAGTCCAATTATCTGTAAGTTGCCTGCTCAGTCTGTTTCAACAATCCAACAGTTTTAGATATATATAGCCTCTCAAAAATGAGGAGTACCTCAAAAACCTCTTTAGCGATTTTCCACATCTTACACCCCCTGATTTTAGCTATTAGTTATGTCATTAGAACCTTTCTTTAATTTTTTTTTAACAAGATTGCCACCCAGAGAATTAACTCTAGGTGGCAGGTGGACAAGGAAGCCCTTTGGTTTATCGAGAGTCCGACCCTTTTATCTATGTGTATCCCGCCTTTCTGAAGTATGTGTCGATTTTATTTTTAAACATATTCACGCTACTAGCACCCACACAATCAGCAGATAATCTATTCCATTCATTTACAGTCCTTTGTGAAAATGAGAACTTTCTTATATCTAATCTACACTGCTGCTTTGCTAATGTAACTTCATGTCCTCTAGTCCTTCTATCTTTCTTAACTGACAACAAATATTTCTATCAATATTTTCATAACCATTCATTATTTTAAACACTTCTATCCGATCTCCTCTCAATCTCCTGGTCTCTAGTGTTAAGCCGCATTTTTAAGCGTATTTCGTAACTAAGATCCCTCAGTTTGGGTATCATTTTAGTTGCTCTCCTCTGTACTCTTTCTAGCATATCTATGTCCTTCCTGCGATATGGCCTCCACGCTTGAATACAATATTATAAATGAGGCCTAACTATTGTTTTGTACAGCGGTATTATTAGCTATTTTTCCTTTTACGTTTTCTTTTGCATCTGTTTTTAAGAAAATACATGAAGTTGTGACATATATACATTCGATCTATGAAAATGTTGGAAACATTGTTTTGAGGGACCAATTCATGTTGTCCACAGATTTGCTGTTTATTACGACATCCAATATAAATAAAATTCAAACACATGAAGAACCACGGTATTACTAGGACTTAATGTTCCTATGACACAGGAGATGGTTATATATATATATATATAAAAATAAATCTATACTACTTCCAACCAAAAAATCACAGACATGTTGCAACCCTGTAAAAATGTTTATTACGACATCCGGTTTCACATAAGCTATATACTTATAATCTTATTTGTAAACAGTACCAATTAATTTATGCTAGAAGAAGTCAAATTATACCAATCTTCCCGCATCTGTATTGTAATTTGTACCCATTAGCTCAGCTAAATGGAAAGAAAAAATACTACGACATCGCCATTTATTACGACATCCAGACCTTGAGGTAATACGGGATGTAGTAGCACAGCTATGTGTCTCGAAGGGGTCCGTATTTACCATAGTAGCTGTATTAAAAAAAAATCATTCGTTTATGGTCAGTGATTTTTCGTAGTACAATTTCAGTGTCTTTTCCAAAACATTTTATACATATAAATATTTGGTTATTGTTTTAAATAATATGCATGAAATAGTTACACACGCCATCCTAATAAAATTGTTAAATACATTTAGAATATTCATATGTCGTCCCGTAGTAACATGCATCAAGATATAGATTTCGTAATAAACATTTTTGTTAATAATGCAAATATGCCATGAAAATGCTTTCATCAAAATGGTTGAAGTGTTTTTCATGGTAATTTCAGCCTATCTACTACATCGTGTTAGTTAACCAAAAAACTAAAATATTGGAATTTTATTATATATACTTTATTATTTGTATGACTTTTCATATTTGCTAACTACGGATTTTGTCCTTCAATGATGGGAACAAGTGAACGTCTCTCGGGAAGGATAATAACAAAATAAGAACATAAATTTAACTTTTTAAAACAGGCAAACCAACAGTTGAGTTTTGTTAAAGTTTTAGTGTAAAAATGAAGAATTTCAATTATGTATGCAGCGGGTTTCAGAGCAGCATGGCGCTCTGTCTTTGTGCCGAAGTAGTCCTGGCAGTTGTTTGAAGCAGGACTTGGGAAGGATCACTACCATATTGTCTGAGCTGCAGTGAAAGGCAATATTACTGTAGCCACCAAGGGATATGCACATCTCTTC
This sequence comes from Paraescarpia echinospica, assembly GCA_020002185.1. Classification (NCBI taxonomy): domain Eukaryota; kingdom Metazoa; phylum Annelida; class Polychaeta; order Sabellida; family Siboglinidae; genus Paraescarpia; species Paraescarpia echinospica. Next base: position 349,537 of record CM034540.1, on the reverse strand, counting down.
ATTAATCTTTCTTGTACATTTTAAGGTTTTAGTGGCCTGAATATGGCGATTTCACAGAAAACGTGAAGACGTTGGTGTTGTCTCCAACATGCTTCAAGATGCAAGGTGCCAAGCAAACATTAATTCGCAGGAGAATACAAGCAGGAGCGAATGTATAGAGGGACGTAGAAGGAGTGATGGGAGACAGGCATATAGGGCGAAAACTCAAGGAAAAGTATGTGACACCAGCCTACCTGTATGGCCTAGAGACTATAGCAATGACAGAGAAACAACAGGAGAGGGTACAAGTGTACGAAAACAACTGGGCCAGGAAAATTATAGGGGGAAAGAGAATAGATAAGGAAAGAGTGGAAGAGCTGAGGGAGGATGTTGGTGTGAAAGAAAGTTTCAAGACGAAGTTGGTGAGAAGTCGGTTGAACTGGGCAGGACATGTGGAGGGAATGGTAGAAGAACGAATGGCAAAGAAAGCAGATGCCCAGAGAGTGGAGGGAAAATAAGGGCAACCGAGACTGAGATGGGACGATTACGTGAAGAGAGCCCTGGAGGGATGGAAAGGGAAATGGAGGAAAAGAGCAAAAGACAGAGCAGAATGGAGGGGAGGGAGGGAGGGAGGGAGGGAGGGAGATAGATGATGGTGGTGCTAGGGTAGGTAGATAGTTTCCAGCACGAATGATACATCGAATACTTGGCGACTGCCGACTGCTGTAGGTGTTGGCTTCGGGATGATGTATCTACCAGCCATTGTGATTGTCGGCTTCTACTTCGACCGTCGGCGCTCACTCGCTACCGGCATCTCGGTGTGCGGCTCCGGCATCGGCGGGTTCGTTGTCCCTCCTATCATGGAGCACCTCATCCGCAACTACGGCTGGAAGCATACGTCACTGAGTATCGCCGCCACCATGCTGCTCGGCTCAGTCGCCGGACTGCTGTTCAAGCCGCGGCAGGTCGTCAAGAAGGACAACAGACCGACCTTACAGTCTCGCTTCCTGCATAAACTCCGAGTGTTCGGCAAAGTCCAGTCGAAACCTTCACACTCCAGGCAGGAACGACGTATAACGGTGGATTCATTAACGCAGTTCGCTTAATCACATCTCACGTGTGTGTGTGTGTGTGTGTGTGTGTGTGTGTGTGTGTGAGTGAAGGCGCGCGCACATGCGTCCGTGCATGTATGTATGTATGTATGTATGTATGTATGTATGTATGTATGTATGTATGTATGAAAGAGACTGTTTGTACTTGCGTTCGTGCATACGTTCGTTCGTGCGTTTGTGCATGCGTGCGTTCGTGCGCAGTAACTACATCACGCTATCCACAAAGTAACATATTCAGTTTAACCGGATTTACTGTTAGATGCCGCTTTGACCAACATTGAGACCTCCAATTGCCTTTCACTGATGCTTCCTAAAACCTCCACTCCCGTTCCCACTGATACATCCAGCTGCATTCCGTGAGGTTTTCAAACAACTTCCAAATGCACCATTTTGATACCTCGGGCAAAACTCCTTTTTCCATGCACTGAACTATTTTGCTTTAATGAGGGGATCCATACGCACCGACCACACAGCAGCCTACGGGCCGGCTACAAACACCGACCGCACAGCAGCCTACGGCCCTACCACAAACACCGACCGCACAGCAGCCTACGGGCCGGCTACAAACACAGACCACATACCAGCCTACGGGCCTTCTACAAACACCGACCGCACACCAGCCTAGGCACCTTCTACAAACACCGACCACACACCAACTTACGGGCCTACTACATACACCGACCACACACCAGCCTACGGGGCTTCTACAAACACCGACTACACACCAACTTACGGGCCTGCTACAAACACGATCACACACCAGCCTACGGGGATTCTACAAACACCGACCACACACCAACTTACGGACCTGCTACAAACACCGACCACACACCAGCCTACTGGCCTGCTACAAACACCGACCACACACCACCATATGGGCTTGTTACAAACACCGACCACATCCCAGCCTATGGGCCTACTACAAACATTTTCGCAAATTTCTCGATCTACTCTAATGAAAGTGAATTCGTTGGAAAATGGAGACCATATTACTCTTTCATTAACTGGATGGCGCGCATTACTTAAACTTAACCTACAAATAACCATGCAAATCTCAATATCATCGAACCTGGTCCGCGATGGGCGAAGTCAATCGAGGAAGACGATTTATGGAATATTGACCGAACTACACGTGTCGTTTATCTGGGTAAGTTCTTCTGCAGAAGCCTGCCCGAGAATTCGCCGACCTCTCGCACGCCGACAAACACCGTCGCCCTCGAGTCGTGTCTTGGCGACTACAACGGCTCGGGCAAGTGCCGCAGTGACAACGTCGTCTCAAGGACCAGAAGTTTCTCAGACGAGATGTTGCGTGACCTGGGACGACCTGTCTATCGCAAGGACATCTTCTACGGGTAGGTGAACATTTCACCTCAGTTACATCCAACTTCCCCCACGCCTCCCTTGGTCGGGGTGGAGAGGAGACACGCCATTCGGCACAGTCTTGACGACATGCATCTAACTATCCCGAACATCTGCATCTACCTCCAACTTTCGACTTTTCTGCCACTTCGAGAACTCTTTTGACAGGATTCCTCCATTTTAGTTACGGTCTTCCAAAATAAAGTACATCTATCTATCTATCTGTCTGTCTGTCTGTCTGTCTGTCTGTCTATCTACCTATCTATCTATACATATATCTATCTATCTATCTATCTATCTATATCTATATATCTATCTATCTATCTATCTATCCATCCATATATCTATATATCTATCTATCTATCTACAAATCTATCTATATATCTATTTATCTATCTATCTATATCTATATATATATATATATATATATATATATATCTACGTATTTATCTATCTATCGAAGATGTGCTTGCCAGAGTATTTGTCTTGTCTTGTATCTGTTGGTAGATGTGAGAGAGTAGGGTTATGTCATCTGCGAGTTTCTTCCACAGAATGCCAATTCTTCTCTGATTCGTGGAAGTCTTCATGACCTAGTCAATGATCAGGAGGAAGAGAAACGGAGACAACAGGCATCCTTGCCGCATTCCTGTCTTTACCTGGAAGATCCTGGTGAGGTGTCCTCCATGGAGAACCCTTGATCTGGTCATTCCTTTGTAGGAGTTCCTGATGAGGTTCACGAGCTTGGTAGGCACTTCATAGTGTATCAACTGTTTCCAGAGGGTATCTATGTCTACACTGTCCACGGTGATTCGTAGTGTTGCAATCTGTTCTTCCTGAAGCCGGCGTAGGTAGGGGTCCATGACATATTTTATTCTGTTAAGGATGGTCCTGTTGAAGACTTTTCCAGTTACCGAGAGGAGTGTGATGCCTCTGTAGTTGGCACAGTTGCTGAGGTCGCCCTTCTTGGGCAGCTTGATGATGTAATCCTCCTCCCAGATCATCTGGAAGAGTGGGTAGAGCATCTTCACTGTTTTGTTTGTATCTTCTTTCAAGGCTTCTGCTGGAATGTTGTCTGGGCCTGCTGCTTTTCCGTTTTTCTGCTCCTAAATTGCCCCCCGGATCTCTTCTCTGGTAGGTTTGCTGGTGTTTATGGGGAGGTTGGTTTCCGCAGTGGGGGCATCAGGTAAGTTTGCAGGGGCTGGGCAGATCAACAGTTCTTCAAATTGATCGGCCCATCGGTTTAGTTGCCCGTCTGCTCTTGTGGTGGGATTTCCAACCTTATCCTTGATTGGACGTTCTGGCTTGCCTTATTTGTCATCTTGTTGTGTCCTCGTGGTGCCATTTCTTGCCGCCAGCTCTGCTTCTTCGGCAAGGTCGGCTAGGTAGTGCCGTTTGCCATACCTAGCACTCCTCTTCACCTCCCTGTCTGCATCAGCGCATTTTTTCTGTGCTCTTCCTTTGGATATTCGAGTACGGCTGTTGTTCACGGCTATTGTCTTTTTTTTTCTCTCTGTGATCTTGTTCAAGGTGTCCGCTGATATCCAATCCTTCCTCTGTGTGTTCCTCGGTCCGAGCACAGATTGACAAGTGGATGTCACTGCTTCCCTTACCTTCCGCCAGCATCTCACAAGGGTGTCCTCTTCGTCTTATAGCTCTTGTAATGTCTGAAACTTGTTTCTGAGGGTCAGCCTGCATTCCTGTTGCGTGTGTGTGTCGTTCAGAAAGTTGATGTTGTATTTCTGCCTCACGCTTGATGTTCCCGTCCAGTTTCTCTGGAGCGTCATCTTCAGCCTCGCCACCAACAGGTGGTGGTCCGAGGCTGCATCGGCTCCTCTTCTCACTTTCACGTCTTGCAGTGATCGTCGGAATTTCTTGCTGATCCAGAAGTGGTCTATCTGGTTTTCCGTCCGATGACCTGGCGACACCGAAGTTGCCTTGTGTATACGCATGTGGGGGAAGATGCTGCCTCCTATCACCAGTTTGTTCTGGGCGCACATGTCCGCGAATCGTTCTCCATTATCACTCATATCTCCCAATCCCTGGTTTCCCATTATGTCTTTGTAGCCTTTGTTGTCTGTGCCGATTTTGGCGTTGAAATCACCCATGAGGATGTAGATGTCTTTATGTGGTTGGTTCTCTAGGATGTTCTGCAACCTGTCGTAGAGGTAGTGTTTGTTATCGTCGCTGCTTCCATTTGATGTTCATTTGAATCCGTTTCTTCTTTGTCCTGAGGGAAGCTACGATGATCCGTGGTCCATGGGCTTCCCAGCCTACCAGTGCATTCTGTGCGTGTCTGGTCAGCATCAATGCTACTCTTTCTGTGTGAGGGGTGTTGTCCCCGTCGTGTCCTGAATTTAGTAGCTTCTCGCCTGTCGTCAGTTGTCTCTGCCCTGATTGCGTCCAACGTGTCTCGCCGATTTCCAGGATGCTAAGGTTGCAGGTTCGCATCTCTGTTGCAACTTGTGGGGTCTTTCCAGTCTCGAATATGGTCATCACATTCCACTTTCCTATGTTGATGGCGCTCCCGGTTGATAGAAGGTTGGTCGGTCTGGTGGCTTCCGAGGGTCTCCGGCTTTCATCACACAACTTCATACTTCTTCTTGGTGAAAATCCTTCCTCTTCCAGCGCTGAGGTTCCTTGAGCTTTTGTTGACGTTTCTATAGCACAGACTGTTTTACAGGGTGGGTTTGCTAACCCCACGCCCAACCCCCGAACATGGAAGACCGGTGGATCGCTCTTTGTATGACCACTCCCCTTTGAACTGTCCGGCTTGGGTGACCCTTCCAGATGCTAGGCTCTCGCCGGCATAGCTCTAAGGCTCACAGTGGCCCTCAAGCCCCCCGACCTCGGCAAGGTGGCTATCCGTAGGGCACCCATTACAGGTGGTCTTACGACGGGAAAAAACATTTTACTAATAAGATTTCAAAACATTCCCACATTTTCCTGCCGCCGTTTTTCAAAAATTATTCTTATGTATATTTCCACTAGGTGTCCTTCCTGTGGGGAAATTCCTCCTCCGTTTCTTGTCATATGCCATCACATGAATTAACAAATGTTACTGTTATAATTTTATTATAGTAGATATGGTAATAACAACTGAACCCATCAGTAACCATTATTTTTTAAACGTTGCAACTAATTATAGTTATAGAATTACATAATGGTACAACTAGTACGACAGTGAAATAGAATTACGTAATGGTACAACTAGTACGACAGTGAAATATAATTACATAATGGTACAACTAGTACGACAGTGAAATAGAATTACGTAATGGTACAACTAGTACGACAGTGAAATAGAATTACATAATGGTACAACTAGTACGACAGTGAAATAGAATTACATAATGGTAAAACTAGTAAGACAGTGAAATAGAATTACATAATGGTAAAAGTAGTACGACAGTGAAATAGAATTACATAATGGTAAAAGTAGTACGACAGTGAAATAGAATTACATAATGGTACAACTAGTACGACAGTGAAATATAATTACATAATGGTACAACTAGTACGACAGTGAACTAGAATTACATAATGGTACAACTAGTACGACAGTGAAATAGAATTACATAATGGTACAACTAGTACGACAGTGAAATAGAATTACATAATGGTACAACTAGTACGACAGTGAAATAGAATTACATAATGGTACAACTAGTACGACACTGAACTAGAATTACATGATGGTACAACTAGTATGACACTGAAATAGAATTACATGATGGTACAACTAGTACGACACTGAACTAGAATTACATGATGGTACAACTAGTACGACACTGAACTAGAATTACATGATGGTACAACTAGTACGACAGTGAAATAGAATTACACAATGGTACAACTAGTACGACAGTGAAATAGAATTACATAATGGTACAACTAGTACGACAGTGAACTAGAATTACATAATGGTACAACTAGTACGACAGTGAAATAAAATTACATAATGGTACAACCAGTACGACAGTGAACTAGAATTACATAATGGTACAACTAGTACGACAGTGAAATATAATTACATAACGGTACAACTAGTACGACAGTGAAATAGAATTACATAATGGTACAACTAGTACGACACTGAACTAGAATTACATAATGGTACAACTAGTACGACAGTGAAATAGAATTACATAATGGTACAACTAGTACGACAGTGAAATAGAATTACATAATGGTACAACTAGTACGACAGTGAAATATAATTACATAATGGTACAACTAGTACGACAGTGAATTATAATTACATAATGGTACAACTAGTACGACAGTGAAATAGAATTACATAATGGTACAACTAGTACGACACTGAACTAGAATTACATAATGGTACAACTAGTACGACAGTGAACTAGAATTACATAATGGTACAACTAGTACGACAGTGAACTAGAATTACATAATGGTACAACTAGTACGACAGTGAACTATAATTACATAATGGTACAACTAGTACGACAGTGAAATAGAATTACATAATGGTACAACTAGTACGACAGTGAAATAGAATTACATAATGGTACAACTAGTACGACACTGAACTAGAATAACATGATGGTACAACTAGTACGACACTGAACTATAATTACATAATGGTACAACTAGTACGACAGTGAAATATAATTACATAATGGTACAACTAGTACGACAGTGAAATAGAATTACATAATGGTACAACTAGTACGACAGTGAAATATAATTACATAATGGTACAACTAGTACGACAGTGAACTAGAATTATATAATGGTACAACTAGTACGACAGTGAAATATAATTACATAATGGTACAACTAGTACGACAGTGAAATAGAATTACATAATGGTACAACTAGTACGACACTGAACTAGAATTACATAATGGTACAACTAGTACGACAGTGAACTAGAATTACATAATGGTACAACTAGTACGACAGTGAACTATAATTACATAATGGTACAACTAGTACGACAGTGAACTATAATTACATAATGGTACAACTAGTACGACAGTGAAATAGAATTACATAATGGTACAACTAGTACGACAGTGAAATAGAATTACATAATGGTACAACTAGTACGACACTGAACTAGAATAACATGATGGTACAACTAGTACGACACTGAACTATAATTACATAATGGTACAACTAGTACGACAGTGAAATATAATTACATAATGGTACAACTAGTACGACAGTGAAATAGAATTACATAATGGTACAACTAGTACGACAGTGAAATATAATTACATAATGGTACAACTAGTACGACAGTGAACTAGAATTATATAATGGTACAACTAGTACGACAGTGAAATAGAATTATATAATGGTACAACTAGTACGACAGTGAAATAGAATTACATAATGGTACAACTAGTACGACAGTGAAATATAATTACATAATGGTACAACTAGTACGACAGTGAAATGATAATGATTATGTTGAATATGGCCACTGTAGGTAATATTGCTACCTGTTCACTAGAACCAGCGCCGTCTTCGTCGTCGCCATCGCCGCCGCCATCGTCGCTGCTGTCGTCGTCGTCGTCGTCGACGACGTCGTCGCTGTCGTCGTCGCCGTCGTCGTCGCCGTCGTCGTCGCCGTCGTCGTCGACGTCGCCGTCGTTGTCGTCGTCGTCATCGTCGTCGTTGTCGTCCTTGATCGTTGTCGTCGTCATCGTCGTCGTCATTATAACACTCTTACTTTGATGACATCCAGGGCTGGCCTCGTGCGACTGTCGGAATATGTTAAAAGTGTGGACATGAAGGTATATTGTCTTTACCTTCTCACGACACACGCTTACAGTTGATATTGTTGACATTGCTGCTGCTGTCGTAGCAGTAACATCCGTCACTGTTACTACTGCCACTGCAATAAGAACCGTCATTGTTACTGCTGCCACTGCAGTAACAACCGTCACTGTTACTGCTGCCACTGCAGTAACAACCGTCACTGTTACTGCTGCCACTGCAGTAACAACCGTCACTGTTACTACTGCCACTGCAGTAACAACCGCCACTGTTACTACTGCCACTGCAGTAACAACCGTCACTGTTACTGCTGCCACTGCAGTAACAACCGTCACTGTTACTGCTGCCACTGCAGCAACAACCGTCACTGTTACTGCTGCCACTGCAGTAACAACCGTCACTGTTACTACTGCCACTGCAGTAACAACCGCCACTGTTACTACTGCCACTGCAGTAACAACCGTCACTGTTACTGCTGCCACTGCAGTAACAACCGCCACTGTTACTGCTGCCACAGCAGTAACAACCGCCACTGTTACTACTGCCACTGCAGTAACAACCGTCACTGTTACTACTGCCACTGCAGTAACAACCGCCACTGTTACTACTGCCACTGCAGTAACAACCGTCACTGTTACTGCTGCCACTGCAGTAACAACCGTCACTGTTACTGCTGCCTTTGCAGTAACAACCGTCACTGTTACTGCTGCCACTGCAGTAACAACCGTCACTGTTACTACTGCCACTGCAGTAACAACCGCCACTGTTACTACTGCCACTGCAGTAACAACCGTCACTGTTACTACTGCCACTGCAATAAGAACCGTCACTGTTACTGCTGCCACTGCAGTAACAACCGTCACTGTTACTGCTGCCACTGCAGTAACAACCGTCACTGTTACTACTGCCACTGCAGTAACAACCGCCACTGTTACTACTGCCACTGCAGTAACAACCGTCACTGTTACTGCTGCCACTGCAGTAACAACCGCCACTGTTACTGCTGCCACAGCAGTAACAACCGCCACTGTTACTACTGCCACTGCAGTAACAACCGTCACTGTTACTACTGCCACTGCAGTAACAACCGCCACTGTTACTACTGCCACTGCAGTAACAACCGTCACTGTTACTACTGCCACTGCAGTAACAACCGTCACTGTTACTGCTGCCACTGCAGTAACAACCGTCACTGTTACTGCTGCCACTGCAGTAACAACCGTCACTGTTACTGCTGCCACTGCAGTAACAACCGTCACTGTTACTACTGCCACTGCAGTAACAACCGCCACTGTTACTACTGCCACTGCAGTAACAACCGTCACTGTTACTACTGCCACTGCAATAAGAACCGTCACTGTTACTGCTGCCACTGCAGTAACAACCGTCACTGTTACTGCTGCCACTGCAGTAACAACCGTCACTGTTACTACTGCCACTGCAGTAACAACCGTCACTGTTACTATTGCCACTGCAGTAACAACCGCCACTGTTACTACTGCCACTGCAGTAACAACCGTCACTCTTACTGCTGCCACTGCAGTAACAACCGCCACTGTTACTGCTGCCACAGCAGTAACAACCGCCACTGTTACTACTGCCACTGCAGTAACAACCGTCACTGTTACTACTGCCACTGCAGTAACAACCGCCACTGTTACTACTGCCACTGCAGTAACAACCGTCACTGTTACTACTGCCACTGCAGTAACAACCGTCACTGTTACTGCTGCCACTGCAGTAACAACCGTCACTGTTACTGCTGCCTCTGCAGTAACAACCGTCACTGTTACTGCTGCCACTGCAGTAACAACCGTCACTGTTACTACTGCCACTGCAGTAACAACCGCCACTGTTACTACTGCCACTGCAGTAACAACCGTCACTGTTACTACTGACACTGCAGTAACAACCGTCACTGTTACTGCTGCCACAGCAGTAACAACCGCCACTGTTACTGCTGCCTCTGCAGTAACAACCGTCACTGTTACGGCAGTAACAACCGTCACTGTTACTATAGTCAAAGAAAGAAGAATGCATAGAATTCACACGATCCATACTATATTGTCACAACTTACACAACCACTAAACGCAGCCCTACCTGTGATGCAGCAAACACATTACCTTTATTAATCTAAAGGTGCTTTCTGATTGTGTAAATCATAACCAATACGTGACACTAAATTAGGACATTTTGTTAACAAAGTCATTCGGCAAGTTATTTTATTCCAAGGATATTAGCATTTTTTTCACGAAGTCTACGATAATTTGACACAAAGTCTAAGCTTTGTTTTGTGTTCGAACCCAGGTTTATAACCTATTGATTTGGCCTGCCTCGTCACGAGATGAACGACACACACACACGCACATGCAAACGCACAAGCATACGCACATGCACTCGCATTCGCACACTCACGCACACGTACACGTACACGCACGCACGTACACACACATACACGCACACACATACACGCACACAGGCACACACAAGCACACACGCACATACAAACACACAAACACACAAACACACAAGGACACAAACACACAAACACACATGTGTATAGTTCTAACATTTAAAACAATATTGAACATTCACTTTCAATATATTATTGCAGACATACATTAGTAGAGTAACGGTGTTGCCGGAACGTACAGCGAAAGGACGGTTCTTCACGGTCATCTTCACGCTGAAGACACTTCTTGATATGGCGCCGCTCAAGAACCCCGTCTTCTGCGTGTATTGTGCGTCGACATTCCTCGCTGTCGCAGGCAAGTGTACTAGCGAACCATATTGCTTATAGTCCGATGCTTATACACATTTGTATGCCAGCCACACACATGCAACAACAAAACACACATGTGTAAAACACACAATAATCCCAAAGAACACATAGACATAGACCCCATGCACGCACGAACATACACAAGCACGCCAAACACGCACGCTCCACACACATTCACGTACGCATTCTAGCGTATGTACACACCTACTGGATACCAGCGAACCATATTGCGTATAGTCAGATTGATTTATCAAGAACTTGATAAATCGGTTACTCCAATAAATATATACCTTGATTTATCAAAAGCATTTGACACAATTGATCACAATATATTGGTACAGAAGTTAAATTACTATGGATTAAATGACAAGGCTCTGGACCTATGTACGAGTTATTTACAAAATCGTAAGCAGTACGTAGAAATTAAAAATGTTCAGTCTAAGGAAATAGTCATCAACATTGGTGTCCTTCAAGGTTCAATTTTAGGGCCACTCTTATTTATTATATATATAAATGACATAGCACTTTCTAGTGACCTTTTCAAATTCATAACGTATGCTGACGACACCACCCTTACTAGTACACTAAACACATTTAACGATTCAGAAAGCCAAATGCGAAGTGACTCTATTAACAAAGAACTAACAACGATTAGCAATTGGTTGAAAGCCAACAAACTGTCACTAAATGCCAAAAAGGCTAAATTCATGATTTTTCATATGCCTCAAAAGAAAGTAGAATACTCTGTATTACAAATAGATGGGGCATATATTGAATATGTAAATGATTTCAATTTTTTAGGCATCACAATAAATAACCATTTAAACTGGCAGAGTCATACAAACAAAATAGCAAATAAAATATCTAAAACAATAGGCATACTAAATAAACGTAAACATTTTTACCACCTAATACATTATATATTATGTACAATGCTCTTATTCTCCCTCATATTAATTATGGCATACTTTTATGGGGTCATCAAGCACATCGAATTTTCAAATTACAGAAAAAAGCAACACGAATAATATCCTTAAGTAAATACAATGCTCACACAAGTCCTATTTTTAAAAGACTTCAGTTGCTAAAGTTGGATGACATTTATACAATTTTACTAAATTAATTAACAATCTTTTACCCTACTACTTTAATGTTTTTCCAAGCACACACATTTATGATATTCATCAGCACTGCACACGTGAACGAAATAATCTGTATATGTCCAGATTCAAACATGAATTTGCGAAAAAATGCATTAGACACAACATAGTAGAGACAGTTAACAATACACCAAGTATTATCATTAATAAAATTTACACCCACAGTCTATATGGTTTTTCAACATACACAAAAAAGTTTTTATTTTAAATTATGAATCCATTTGTCGTATCCATAATTGCTTTATTTGTAATTCGTAATACACATTAGAATGTATACCTAAGTATCCATATGTACGTCAATGTGTACACGAGTACATAGAATCATTCCTTGTATTATGTATGCATGTTGACACATTGAGTAATTATCAACTATAAAAGCAAGTCATATGCTATTCTGATTTGTCATATAAATTTTATTGTTGTTTATATTTATGGGGTGGCTCCTGTGCTAGCGATATTATATATATTAATGGGAGTCTCCCGACCTTATCTATTACTTGCGTTATTCGTTGCGTATTTATAGATCAAATAAATTGATTCTGAGTTCTGAGTACATATCCAGGTATGCACATGACCTCCGTCTGGCTTTACCTGTCACAGTGGCATACACATATGCATCACACTACAAGGATGGCAGAACTTCTGCTACAATTAATCAATCTTTCCTGCACGTAATTCTCGATTAACCACATTGCCCTACGTTTTTGTCACAAAGAAAATCACCTGGAGTCAGAATTACAACATAATACGGTACGGTGGAAGGAAACGCAAACGCAAGTGTTCGGCATCCATTTAGAAGGCAGGGCGCATCTTGTTGCTAGGGAACAGGGGACGTGGTTGATAGATCAATCAGAGACATACTCTGTCTTGTGCTCTGTATGACTGTACTCTCCGTTCATGTAGAGACGTACTCTGTCTTGTACTTTGTAGGACTGTACACTCCGTTCATGTGGATACGTACGCTGTCTTGTTCTCTGTAGGACTGTACTCTCCGTTCATGTAGAGACGAGCTCTGTCTTACTCTCTGTAGGACTGTACACTCCGTTCATGTGAATACGTCCTGTGTCCTACTCTCTGTAGGACTGTACTCTCCGTTCATGTAGAGACGTACTCTACCTTGTTCTCTGTAGGACTGTACACTCAGTTCGTGTGGATACGTGCTCTGTCTTACTCTCAGTAGGACTGTACAGTCCGTTCATGTGGATACGTACTGTGTCCTACTCTCTGTAGGACTGTACCCTCCGGTCATGTAGAGACGTACTCTACCTTGTTCTCTGTAGGACTGTACACTCCGTTCATGTGGATACGTACTATGTCCTACTCTCTGTAGGACTGTAATCTCCGGTCATGTAGAGATGTACTCTACCTTGTTCTCTGTAGGACTGTACTTTCCTTTCGTGTAGATACGTACTGTGTCCTACTCTCTGTAGGACTGTACTCTCCGTTCATGTAGATACATACACTGTCTTGTTCTCTGTAGGACAGTACTCGCCGTTCATGTACATGCTTCTGAAAACGGACAGTCTGGGCATCTCGACCCAAAAAGGAGCCTTGTTGATATCCTGTATTAACGTGATGAGCAGCATCTCGCGCGTGCTCACAGGCTTGGCGTCCGGCAACAACTGCGCGAACAACGTCGTCATCAGCAGCGTCGGCATGACGATTGCTGGACTGGCCACCATCTTGTGTGCGTTCAGCTCCACGTACGTCCTGCTTCTTCTGTATACTATTGTGTACGGCGCGAGCATAGGTAAGAGTTGTTGTTGATTGTACGTGTCACATGTACGTTGTAGTGAACGGCACGATCATATCTGCAAACACACATACACACAAACACGCACAAACACACACACACTCACACACACACTCACACAC
>CM034540.1:291902-334518 GCA_020002185.1 Paraescarpia echinospica | reverse complement strand
AGAAGAAAGGAACACATACAATTAGGCCGACACAGACCGATGAATGCAAGAACACCTTACCGTAGACAGAAGTAAGGAACACAGACATATAGGCCGACACAGACCGTTGAATACAACAACACGTTACAGTAGACAGAAGTAAGGAACACAAACATATAGGCCGACACAGACCGATGAATGCAAGAACACGTTACAGTAGAATGAAGAAAGGAACACAGATACCTAGACCGACAAAGAACAATGAAAACAAAACTCGTTACAATAGACAGAAGTAAGGAACACAGACATCTACGCCGACACAGACCGATGAATATAAGAACACGTTACAGTAGATAGAAGGAACACAAACATCTAGGCCGACACAGAACAATGAATACAAAACACGTTACAGTAGAAGGATGGAACACAGACATCTACGCCGACACAGACCGATGAATATAAGAACACGTTACAGTAGATAGAAGGAACACAAACAACTAGGCCGACACAGAACAATGAATACAAAACACGTTACAGTAGATAGAAGGAACACAAACATCTAGGCCGACACAGAACAATGAATACAAAACACGTTACAGTAGAAGGATGGAACACAGACACCTACGCCGACACAGACCGATGAATATAAGAACACGTTACAGTAGATAGAAGGAACACAAACATCTAGGCCGACACAGAACAATGAATACAAAACACGTTACAGTAGAAGGATGGAACACAGACATCTAGGCCGACACAGACCGATGAATATAAGAACACGTTACAGTAGATAGAAGGAACACAAACATCTAGGCCGACACAGAACAATGAATACAAAACACGTTACAGTAGAAGGATGGAACACAAACATCTAGGCCGACACAGACCGATGAATATAAGAACACGTTACAGTAGATAGAAGGAACACAAACATCTAGGCCGACACAGAACAATGAATACAAAACACGTTACAGTAGAAGGATGGAACACATACATCTACGCCGACACAGACCGATGAATATAAGAACACGTTACACTAGATAGAAGGAACACAAACATCTAGGCCGACACAGAACAATGAATACAAAACACGTTACAGTGGAAGGAAGAGAGAACACGTACATATTGGCCGACACAGAACGATCAATACAATACCACATTATAGAGGAGACCATTCTAAGCGTGCTGGACAAGGTGTACTTCGACGCTGTTAATGCCTGTTGGTGCGGCGTCTAGTAACTTATATTATCACACAACTACAAGGGTTTTATGACGTCACAACTCACAAGAATGGCGTATTCGACGCTACAGTTGTGGCAACCACTGATCTCTATAGATATCACTGGTGGTGACGCTTCCTTCACCTGACCGTGAACGAAACATTGCGTTGTACAACACGATTCATTAAATACAATATAATTAATATGACCACACGAAATTAGAAATGATTTTTGTACGGGACTTTTGTATCGTATTACTTAAGACACGCACTTTTATTTGTATTGTTTGAAATGTTGTTGAAAGGGTAACGGTTTTATAATGTTTAAACAATAGCGCCGGTAAACTAGCCTACAGAGCATTGCAATTTACCCATAGTGTATAATATTATCATGTGGACGACAACCATACTTTGACCTCACAATGACGTGACACCAGTTGACATTGATGACACGAGGTTGACGTGTGTTTGTACATCGCACTTCTTTCAGTAAAAATGACTTGTACAACTATTTTATATGTGGTTCCTATGATAGCAACAGTATTGTCTTATTGGGAGCCACTGACCCCCTATTGTCTTAAAATCAAAAGGTTCCTTTTGCTTCAATTGATTACTATATTGGTTTGGAAAAAATGGTGTGTACACGCTTACATTATTATATTTTATTTGGGTAAATGTATATACCTGATGTTCTTTTAGCCAACACAATTTTGTTATATGTTGAGGTCAAAATAAACTTCTTGTTCTTGTTCTTTGATGTGACTGCGTCAGTCAGAAGTGTTGATGTTTGTTGACCAACCCGTGGAGAGCGAGACACTTCACATTGTCCCTCAAGTGAATGCCCTATATGTACGGGTATTTTGAATAAGACACTACACGACGGGGACAGGTAATTTGGTTATTCCCGATGCTCACTACGACGACTATAGAATCCATAATAGATGTCGATACATATCTTCGCCCAACATATCAAATGAACACATGGCTTTTGCCTTTTGGTGTTAAATCGGATAGCTCGTGGCTCGCTGGCTTAATGTCTTAGCAACAATCGGAGACTTATAGGAAGTGTTGACACGCGGGTCAGTGACAACTGCAAACTCAACATGTAGCCATGGACGTCTGTATGGTTGTCTGATATGATCATTGGCTGTGACAACTCAAGCTAAAGACAATAATACAGCCGCGCATCCTGCACCTGTGTTGTGATATAACGCGGAGAGTGCTCTCATACATAGGACAATGTCACATAATATAAGTTAATAGCAGGTCAAGTATTCGTACAAGCCTACACTATAAGTGGTATCACGTATACTATACATGATCATATTAAACCGTACACTAAACTCGAACGCAGACTTATTCTGTTTGAATTAAGTTGGAATACAAGGCTATTATTTCCTAGATCTTATAGTTTATTTTTTGTAAAATTATATACATCTAAATAGGTCAACCATTGCAAAATGTGTACACAAATTACGCATATGAACTCTACAAACTATCGACATTTGTTGCTGTTTTGAAGGCGAATCATGGGCTCTGTCTCGGTTTGAGGGAAAGTAATAAAAAGCACTGATAATGATGTTCACCCTAACTAATGTTGTCACAACTAAGTGAACCTTTGATTGTCACGCACGTCAGACATCGTGCAGCACGAGCTATTGATACAATGCGTCTCATCCGCCATGGAATAGTAATCAAAGACCGACTGTTAGATGTTATCTCATTTGGTTCCCCTGAGCTTGGCCACGATAGCGGGACTGTCACTTCACGGCGCTTTGCTGATAGTCTCAGCTCTTGTGAGCATAGCGCTCGGCTGATAGTATATGCTCTTGTGAGCATAGCGCTCGGCTGATAGTTTCTGCTCTTGTGAGCATAGCGCTCGGTTGATATCCTCTGCACTTGTGAGCATAGCTCTCGGCTGATAGTCTCTGTTCTTGTGAGCATAGCGCTCGGATGATAGTATCTGCTCTTGTGAGCATAGCGCTCGGCTGAGAGTCTCTGCTCTTGTGAGCATAGCGCTCGGCTGATAGTATATTCTCTTGTGAGCATAGTGCTCGGTTGATAGTCTCTGCACTTGTGAGCATAGCGCTCGGCTGATTGTCAGTGCTCGTGTATGCACGGCGCTCAGCTGATAGTCACGGCTACAGGAGATTCACACCTGACTGTCTAGGACCTCGGAGTGTGCACGGGGTTAACATCTCCACATAGTCACATATCTGGGGACCCATGTTAGGAAAATATATTATATTTAAAACATAAAATTTACGTATGACGTGTCAACATTGTCAGTGGGACCGACCTGACATACGTATTACGACATGTCAAACCTCTCGACAAGATCCACCACAACATAATGACATGTAAACACTGGCAGTGGCAGACACTGGCACGTCATATGTAAACAGTGCCAGTGTGACATCCCAGACACACATATCAACACGCCAGACAGACAGGCAGACACATGATACATCAACAGTGTCAGTAGACTCGGTTGGTACGTGATAACGCGTACTCAGCGGCAGTCGGCGGTGACGTCACAATAGAGGTGATGTTTGCCTTGTGTCGCGGACAATGCGGCGCAATGGGTTAATACAACACAACGCTACTTACTCGAACGTTTCGTACTCGTCTCGCGAAAACAGCTTCTTTCTTCTTACGCGAGGCACGAAATCCACATATCCTAGTTTCACCCCCGCTGGGGCGTGTCCGCCGTGGTGCCGGGGGCTCGGTAACCCTGGACACACGGCCACCCAGGGGTTGCTCTCCCCCCCGCTGGCGCTGTACGGCAGTGTGGTGTAGGGGGGCGGTCCGTCCTCCCCGCTCGGCCCAGGCAGCAGGGCTGGATACACGGGCGCTGCAGACATGATGGCCGAGTCGTCGTCCGCCGACATCAGCGCTGGTGGAGCACTTGGCGAGATGACGCTAGACATGTCGGCCTCGGCCATGGCTCGACCTCCACTCAGTCGTATCCACTCAGTCACACCACAGTCACAGCCTGTTAGTAGTTGTTGTGATTACAACTCACACGGTCGTGCTACGGCTCCGTCGGGTTGATACGTCGACCGCCGAATGAGGACACGACCAACGCAGTCACTGAGTGTAGGCTGTAGCCACTGCTCAGCGCGCTTGTTGTATTATGATTCATCTGTGAGTAGCTGGTCGAATTTCAACGGGGAGACGTGGGTGGGTACATTGTATGGCGGGCTGATCTGGTTTGACCGTGTTACTTGCTAGGTGGCGAACCGTTACTTTTGAATAGTCTATCACAAACCTTTCTTTGCAATGAATACAGTATCTATGAACTCCGCGTGTAGTAGTTACTGAATACACAGATAAATAACTTATAATTACATCACCTGTACTATCATGTGAGATGTATGCCATTTGTCATAGTTTTCCTTATATGCACTTTAGCGTAGACTACTGGAACTACGACCGGTAGGTATGGTGACAGGCGACAGTGTCAAAGTAGCCTTAAGTCTCAAAACATGGTACATTTGCGGGAAGTCCCTTGGAGAATTGAATTTAAATATGCCCCAGGGTATTTGTTAAAGGTCCTTAATCAGTTGGTTTACCCGTTGCCAATCCGGTTCTTTCATGTCCATATGTGTAATGTGCGAATAGTTTAACTAGTGTATCAAGCCTGTTTAAAAAAAAATGCGTACTTGTTTTTTAATCATCAAAAAAAGATTGATTGTTACTTCTGGCATAGCTGGCGAAATCCAATTGCGCTGTCGACCTCCTGGCGCCATTTCGGTCACGTCCTTTAATTATTAAAACATCGTTTTAAGACTCACATTTTGATACTATTACTGCATAATGGTGTTGATTTGCATTGTATTTGAATTACCGGTATGCAAAATATTTAATATTTTTATATGACAACCAAGACGCCTGGCTATGGTCTATGTAATGTATTAATTGGTATCCTGTGATATTTCCAACACTCACCTTGACCATTCAATCTTGAGGTTCAGGCAGAACCTTAAAATGTCAAAACATGACTATGTGTACTAGTTACACGTGGCAGACACTGATATGAATTTGTATGCTGAAAACAAAAACATGTTATGCACTTTACTGATTAGCAGAAATCAAATCAGTCTATAATATTGACTAAGATCAGGAATCATTGTAATGAAAATGAACAATTTTAAATAGATGTAAGAATAATTAATTCATAAAGAAAAATAACTAATTTATAACTGTTTTGAAAAAGAGCACTTTCCTCTAATCTCTGCATGCTGTATCAACCCCCACCCTCCCTGTAACAACCCCAGAGAACACTGACTGTTCCCAAGATATCAACATGTATAGATGCAGCTGTAGTAGAACATTTTTTTGCTGTATTTTGTCTTGTGAAATGCTGCAGGTCATTCATGAAACATTATTCTATATTTAGTTATTATAACAATGAACAACTCCATAATTATTTACTCCCAACACTATTACAGTATGCCTGTTTTTCTTTACTGAAAATAAGTTTTGTTAACAGGGGATTGAACTAGTGCACGTAGAACCACTAGTTCTCCAAGTTAATGTTGCATACTAGGCAGATATATTTGTCCAGGACCTCGGACAAGATTCTACAGCCATGCAGCAGCCATGCAGCATGCAGCATATATATATATATATATATATATAGACAGTTTAACAAGATTTAACTAGATTGCCACCCAGAGAATTACCTCTAGGTGGCAGGTGGACAAGGAAGCCCTTTGGCTTATCGAGAGTCTAACCCTTTTATTTATGTGTATCCCGCCCTTCTCAGGTATGTGTCGATTATTTTTAAACATATTCACGCTACTAGCACCCACACAATCAGCAGATAATCTGTTCTATTCATTTACAGTCCTTTGTGAGAATGAGAACTTTCTTATATCTAATCTACACTGCTCCTTTGCTAATGTAACATCATGTCCTCTAGTCCTTCTATCTTTCTTAACTGAGAAACAAATTTTTATCAATATTTTCATAATCATTTATTATTTTAAACACTTCTATCTGATCTCCTCTCAATCTCCTGGTTTCTAGTGTTGTTAAACCACATTCTTTTAGGCGAATTTCATAACTAAGCTCCCTCAGTTTTGGTATAATTTTAGTCGCTCTCCTCTGTACTCTTTCTAACATATCTATGTCCTTCTTGTGATATGGCCTCCACGCTTGTATACACTATTCTAAATGAGGCCGCACTATTGTTTTGTACACCGGTATTATTAGTTCTTTTTCCTTATACACTATATTTCGCCTAATTAATCCAAGGATTTGATTTCTCCTTGAAGCTACACTTCCGCACTGCTCTGAAACCTTCATATCAGCACTAATGGTTAACCCAAAGTCCTTTTCTTTTACAGCAGTACCCCCATTGTATATTCTACCTCTTCGTTCCCATGTCCTGTGTGGAGGCATTTACATTTCCCAAAATTGAACAGCATTTGCCACTTTTCAGACCATTTGATCAACCTGTCTAGATCTTCTTGTAAATGTTGTCTATCTCCATCACTTTTAATCCTTCTAAACACTTTTGTATCATCCGCAAATTTCAACACCTTGCTTGTTATTTGATCAACCAAATCGTTGATATATATTAAGAATAATATAGGTCCTAGTACTGATCCCCCCTGGTACCCCACTCAATACCGATTTCCAGTTTGAAGCCTCCCCATCAACTACTACACGTTGTCTTCTGTCAATCAACCATTTTTCTATCCAGTTTGTTATACCATTTCCTATGCCATGGGCCTTTAGTTTAAGCAGTAATCTTTGATGTGGTACTTTGTCGAAAGCTTTTTGAAAATTTAAGTAGACGATATCTACTGGTGATCCCTCATCTACCCACGTAATGGTGTCTTCCAAAAAACATAACATATTTGTTAAGCATGACCTCGCTTTTAGAAACCCATGTTGAGATGGGTTTATCAAGTTATGTTTAAAAAGAAAATCCACCATGTGATCTTTAATTAGTCTTTCTAATAATTTGCAAATCACTGATGTTAAACTCACTGGTCTATAGTTATCTGACTTGTTTTTCGAACCTTTTTTAAATAACGGTATAATGTTTGCCTCTTTCCATTATAAAGGAACCACTCCCTCTTCTAATGACAAATGGAAAACAGTTCTACAATTTCCAATAGTAGTTTGGGCGGAATCCCATCCACTCCAGGTGATTTATTATCCTTCATAGCCCTTATTTTCTTAGCTACCATTTTGAGGTTACAATTAACTGTCCTAGACAGTCTGAATCTACCCCCTTGAACTTAGACTCTGGTACTGGCAGTGAACTAATGTCTTCCCTAGTAAACACTGAACTAAAATATTCATTCAGGTCTTTAGCCATTAAGAATCCCTCTGATATTATATTTCCAGCACTATCTTCTAGAGGACCGACCTTATCCTGAACTTTCTGTTTGCTTCGAACATACGCATAAAAACTCTTGCTGTCATGTTTTATATTATTAGCTAATTGTTGTTTATAGCTTCTCTTTGAATTTCTAATTTCAGATGTAGCTTGGGTAAGTGCTTCTTTATAAATGTTGTAATCTTCGTCATTTCCAGTACATCTATATGACTTCCACATCATTTGTTTATACTTAATTTTTCTAATGACTTCTTTCGATAAGTGTTTCTTTTTGGACCTTTTCCCTTGTTTTTTGAAGAGTACAAATTTATCGACTATGCACTTAATTTCACTCTTTAATATATTCCAGCATTCTGTTGCTGTCTTATTTTTCAGTGTGTTATTCCAGTCTATCTTTGCTAAATATTTCCTCATGTCCTTATACCTTCCTTTGTAGAAATTTCTCCTATACTGCTTTTTACTATTCCTTTGTGATTTTACTTTGATGGTAAAATGTATCTGGTTGTGATTAATACTCCCCAGTGGCTCACATATCGTGGCATTGTCAACGAATTCATTCTGTTAGGACAAAACTATGTCTAACACATTTTCACCCCTGGTTGGTTCTAGCATATGTTGAGAAAGGAAAGTATCTTGAACTCAATCTAAAAACTTGTGGTCCTCACTCCCCATACTCTGTAAAGATTTCCATTGTATATGCCAGTGGTTGAAATCCCCCATAATAATACAGTCCCGTTTGCTTACTTCCCTTATAGCGTTTTGTATTTTTTCATTCTTTTGTATGCTTATGTTTGGACTTTATCCTGTGAATGTCCGTTGAGTGATCCCCAACTGAGTCGTGTGTCGCATCCGTTACAGATTCCCCATTGCTGATGGGGTTACACTGGCTTTCAGATCTTGACTGACTAGAAAGCAGTGTAGAACGCAGATTGCTCGATATTCGAGTGTGGTGACGCCTGACTACCTCTGCAGTTGGTGGGTGCCTGGGTCTGGTAGATATAGCGTGGGACTTTGGGCAATAACTCTCGGGTGAGACAGGTTCAGTGTTAAGTGAACAACATCGGTTTGTGTATCGATGACATGGCTGCATGAATTCACGGTCTTCAGTGCTACTGCATACCAGTTTCCTGACTTTTTGCAGTATATCCGTTTATACCTATACAACAGACAAAGTAACTATTGGTATGGCTCTGACACAAATGACATTATTATGTGACGACACATTTATGAAAAGTTAACAATAAATTCTATTTGTCTTCAATTCGTCTATAATTTCTAGGTGATTGTTATGTACAACTCAAGTTAGTGATGTCGTAATGGCATTGGAAGACTTTTCACATTTGTCAACAACAATTTGTTGATACACTTCTTAGCTTAAATCCTCTAGACTGTAATATATTTGTCATGCCATGTGTCATTATCTTGTTATTATGATTGAACAGGTCTGCCAGGGAATAAAGTGTAAAGCGCTTTGAGCAGTCCAGAGGACTGGATACTGCGCTATAAAGAACTTACCTTTGAACAGTCCTGAGGACTGGATACTGCGCTATATAAGAACTTACCTTTACTTACCTTTTTATCCTTTTTATTACTGGTTTTTTTCTCTCACAATTTACACTGATTTTTCATTTTGCGTAATGATAATACACATTGTGCTGACTATGTTAAAAACAACACTTGAGTAAAATAAAGGTAAGTTCTTATATAGCGCAGTATCCAGTCTTTAAGACTGCTTAGAACATTTTACACTTTACTCCCTGGCGGGCCTGTTAACACCATCTCAACTTCTCTGGGAAGCAAACAGTCATGGTGCAGGAAGACTATTTGTACACAAATACCCCCACTGTCTATAGCCAGGTACCGATTCATTATAGCTGAGTGAACTTGAACAAAAGTGAACTGGAGCAAGTATCGTGATTGTATGTACGTGTAATTCTCGTTATTCTGTCATATGTAATTGTTTAGTCACTGATTTTTGTGAGTTGTAAACATACGAGGCATTGTGCAAATTACAATTCATTATCATCTTTGTATTGTTTATTTGTAACAAAGATTCGTAATATAATTATATTTTTTATAATGTACACGTACATATGACATTTTTTCAAGTAAACCTCTTCCTAAGTTTTCTTTTTCTTTTTGGTTTACTTTTTGTGCATGTGAAATAAAAAGAAATTATGTTATGCTAATATTTGTCTAGTAATATTTGTTTGCGAGATGTAAGCATTACAGACATTGTACAAACGACAATTCGAATTTAATATCTTACTGGTACTGTAGCGTTTTAAACAAAGAATCATAATAAATTATATAAATATTTGTTTTTGATACATACGTATGACATTTTCTTCCCAAGCTGTATTTTTCTCATTGGTTTACATTTTATGGGCATGTGATATAACAAATTGGTATGTGGTAATTGTCTAGTCACTAATTTTTGTGAGTTGTAAACATGTAAGACATGCATGATACAAACTACAATTCACATTTGATATCACGGTGTTGTTTTTGTAACAAGGAATCATAACAGAAGTAACTGTTTTTGTTATACATAGCTTTTCTAACCTCTTCCTAAATAAAATAAAATCTTTCATTAGTTTACATTGCATGTGCATGTGATGTGTATGTGATATTTAAAAAAATTATATTACAAACATGAAGGAGAGTGTTTGTACTAGTATTTGTATGTGCTTTTCATTATTTTGTATTCAGTTGGGTCATAACAGAGTTTCAATAAAACTTCACATGGATTTCTAACAACAATGTGCAATTTCAAGAGAAAACCCATTGCTACAAAATCCTCATGCAGACAAACAAAACTATCATATAACACCCACTGCTACAAAATCCTCACGCAGACAAACAAAACTATCATATAACACCCATTGCTACAAAATCCTCACGCAGACAAACAAAACTATCATATAACACCCACTGCTACAAAATCCTCACGCAGACAAACAAAACTATCATATAACACCCACTGCTACAAAATCCTCACGCAGACAAACAAAACTATCATATAACACCCATTGCTACAAAATCCTCACGCAGACAAACAAAACTATCATATAACACCCACTGCTACAAAATCCTCACGCAGACAAACAAAACTATCATATAACACCCACTGCTACAAAATCCTCACGCAGACAAACAAAACTATCATATAACACCCATTGCTACAAAATCCTCACGCAGACAAACAAAACTATCATATAACACCCACTGCTACAAAATCCTCACGCAGACAAACAAAACTATCATATAACACCCACTGCTACAAAATCCTCACGCAGACAAACAAAACTATCATATAACACCCATTGCTACAAAATCCTCACGCAGACAAACAAAACTATCATATAACACCCACTGCAACAAAATCCTCACGCAGACAAACAAAATTATCATATAACACCCACTGCTACAAAATCCTCATGCAGACAAAAAAAACTATCACATAACACCCATTGCTACAAAATCCTCAAGCATACAAACAAAACTATCACATAACCCCCATTGCTACAAATCCTCATGCAGACAAACAAAACTATCATATAACACCCACTGCTACAAAATCCTCACGCAGACAAACCAAATTATCATATAACACCCACTGCTACAAAATCCTCATGCAGACAAACAAAACTATCACATAACACCCATTCCTACAAAATCCTCAAGCATACAAACAAAACTATCACATAACCCCCATTGCTACAAATCCTCATGCAGACAAACAAAACTATCACATAACACCCATTGCTACAAAATCCTCATGCATGAAACAAAACTATCACATAACACCCATTGCTACGAAATCCTCACGCAGAAAAACAAAACTATCACATAACACCCATTGCTATAAAATCCTCACGCAGATAAACAAAACTATCACATAACACCCATTGCTACAAAATCCTCATGCATGAAACAAAACTATCACATAACACACATTGCTACAAAATCCTCACGCAGACAAACAAAACTATCACATAATACCCATTGCTACAAAATCCTCATGCATTAAACAAAACTATCACATAACACCCATTGCTATAAAATCCTCACGCAGATAAACAAAACTATCACATAACACCCATTGCTACAAAATCCTCATGCATCAAACAAAACTATCACATAACACACATTGCTACAAAATCCTCACGCAGACAAACAAAACTATCACATAATACCCATTGCTACAAAATCCTCATGCATTAAACAAAACTATCACATAACACCCATTGCTACAAAATCCTCATGCATGAAACAAAACTATCACATAACACCCATTGCTACGAAATCGTCACGCAGATAAACAAAACTATCACATAACACCCATTGCTATAAAATCCTCACGCAGATAAACAAAACTATCACATAACACCCATTGCTACAAATTCCTCATGCATGAAACAAAACTATCACATAACACACATTGCTACAAAATCCTCACGCAGACAAACAAAACTATCACATAATACCCATTGCTACAAAATCCTCATGCATTAAACAAAACTATCACATAACACCCATTGCTATAAAATCCTCACGCAGATAAACAAAACTATCACATAATACCCATTGCTACAAAATACTCATGCATTAAACAAAACTATCACATAATACCCATTGCTACAAAATCCTCATGCATGAAACAAAACTATCACATAACACCCATTGCTACGAAATCCTCACGCAGATAAACAAAACTATCACATAACACCCATTGCTATAAAATCCTCACGCAGATAAACAAAACTATCACATAACACCCATTGCTACAAAATCCTCATGCATGAAACAAAACTATCACATAACACACATTGCTACAAAATCCTCACGCAGACAAACAAAACTATCACATAATACCCATTGCTACAAAATCCTCATGCATTAAACAAAACTATCACATAACACCCATTGCTATAAAATCCTCACGCAGATAAACAAAACTATCACATAACACCCATTGCTACAAAATCCTCATGCATGAAACAAAACTATCACATAACACACATTGCTACAAAATCCTGACGCAGACAAACAAAACTATCACATAATACCCATTGCTACAAAATCCTCATGCATTAAACAAAACTATCACATAACACACATTGCTACAAAATCCTCACGCAGACAAACAAAACTATCACATAACACCCATTGCTACAAATACTCACGCAGATAAACAAAACTATCACATAACATCCATTGCTACAAATACTCATGCAGACAAACAAAACTATCACATAACACCCATTGCTACAAAATCCTCACGCAGATAAATAAACTATCACATAACGCCCATTGCTACCAAATCCTCATGCATGAAACAAAACTATCACATAACACACATTGCTACAAAATCCTCACGCAAACAAACAAAACTATCACATTACACCCATTGCTACAAATACTCACGCAGATAAACAAAACTATCACATAACATCCATTGCTACAAATACTCATGCAGACAAACAAAACTATCACATAACACCCATTGCTACAAAATCCTCACGCAGATGAACAAAGCTATCACATAACACCCATTGCTACAAAATCCTCACGCAGATAAACAAAACTATCACATAACACACATTGCTACAAAATCCTCATGCATGAAACAAAACTATCACATAACACACATTGCTACAAAATCCTCACGCAGACAAACAAAACTATCACATAACACCCATTGCTACAAAATCCTCACGCAGATAAACAAAACTATCACATAACATCCATTGCTACAAATACTCATGCAGACAAACAAAACTATCACATAACACCCATTGCTACAAAATCCTCACGCAGATAAATAAAACTATCACATAACACCCATTGCTACCAAATCCTCATGCATGAAACAAAACTATCACATAACACACATTGCTACAAAATCCTCACGCAGACAAACAAAACTATCACATAACACCCATTGCTACAAAATCCTCACGCAGATAAACAAAACTATCACATAACATCCATTGCTACAAATCCTCATGCAGACAAATAAAACTATCACATAACACCCATTGCTATAAAATCCTGATGCATGAAACAAAACTATCACATAACACCCATTGCTACGAAATTCCTCACGCAGATAAACAAAACTATCACATAACACCCATTGCTATAAATTCCTCACGCAGATAAACAAAACTATCACATAACACACATTGCTACAAAATCCTCATGCATAAAACAAAACTATCACGTAACACCCATTGCTACAAAATCCTCACGCAGATAAATAAAACTATCACATAACACCCATTGCTACAAAATCCTCATGCATGAAAAAAAACTATCACATAACACACATTGCTACAAAATCCTCACGCAGACAAACAAAACTATCACAAAACACCCATTGCTACAAAATCCTCACGCAGATAAACAAAACTATCACATAACATCCATTGCTACAAATCCTCATGCAGACAAACAAAACTATCACATAACACCCATTGCTACAAAATCCACATGCATTAAACAAAACTATCACATAACACACATTGCTACGAAATCCTCACGCAGATAAACAAAACTATCACATAACACCCATTGCTATAAAATCCTCACGCAGATAAACAAAACTATCACATAACACCCATTGCTACAAAATCCTCATGCATGAAACAAAACTATCACATAACACACATTGCTACAAAATCCTCACACAGACAAACAAATCTATCACATAATACCCATTGCTACAAAATCCTCATGCATTAAAAAAACTATCACATAACACACATTGCTACAACATCCTCACGCAGACAAACAAAACTATCACATTACACACATTGCTACAAATACTCATGCAGATAAACAAAACTATCACATAACATCCATTGCTACAAATACTCATGCAGACAAACAAAACTATCACATAACACCCATTGCTACAAAATCCTCACGCAGATAAACAAAACTATCACATAACACACATTGCTACAAAATCCTCACGCAGATAAACAAAACTATCACATAACACCCATTGCTACAAAATCCTCACGCACATAAACAAAACTATCACATAACACACATTGCTACAAAATCCTCATGCATCAAACAAAACTATCACATAACACACATTGCTACAAAATCCTCACGCAGACAAACAAAACTATCACATAATACCCATTGCTACAAAATCATCACGCAGATAAACAAAACTATCACATAACATCCATTGCTACAAATACTCATGCAGACAAACAAAACTATCACATAACACACATTGCTACAAAATCCTCACGCAGATAAATAAAATTATCACATAACACCCATTGCTACAAAATCCTCATGCATGAAACAAAACTATCACATAACACACATTGCTACAAAATCCTCACGCAGACAAACAAAACTATCACATAACACCCATTGCTACAAAATCCTCACGCAGATAAACAAAACTATCACATAACACACATTGCTACAAAATCCTCACGCAGACAAACAAAACTATCACATAACACCCATTGCTACAAAATCATCACGCAGATAAACAAAACTATCACATAACATCCATTGCTACAAATACTCATGCAGACAAACAAAACTATCACATAACACACATTGCTACAAAATCCTCACGCAGATAAATAAAACTATCACATAACACCCATTGCTACGAAATCCTCACGCAGATAAACAAAACTATCACATAACACCCATTGCTATAAATTCCTCACGCAGATAAACAAAACTATCACATAACACACATTGCTACAAAATCCTCATGCATAAAACAAAACTATCACGTAACACCCATTGCTACAAAATCCTCACGCAGATAAATAAAACTATCACATAACACCCATTGCTACAAAATCCTCATGCATGAAAAAAAACTATCACATAACACACATTGCTACAAAATTCTCACGCAGACAAACAAAACTATCACAAAACACCCATTGCTACAAAATCCTCACGCAGATAAACAAAACTATCACATAACATCCATTGCTACAAATCCTCATGCAGACAAACAAAACTATCACATAACACCCATTGCTACAAAATCCACATGCATTAAACAAAACTATCACATAACACCCATTGCTACGAAATCCTCACGCAGATAAACAAAACTATCACATAACACCCATTGCTATAAAATCCTCACGCAGATAAACAAAACTATCACATAACACCCATTGCTACAAAATCCTCATGCATGAAACAAAACTATCACATAACACACATTGCTACAAAATCCTGACGCAGACAAACAAAACTATCACATAATACCCATTGCTACAAAATCCTCATGCATTAAACAAAACTATCACATAACACACATTGCTACAAAATCCTCACGCAGACAAACAAAACTATCACATTACACCCATTGCTACAAATACTCATGCAGATAAACAAAACTATCACATAACATCCATTGCTACAAATACTCATGCAGACAAACAAAACTATCACATAACACCCATTGCTACAAAATCCTCACGCAGATAAACAAAACTATCACATAACACACATTGCTACAAAATCCTCACGCAGATAAACAAAACTATCACATAACACCCATTGCTACAAAATCATCACGCAGATAAACAAAACTATCACATAACATCCATTGCTACAAATACTCATGCAGACTAACAAAACTATCACATAACACACATTGCAACAAAATCCTCACGCAGATAAATAAAACTATCACATAACACCCATTGCTACAAAATCCTCATGCATAAAACAAAACTATCACATAACACCCATTGCTATAAAATCCTCATGCATGAAACAAAACTATCACATAACACCCATTGCTACGAAATCCTCACGCAGATAAACAAAACTATCACATAACACCCATTGCTATAAATTCCTCACGCAGATAAACAAAACTATCACATAACACACATTGCTACAAAATCCTCATGCATAAAACAAAACTATCACGAAACACCCATTGCTACAAAATCCTCTCGCAGATAAATAAAACTATCACATAACACCCATTGCTACAAAATCCTCATGCATGAAAAAAAACTATCACATAACACACATTGCTACAAAATCCTCACGCAGACAAACAAAACTATCACAAAACACCCATTGCTACAAAATCCTCACGCAGATAAACAAAACTATCACATAACATCCATTGCTACAAATCCTCATGCAGACAAACAAAACTATCACATAACACCCATTGCTACAAAATCCTCATGCATCAAACAAAACTATCACATAACACCCATTGCTACGAAATCCTCACGCAGATAAACAAAACTATCACATAACACCCATTGCTATAAAATCCTCACGCAGATAAACAAAGGCTTTATCACGCCGCACCCATTTGCACCGCAAAGTCCTCATGCGTGAGAACAAAGAACTATCACATAACGCGCATTGCTGCAAAGATCCTCCGCACAGACAAACAGATCTATCACGCCAATGCCATTGCTGCAAAAGATCCTCGTACGTTAAAAAGGCTTTATCGCCGTAACACACATTACAACATCCTCCGACCTATCACATTACACACATTGCTACAAATACTCAGTACGGATAAACAAAACTATCATAACATCCATTGCTACAAATGCTCTCGTACAGACAAACAAAACTATCACATAACACCCTTGCTACAAATCCTCACGCAGATAAAACAAAATTATCACATAACACCCATTGCTACAAAATCCTCACGCAGATAAACAAAACTATCACATAACACACATTGCTACAAAATCCTCATGCATGAAACAAAACTATCACATAACACCCATTGCTACAAAATCCTCACGCAGATAAACAAAACTATCACATAACATCCATTGCTACAAATACTCATGCAGACAAACAAAACTATCACATAACACACATTGCTACAAAATCCTCACGCAGATAAATAAAACTATCACATAACACCCATTGCTACGAAATCCTCACGCAGATAAACAAAACTATCACATAACACCCATTGCTATAAATTCCTCACGCAGATAAACAAAACTATCACATAACACACATTGCTACAAAATCCTCATGCATAAAACAAAACTATCACGTAACACCCATTTCTACAAAATCCTCACGCAGATAAATAAAACTATCACATAACACCCATTGCTACAAAATCCTCATGCATGAAAAAAAACTATCACATAACACACACTGCTACAAAATCCTCACGCAGACAAACAAAACTATCACAAAACACCCATTGCTACAAAATCCTCACGCAGATAAACAAAACTATCACATAACATTCATTGCTACAAATCCTCATGCAGACAAACAAAACTATCACATAACACCCATTGCTACAAAATCCACATCCATTAAACAAAACTATCACATAACACCCATTGCTACGAAATCCTCACGCAGATAAACAAAACTATCACATAACACCCATTGCTATAAAATCCTCACGCAGATAAACAAAACTATCACATAACACCCATTGCTACAAAATCCTCATGCATGAAACAAAACTATCACATAACACACATTGCTACAAAATCCTCACACAGACAAACAAATCTATCACATAATACCCATTGCTACAAAATCCTCATGCATTAAACAAAACTATCACATAACACACATTGCTACAAAATCCTCACGCAGACAAACAAAACTATCACATTACGCCCATTGCTACAAATACTCATGCATATAAACAAAACTATCACATAACATCCATTGCTACAAATACTCATGCAGACAAACAAAACTATCACATAACACCCATTGCTACAAAATCCTCACGCAGATAAACAAAACTATCACATAACACACATTGCTACAAAATCCTCACGCAGATAAACAAAACTATCACATAACACCCATTGCTACAAAATCCTCACGCACATAAACAAAACTATCACATAACACACATTGCTACAAAATCCTCATGCATAAAACAAAACTATCACATAACACACATTGCTACAAAATCCTCACGCAGAAAAACAAAACTATCACATAATACCCATTGCTACAAAATCATCACGCAGATAAACAAAACTATCACATAACATCCATTGCTACAAATACTCATGCAGACAAACAAAACTATCACATAACACCCATTGCTACAAAATCCTCACGCAGATAAATAAAACTATCACATAACACCCATTGCTACCAAATCCTCATGCATGAAACAAAACTATCACATAACACACATTGCTACAAAATCCTCACGCAGACAAACAAAACTATCACATAACACCCATTGCTACAAAATCCTCACGCAGATAAACAAAACTATCACATAACATACATTGCTACAAATACTCATGCAGACAAACAAAACTATCACATAACACCCATTGCTACAAAATCCTCACGCAGATAAACAAAACTATCACATAACACACATTGCTACAAAATCCTCACGCAGATAAACAAAACTATCACATAACACCCATTGCTACAAAATCCTCACGCAGATAAACAAAACTATCACATAACACACATTGCTACAAAATCCTCATGCATGAAACAAAACTATCACATAACACACATTGCTACAAAATCCTCACGCAGACAAACAAAACTATCATATAATACCCATTGCTACAAAATCCTCATGCATTAAACAAAACTATCACATAACACACATTGCTACAAAATCCTCACGCAGACAAACAAAACTATCACATAACATCCATTGCTACAAACACTCATGCAGACAAACAAAACTATCACATAACACCCATTGCTACAAAATCCTCACGCAGATAAACAAAACTATCACATAACACACATTGCTACAAAATCCTCACGCAGATAAACAAAACTATCACATAACACCCATTGCTACAAAATCCTCACGCAGATAAACAAAACTATCACATAACACACATTGCTACAAAATCCTCATGCATGAAACAAAACTATCACATAACACACATTGCTACAAAATCCTCACGCAGACAAACAAAACTATCACATAACACCCATTGCTACAAAATCCTCACGCAGATAAACAAAACTATCACATAACATCCATTGCTACAAATACTCATGCAGACAAACAAAACTATCACGTAACACCCATTGCTACAAAATCCTCACGCAGATAAATAAAACTATCACATAACACCCATTGCTACAAAATCCTCATGCATGAAACAAAACTATCACATAACACACATTGCTACAAAATCCTCACGCAGACAAACAAAACTATCACATAATACCCATTGCTACAAAATCCTCATGCATTAAACAAAACTATCACATAACACACATTGCTACAAAATCCTCACGCAGACAAACAAAACTATCACATTACACCCATTGCTACAAATACTCACGCAGATAAACAAAACTATCACATAACATCCATTGCTACAAATACTCATGCAGACAAACAAAACTATCACATAACACCCATTGCTACAAAATCCTCACGCAGATAAACAAAGCTATCACATAACACACATTGCTACAAAATCCTCACGCAGATAAACAAAACTATCACATAACACCCATTGCTACAAAATCCTCACGCAGATAAACAAAACTATCACATAACACCCATTGCTACAAAATCCTCACGCAGATAAACAAAACTATCACATAACACACATTGATACAAAATCCTCACGCAGATAAATAAAACTATCACATAACACCCATTGCTACAAAATCATCATGCATGAAACAAAACTATCACATAACACACATTGCTACAAAATCCTCACGCAGACAAACAAAACTATCACATAATACCCATTGCTACAAAATCCTCATGCATGAAACAAAACTATCACATAACACCCACTGCTACAAAATCCTCACGCATACAAACAAAACTATCACATAACACCCATTGCTACAAAATCCTCATGCATGTAACAAAACTATCACATAATACCCATTGCTACAAAATCCTCATGCATGAAACAAAACTATCACATAACACCCACTGCTACAAAATCCTCACGCAGACAAACAAAACTATCACATAACACCCATCGCTATAAATTCCTCATGCATGAAACAAAACTATCACATAACACACATTGCTACAAAATCCTCCCGCAGACAAACAAAACTATCACATAACACCCATTGCTACAAAATCCTCACGCAGACAAACAAAACTATCACATAACACCCATTGCTACAAAATCCTCACGCAGACAAACAAAACTATCACATAACACCCATTGCTACAAAATCCTCACGCAGATAAACAAAACTATCACATAACACCCATTGCTACAAAATCATCACGCAGACAAACAATATGTCAAGTAGAGAGGAGTGTGTGTCGTGTACAGTGTCGGCGGAGATGGAAGCAAACAGTGCGCTGCAAAAGTTTGGTTGGTCGCAGTTGCAGCACTGCTAAGGTATGTCTGACTGTGCGAGGTAAATGTTGTCACAGTATGTCTGACTGTGCGAGGTAAATGTTGTCACAGTATGTCTGACTGTGCGAGGTAAATGTTGTCACAGTATGTCTGACTGTGCGAGGTAAATGTTGTCACAGATGCCTACGCAGGATGCCTGGAACCAAGTATTGCAGTTGTCGTTCCATTTCACTGCACCGGTGCAGATTCCACAGGGAAAACACAAGCCCTAACACAAGCCCTAACACAAGCCCTAACACAAGCCCGTATGGGCGATTAAGAAGAATTCATACATACTTGAGCTTGGAGAATTGGAAATGAAGAAGTAGCTGATGCCGTCAGTTTGCCACCATCCAGGGTTCGGAGTGCGAACAGTGAGTCTACGATTATTTCTATTCAGTAAGACTCGTCAACTGTTGGTTGTATCGCTCGAGAGATACTTTAGCAATACGATGAACGGAAGTACCGAGTTTGCGTACTCATGCCCAAGGTTCAACATCCAAAGGTTCTAAAAGTCCGTAAAAAATCCGCTTAGAGCATAAGTTACTTCACCGGTTGGTAAATATATGCTTTAAGGACTAATCGAGATGCTAAATATTTATCAGATTTATCTCTAGTAAGGCACGTGACCGAAATGGCGCCAGGAGGTCGACAGCGCAATTGGCTTTCGACAGCTATACCTGATGTAACGATCAATATTTTGTTGACGATTAAAAAACGAGTACGCATTTTTGTTAAACAGGCTTTGTACACCAGCTAAGCTATTCACACATTACAAATCCGGACATGAAAGAACCGGATTGGCGATGGGCAAACGAACTGATTAAGGACTTTTAAGTAAATTTGGAAAGCCCGGAACGAAATAGTCCGCAGTTTGTCTATTAATTTCAACAAAACGCGGTAACACATATACGCAAACAAACTGGGATACACTATAGTGAATTCTTCATAGCTTTGTATTTCGTGAAACTATTCTGAAACTCAAGGAACAGAACAATCGAAGTGCTTGGGTATTTTAATGTAAAAGTTATAGCCACATATGTAATTTTTTTGGCATATTTTAATTTAATACTTGGCCTTTAGTATATTGTCATCTGCGGCTGAGGTGTCGCCAAAATTGGAGATAGCCTGTGTTACATTCAGCTTAATTTGATTACCAGAAAACATTCTGACGTTACTAGCCGCCTCGCGCCTGGCTGTTGAACAATTTTCATATCTTCAGCTATTGTTCACTTTCTCCGGTAGCAAGCCTGGCTCGACTGTTACATCGCGGGGTGGGGGTGCTCCGGTAGCAAGCCTGGCTCGACTGTTACATCGCGGGGTGGGGGTGCTCCCGTAGCAAGCCTGGCTCGACTGTTACATCGCGGGGTGGGGGTGCTCCGGTAGCAAGCCTGGCTCGACTGTTACATCGCGGGGTGGGGGTGCTCCGGTAGCAAGCCTGGCTCGACTGTTACATCGCGGGGTGGGGGTGCTCCGGTAGCAAGCCTGGCTCGACTGTTACATCGCGGGGTGGGGGTGCTCCGGTAGCAAGCCTGGCTCGACTGTTACATCGCGGGGTGGGGGTGCTCCGGTAGCAAGCCTGGCTCGACTGTTACATCGCGGGGTGGGGGTGCTCCGGTAGCAAGCCTGGCTCGACTGTTACATCGCGGGGTGGGGGTGCTGTTTTGTTTAACACTTTTAGCCGCCGCGTCTGCATAACTTCAGCATGTTATAAACTAAACGTGGGCACATTTCCAAGTGTCCGGGGGGCACGGTTGCTTGGGCCCGATATAAAATGTCTGCGGGCACGACAACTTCCTACGGTCTAGGGGGAGCACGTGCCCCCAGCCCCACCTGGATCCGCCTATGGTTCGTGTGCATGTGCGTGTGCGCGTGCACGAACCAGAAAGAGTCTTGTGTCAATATCGTCGGAGTTAAGAGTTGGTTCGAATGTTTCCTATCAACAGAAACAACGTTGTTCTTATTTGATAACATAGCACAGGAGTTTATTTAATTGGTTGCCCTGATCCAGGTTAACCAATTGTGCGTGGTTGCAGGGCTGGAGTGCTGACACATGGAACGGCTTGTTGGAGGGCACCACCTCAGACTCTGTGCTGTGGAGGAGTCTTCCATCCATGTCAGTATTGACCAGCTGTGTACTGATAAAGTAAAATAGCTCCTATTTTTTTCCACATTTTTCGAGTACGATTGCCAGTCCCTTTTGGGGATGGGAGTGTATCCGTCGCCATCTGGCTCGACTCGAGTAAGAGCACCGGTCCCACACCGCTGCTGTGTCAATAATTTAAGGCTATGTTCAGGGTAGGTGTCCCAGACTGCATCGACGCGTTCAACCGTGGCGGTCAAGTGAGCTTTCAGGAAAGGCTCAACGTGTTGGTGTACATACTCAGCGAATGTTGCCGCTCTGGTCAGATGCACCATGTGGATGTCGACAGCCATATCGAGCACTTGAACTGTCGCTTGTCTCGCTGGAATGGCGCGGTAAGTTGGCGCGTTGATGCACGCGAGTATGTCCGACTTGTTCCAGCTCTGAGCGAACTTCGGTCTGATAGGGAAGGAGGCT
This sequence comes from Paraescarpia echinospica, assembly GCA_020002185.1. Taxonomy (NCBI): domain Eukaryota; kingdom Metazoa; phylum Annelida; class Polychaeta; order Sabellida; family Siboglinidae; genus Paraescarpia; species Paraescarpia echinospica. The sequence continues at coordinate 311,035 of CM034540.1, read as the reverse complement.
CTCGCTGGCTAAGAAGGGGTTGCCCATTCCGGTCACCACCTACATGCCTCTTCGTGGTGACCAGTTGTTGCGGCCGTAAGTTTGTGAATACTCTCGAACTCTTCAATGATTCTGACGCAATCTGGACCAGCCATCTTGTACAATGTTATGGCGTCTGTGTCATCATACCGGTCAGAGGCTCCACCATTGCCCTGGAGTACTTTGTTGATCTTTTGCCATGAGGCTGAACTTGTGCTCGGATTTTTGGACTGTGAGGTTCCCCCTTGAGACTCCCCGTACACCATTGGATGCTTCACTGCGAGCTCGACCATGTATCTGACGTGAATCGGCAACCAGCAGGCGTACTTGGAGTCGTCAAAAACAATGAACCACGCACAAAGCTCATCGCACACCTGCACGTAGAGAAGGAAGTCCTCTCTCTCAACGAGCGCACATAGCGGCACATCAATAGCTCAAGCTCGATCACTAGCGACCAATACTTGAACATGTGAACATCAGCGGATTGCCTTTTTCTGCACATCTCGAACGACTCGGGAGGCCCCCGCACATTGGACGTGTACTGAGAGTACGCATTTCGCTTCAACAGAGAGAGCGAGAGAGCGAGAGAGCGAGAGAGCGAGAGAGCGAGAGAAACGAATGAAACTTGATGAGCATAGCGCGTGCGCTTAATGTGATGGTCATTGAGAGCAGACTGAGCGCGACCACAGGAGAGGACTTTTGCCTGATTGAGAGCAGTGTCCCAGCGAGACCCACGTAGCATCTTGCCCATCATCATCATTATACCGTTATTCAAAAAAGGTTCGAGAAACAAGTCAGAGAACTATAGACCAGTGCGTTTAACATCAGTGATTTGTAAATTATTAGAAAGACTAATTAAAGATCACATGGTGGATTTTCTTGTTAAACAAAACTTGATAAACCCATCTCAACATGGTTTTTTTAAAAGCGAGGTCATGCTTAACAAATATGTTATGTTTTTTGGAAGACATCACTAAATGGCTAGATGAGGGATCACCAGTAGATATCGTCTACTTAGATTTTCAAAAAGCTTTCGACAAAGTACCACATCAAAGATTACTGCTTAAACTAAAGGCCCATGGCATAGGAAATGGTATAAAAAAACTGGATAGAACAATGGCTGATTGACAGAAGACAACGTGTAATAGTTGATGGGGTGGCTTCAAACTGGAAATCGGTGTTGAGTGGGGTACCACAGGGATCAGTATTAGGACCTATATTATTCTTAATATATATCAACGATTTGGATGATGAAATAACAAGCAAGGTGTTGAAATTTGCGGATGATACAAAAGTGTTTAGAAGGATTAAAAGTGATGGAGATAGACAGCATTTACAAGATGATCTTGACAGGTTGATCAAATGGTCTGAAAAGTGGCAAATGCTGTTCAATTTTGGGAAATGTAAATGCCTCCACACAGGACATAGGAACGAAGAGGTAGAATATACAATGGGGGGTACTGTACTAAGTACTACTGAAAAAGAAAAGGACTTAGGGTTAACCATTAGTGCTGATATGAAGGTTTCAGAGCAGTGCGGAATTGCAGCTTCAAAGGGAAATCAAATCCTTGGATTAATTAGGCGAAACATAACGTATAAGGAAAAAGAGCTAATAATACCGCTGTACAAAACAATAGTTAGGCCTCATTTAGAATATTGTATTCAAGCGTGGAGGCCATATCGCAGGAAGGACATAGATATGCTAGAAAGAGTGCAGAGGAGAGCAACTAAAATGATACCAAAACTGAGGGATCTTAGTTACGAAATACGCCTAAAAAAATGCGGTTTAACAACACTAGAGACCAGGAGGTTGAGAGGAGATCAGATAGAAGTGTTTAAAATATTGAAGGGTTATGAAAATATTGATAGAAATATTTTTTTCTCAGTTAAGAAAGATAGAAGGACTAGAGGGCATGAACTTACATTAGCAAAGGAGCAGTGTAGATTAGATATAAGAAAGTTCTCATTCTCACAAAGGACTGTAAATGAATGGAACAGATTATCTGCTGATTGTGTGGGTGCTAGTAGCGTGAATATGTTTAAAAATAAAATCGACACATACCTCAGACGGGCTGGATACACATAGATAAAAGGGTCGGACTCTCGATAAGCCAAAGGGCTTCCTTGTCCACCTGCCACCTAGAGTTAATTCTCTGGGTGGCAATCTTGTTAAATCTTGTTAAATCAGCTGGCACTTATCCTCGATTTGTAAGGCTTCCAATTGCATGATGAACTTATCCTCGCCCAGGATGTCGGTAACTTGCCATCGCAATTGTTTGCATATGGCATAGAGAGGCTGATTGGCACCAAGGACAGGGGTCTGATTGTGGTTGATGAACTAGGTGTTTCCCTTCACTATCTCCATAGTATGCTTCATAATTTAATGGAGAGGCGGCCTCATCAGGAAATAAGGAGAGGATACCGATTTCTGCTCGAGGCTTGACAGACGCATCATCCATGAGCTGCGAGTTGAAACCCGTCCATGTGACCGCACCACCCTTCTCCAGCTGATCCTTTTCCAACACTCCTGCAGCATGCGATACCCATGCGTCATCTTTTACTTTAGGACCGGGGACTAAACTGTGTGTTGGTCGAACCTTTCCTTCGCCGCGTCTAAACACGAAAAGGTCGTCTTTGTTTATTTCGACAGGAGAAACAATCACGTAGCTATCAGGCAACTTGGGTTTTGAAGTGTCGGAGAGATCAAGTGTGATTGCCGGTCAACGAACGCCAGAATTCTCTCTCGAAAGGTGATTAGTTGCAGTAATGCATGTCCTATGGGAAATTGCCGCGTGACAAGTTACCTGTCTTGTTGCTGTCCATGTTGTCTACGTCATGTATAGTGAAGACAGAAAGTCGCAGATTCGTGGGTAGAACAACCCCGTCCTCAGCGTGCCGCTTGCAGACAGCGCGAGCGACCTGCACCTTAACTTCCATCACGCGGTCATATGAGACAGAGAGCCCAAGGCGATGGGAATTCTCTATGTGGCGCTTGAGTCTGATGTCTCCATGCTGTTTGATGCCATGGTAGAGTGGAAATGGAGTTTCACGCTCCTGTGACTGATTACGGTGTTGTTTGACGATTATGCGTACTTGATCGTGTTGTGTATCAGCAGTTGAGAAAGAGTGCACGCAATATTTGTCATAGTACCCAATTCAGCATCACTTTCGGTTTGAACCCGACTACAGTTATCGACATTGCTCTTAGCACCCTGAAAAACAACATTGAAGAAACTCAACAATGTTTCTTCTACGGGCGAACTGAGACAATGGGACGAGAAGGAACCATTGGATGACTCTTGTTTCTCGAGGATCCGCTTGTTAGCGCCATGGCGCCCCGGATCAATAAGAGAGCTTCATCTTGGTCGATCTGCGTGGAATTATAGGTTTGTGCTAGCACGGCGCCCACCCTGTTCCTGTGACTGATGAAGACATCTCTCCCTTGAGGAATGTCTTCAACCCATTTAGGGAGATGATGGAGCATATGATTTTTGAATCTACACACGTAAGAGGCTCTCTACCGGAACAGGAACGCCCTATATATCTGACATCATTCTCTGGTACAATTCTCATAATGTAGACAACTTGAAACCATCAGAGGGCGAATCATCAACAAATGCGATTAACTGGGCCGTGATCATTGGATCAAAAGAGGTAGGAGAGGGGCTAGCCGACGAAGTTCCACGCTCTACTACACGAGTTCTGTCACGAAGTCGCAAGTAGCACTGGACGTGATTATAAGCGTCCATTGCGTGGGCATCAGAACATTCAGTCAATCGAGAATATAGCCGCAAGCTTTTAGTTGTGGTCGCCCAATTTTTCAGGTTTGCATCAACATTATCGGTCGACCCTTTGCGTAGTTCATTATGGTCATCGCCCTCGCAAATTATAACACGCAATGTTTCTGGGTCTTGGCTAGGGTCTGAACTCGACCTGAGTTTCTTAGGAATTGTCCCAGCTGCCCCTTCTCCTTCTTTCTCCAACCGGTCACGCGCCCGTCTGACCCTATAACTATTGCACGAACTCCTATTCGATTTATGATACACTGTCCCGTGTGAGCGAAGGGTTGCCGCAACCCCTGATCATCCAACCGACTAATCCTGATACTGGAAGGAAGAGCATTGAACTGTACGAAATCATTGAGATCTCTCTCAAGTGTTGAATATCCGTGTTCTGTTGGAATGTGTAGTACCTCGAAGATGACATACTGATAGTATTGCTTTACGAAAACCACCTGTTCTAATAATATACTTTTTCAGGTAGTATCTGTTGTTCGTGAACACATTACATAGCAAAGGTGCACACAAAGCAAATACAACAGAATATCTCCGCAGGCTCGTCAAGGCTTTAATGAGAAGATGAAGACCGCTCCCGCCGCAAGAACTTTCTCCAAATAAATAGATCTACGCCAACATCTGACAGAAAATGACAACAACGATATATTAATAGTGTATTGATCTGTTTGAGAAAAATGATAAAATCAATCCAATATAAGAGCTTTTGTGTAACTGTTACTATCACAAACTTACATGACGCATAGATAATTGCTAATTATATTGAAAAGAAGAATAAACTTGCCTTGTGATTGTCGCTGGCAATCGTGTGATGTTGCATTTGCACGTGAAATATCTGTGATCGGTTGTTCTGATCACGGTCTGCCCTAATGTCCTGTGAAATTAATGTCACAATGATTCATGAATGAGGCTAACTGCACTTAGTATAATATATATAAATATTATTTATATTAGTGTCTCAGACCAAGTTTTAAAGTCGCGCAATTTCGTGGTATTACGGTATAGTGTCGTTTTCTCATGCCTAGAACGTATACACTGAACGATGACATGCCAACTAGTTTGACTAACAACTTATGTTGCAGCCAGTCCAAAATAAACAATTTTACCGATGCAATCGAAACAATGTGACAATACCAAAACGGACACTGAATTGAACGCTCCATGACACGCAACCATTACAAGTCGAAGTTATGATGTGTCAATTGACGGGCATTTTATAATAAGTCTTCACGGTCAGAATAAACTGCACATTGAAAACATGTTCAGTACAAAACGGAGATATCAAGGTCGCTGCCTAAAGCACTGTTAACTCGAAATTATCGCATAAATATGGCTGAGAAACCAGTAAAACGTTATACATTGAGATCATTTCCGAGTACAATCTGCTTCAATCTGTTCAAAGCTAAAGGATTGCAATAGAGCGTTACGTACCTGCATCTTTACAACACGTTATTTTCTTCGTAGACAATGTCAGGGGAGTGCTTCTTGGCCGTTTTGTCTCTTATTTCGATAATTTTCAGCTGCCACATTATCCCACCTTAGCATTATTTGCATCAGCCATTTTGATATCACGTGACCTTATTTAGCAAGGTGATCGGCCAGATTAGGACTTAAGTACATTTTTATTTGGTACATTTTACTCGTTATAATGACATATATGAGAAAAATCACTATAACAGAACTTAGAGACATCTGCCAAGACCATTCAGTATATCAATGGACGCAGAATAAGCATACTGCAAGCTCGTATGCGTAAGTCTTAAGCCGACAGTGACTAAAGTACATTTTCCACTAGGAGCATCAATTTTCAAAGCATATATTATATATTTATTATTGCAACACATTAACATTGATATCGTGATAAAATTTAGATAACATGCTTGCAATATAACGCTGAATAGGCCTATGGTGATCCTATGCTAAACAAATGTTTATTTTGAGCAAAAAAGCCTTGAATGTGATTTTATCATGTGACCTCGACATGGAATTGGCCAAATATCACCAAAAATGGGTTCCCCATACTCGAAAACATCAAAAAAGTGGTCTCATTTATGGTTCTACTACTTTTGGTTCTCAAGCTATTACGGCAGCCATATTGAATTTGTCTAATATGGCCACCATAGCGGGAGCTCAGCTTTGCTTCCGCGAAAAAAAATGAAATGTCATGGCTATATCTAATGCTGATCCAAAATGGTGCTTGTAGAAAGATGTGAACAACTGAGATGTTTTTTTTTAGGATAAGCCCCCTAACTATTACATGAAGAAAGGCCTCTCCACACTACAGCAAAATCTGCAATTCGAGAATCGGACTATTGAGTCACCTCCGGACACACAATCGACCTCTGGCGGACGTCATCCTCGTTTCGAGGTACCGCCGATGATGTAATGTGTTTAATTCTACTCGATTATGAAATAAGTTATACGGTTGCAATAACCGGTCAGTATCGAACGGCTCAAGCATATTCTAAGCACTGCTTCAATGTTTCTGTCTCTTCGAACACGAAACGATTGTTGGTAACTTTATGAAAGTTGACGTCTAGGACATTTAGTTTATCATATATTAGTCGAGTAGATTGGAAGGGTTTGACGACCAGCTCTGAGTGGACCGCGAGCTGGGGTTGCCGTGAACCCGCCGACTGTACCAGGCGTCGAGGGGCCGCAGTGTGAATGAGAGCAGGCCAGCCAACAGCAGGAAGCACCCGGACAGGTAGAACGCTCCGTTGTAATCCTGCACAGCGTCACTCATCAGACCTACACCAGCAACACAGTGGTGTGTGTGTGGGGGGTGGGTGGGTGTGTGTTTGTGTGTGTTTGTTTGTGAGTGTGTTTGTGTGTGTGTGTCTGTGCGTGTTTGCGTGTTTGTGCGTGTTTGCGTGTTTGCGCGTGTGCGCGTGTGCGCGTGTGCGCGTGTGCGCGTGGGTGCTTGTGTGTGAACACACACACACACACACACAAACAAACACATACACACACACGAACACACACGCACACACACACACACGCACACACACACACACACACACAAATACATACTAATGCCCTGCACGGGCGGGCAGGGCCTGGCCGGGCCGGGCCTGGGTAAACATTTGGCGGGCCGGGCCGGGCCTGGGCTGTAAAATATTAAACTCTGCGGACATGTTCTGGATGTAACAAAAATATTATATATAATAGTCAAACACGGATTATTAATTATCCATGTTCATTAATATTATGATTATTTAATAGTGCATGCACTCTTTGCAAATTGACATTTTGTATGGAATTATGAATGACTCGTTATGAGTGTTTTGCAGGTTTTAAACAATAGGACTTTCCAAGCCAATGTATCTGTTAATTCTTTTGTGAAGTCCAGTGTCTAGACTGTAACGCGTTTACTGACACTACCTGGCCTGGGGGGTCCGGCCTGGGGGGGTCCGTGACTCTCTCTGGCTGCCAGTGGCACTTATGATTTGTTTTTCACTGAAATAACGATATCGCTAAACTCAGTATACTCGTCAAGTGCTAAGTTTCTGCTCTGCCACCCGGCAATAAAGTCAAAGTCAGACTGTAAGTCATGAGTAATGCTATGTAGGAACAGTATTGATTCGTAATATGCATGTATTGTAAAACCTGAATGGCACATCTTAATTTAAGTTATTAATGTTAAACTAAAAATACTGTTTTCAAATTGGTGTTTTGCCGGCGGGCCGCGGGCTTGCGGGCTTACCCATTTTGGACTGCGGGCCTGGGTCGGGCCTGGGACAGCCTGGGACAACCATTTGAGTGCCTGGGCTGGGCCAGGGCCTAAATTCTAGTTTGCGGGCCTGGTCCGGGCCTGGTTTGAGATATTAGAGAGTGTCTGTGAGCATACTGATCTCGATTCCTTTCCCTATCCCTAACGCGCTCCGCAATCGGTGTCGATTGTTGGAGATAGGTAACCGTCAGGAGTGTCTGCATCACGGCGTTTCACTCGCCAACGTATCGTACATTTATGCCTTTTTTCAGCTGGATAGGTGGTCCTAATCACAAACTCAAATGGACAGACCATAATGCATCTAAATCATTTTGGAATTATGTACAAAAGCACATCACAGCGAAGATAGGATGCTCGGTTTTTAGCGCATTTTATAAGATTTTGATTTTCCTGTTTATATTCGTAAGTACTTCACCCAAGACAACTTTTCTAACAGTTTATTTGCACAAATTTAACGGAATATGTGTTAGAGATTTAGCACATAGATATCTTACGGAAGAATTTGATAATTTTGTGTGAAAACAACAAAAACGATTGCACGCACGATGAGTGCCCCTACCGTTATGTATTCCATGCTGAGACAGGTCTTAAAAAATAATTTATTCTGATGCATTAAACACAACAGCAATTAAAACGAGGCGGCTAATCAGTCAAAAACAGTTGTATGTACAATGCTGTCATATTGATTACTTTGATTCATCCATAATTTGAACGTAAAATGGATAGGGATTGCGCTTACCGATCACCCCTGCCGGTTACGTATTTACCTATCCGATCGACACTTAACCGATCGCATAAACACAACAAGTGATGACGTAGTACGCACAGCGCGTTAAGGATAGGGAAGGGAATCGAGATCGGTATGCTTGCAGACACTCCATTGTTTTAGACTACTAAATGCGGGCCGGGCTCACAACCATTTACGCATAAACACGCACTGGCACGCACGCACACACACACACACACACACACACACACACGCACATACACAAACAAACAAACTCACACACACACACACACACACACACACACACACACACACACACACACACACACACACACACACACACACACACACACACACACACACACACACACACACACACACACACACACACATTGTTTTACATACATAACATTTTGACTAGACTTGATATAAAATCTGATCGTGACGTCAAAGATGCGTAAACAACACAGAAGTGGACCGACCGGCGAGAGGCGGTCCAACGTAACAGGCCACGCCTTTGAACAGACACAAGAGGCCGAATGCGTTCGTCAGCATGTCTAGTCCCATCAGATCAACGATGATTATTGATTGCAGCGATATAAACGACGCTAAAATAAACCAAACACCAATAACTCAAAGGCGTATGTGCATGCATGCGTGAGTGTTTGTATGTGTGCGTATATATGTGTGTGTATGTGTTTTGTGTGTGTCAATGTGTTGTGTCTGCCACAAAGTGTGTGTGTGAAATTAATGTGTGTGTGTGAAGTGAGGCCATTAATAATGTGTGTGTGTGTGAAGTGAAGTGTGTGTATATATGTATGTAAGAGTATGTGAAGTGTGTGAAGTGTGTTAGGCGTGTATATATATATATGTGCCTGCCTTATATTAATGTGTGTGTGTGTGTGTGTGTGTGTGTGTGTGTGTGTGTGTGTGTGTGTGTGTGTACGTGTATGTGAAGTGTGTGTATGTGCACGTATATCTGTGTTTAATACATATAATGCGATAATGTGTGTAAGTTGTGTGTGTGTCAATGCAGAGTGTGTGTGTTTAATGTGTGTGTGTGTGTGTGTGTGAGTGTGTGTGCGATGTGAATGTAGGTGTGTGAAGAGTGTGTGTGTGGGAGTGTGTTTGTGTGTGTAGTAGCGTGTGTGTGAGTGTGTGTTTGTCCCGTGTATATATATATGTGCACTTGCACTTGCCTGCAGTGTGTGTGTGTGTGAAAGAGAAGTGTGTGAGTGTGTGACAGTGTGTGTTTATGCGTGTATGTGTGTGGCAGGTAATATTGTCTAAGTAGATGTCTGTGTGTGTGTTTGTGTGTGGTAATGTGTGTGTGTGTAGGATTTGTGGAGTGTGCAGAGTGTATATGGTGAAGAGAGTGTGTATGTGTCAAATTGTGTGAGTGTGTATGTGGGTGTGCATGTATGCTTATGTGTACGCGTATGTATCAGTGTCAGTGTAGTATATCTTTATTACGAAATGAAAATATGTGTGCAGTGGGTGTGTGTGTATTTAGATGTGTGTGCACGTGTGTGCATTATTATTGCGTAATGTGTGAAGTGTGTAGTGTGTGAGTGTGTGTTTTGTATATATATATATATATATATATATATATATATATGTATATATATATATATATATATATATATATGTATATATATATATATGTGCCTTGCTTGATGTGTTTGTGTGAGAAGGTGTGTGTGTGATAGTCTGTGTGTGCGTATAATCCGGATGGGAATATTTTTTTTTTGTGTGTGTGTGTGTGTGTGTGTGTGTGTGTGTGTGTGTGTGTGTGTAAAATGTGTGTAAGGTAAAGTGTAATGTGACTGTGAATAGAGTTGTGTGTGTTGTGTGTGTGTGTGTGTGTGTGATAATAATGTAATGTTTAGTGTGTGTGTGTGTGTGTGTATGTATGTGTATGTATGTAATAATGTGTGTATATGTAATAATATGTATATATATATATATACCATTCCATATATATATATATTTCCTTCTATATATATATATATATATATATGTATATATATATTCTAATATGTATATGTATATGTATGTAAATGTATATGTAATAATCTATGGTCTATCTCTCTATAATATCCTGCATATATATATTTATATATATATATATATATATATATATATATTCATATATATATATATATATATATATATATATATATATATATATATATATATATATATATATATATATATATATATATATTCCCTATATATATATATATATATATATATATATATATATTTATATTCTCTCTCTTTATATATATATATATATCTCTTCCTCTTTCCTTTCATATATATATATATATACCTCTCTCTCTCTACTATATATATATATATTCTCTCTCTCATCTCTCTTATATTATATCTCTCTCTCTTCTCCCTCTCTCATCTTTCTCTGTCTCTCCATCTCTTTCTCTCTATATATATATATATATATATATATATATATATATATATATGCTTAAATCTATATATATATATATATATATATATATATATATATATTATATATATATATATATATAATATGTTAATAAAAGAAAGAGATGTTATACTGTCCATATATATATTTATACTCTCACATATATATAAGTATATATATGTAAATATATGTATGTTATAAAATTATATAAAAATTAATACAAAATATATTTATGTATGTATGCATGTAATATGTAAGTAATATTTATGTAAATATGTAATATACACTGTCACATGTATGTATATGTAAATGTGTATGTGTATGTATGTGTATGTGTGTATGTATGTAATGTTATACACATGTGTATATGTCACATATATATTTATGTAATGTATATATGTGTGTAATATGTATGTAAAAGTGTGTGTAAAGTATATGTAACACTAATATTCTCACATACTATAATAATATTCATGTAATATGTGTATCTATGTGTATTTAATGTGCAATGTATATGAAGTAGAGTAATATGCGTGTATATGTATGTATGTGTGTATGTAAATATAATATTTATGCAATGTATATATATGTAATATTTAAATGTGTATTTATGTATGTAAGAATTAATAATAATATAAATTAATATAATATTTAATAAATTATTATATGTAAGTATTTAATTGCTTGTGTTGTGAGTAGAATTTATGCATTACACATGTGTGTTTATACATGTGTGTATATTATGTGTAAATAGAGTGCAAGTATATAGAAAATAATGTATGTAATATGTATTATATGTGTGTAATGTGTATGTAATAATATTTATGTGTAAAGTGTACATATATGTAAAAGTGTATATTTATTAAAATCTATATATATATATAATACTGTGTGTGTGTAAGTGTGTATACGTGTATATATGCATTATTTGAAATATATGCAGTGTTTATTTATATTGTATGTAATAATTGAGTGCAGTAATGTGTGTATGTGTGTGTGTATGTAATGTATTGTGTGTGTAATATCTAGTAAGTATCTGTGTAATAATATTTAATACAAGTGTAATATATTATTTAAAAAGAATTAATAATATGTGTGTGTGTGTATAAATATACTTAATGTACAATGTGTGTAATGTGTGAAGTGTATGTGTGTGTTAATGTGTGTGTGTGTGTGCATTATGTGTGTGTGTGTGTGTGTATGTGTGTGTGTAATATGTGTGTATAATAATGTATGTAATAATGAAAATTAATAATGTAAATTAATATTTAAGAAAAATGTATGTGTATAAAATTAATAATATTTAACACATTAATGTGTGTAAGAAGTGTAATTGTGTTTAGTATTAATGTTTATTACGTGTATGTGTATTTTAATGTGTGTGTGTGCATTATGTTCGATATGTAGTATGTGTGTACGTAAACTAGTATGTATATATTTTACGTGTGTGTGTGTATAGCATATGTAAAGAATGTGTGTGAATATGTGTATGTATGTGTGTATGTGTATGTGTATGTGTGTGTGTATGTGTGTGTGTGTGTGTATGTATGTGTGTGTGTGTGTGTGTGTGTGTGTGTGTGTGTGTGTGTGTATTCAAAGGACAACAGACTAATTTTATTTCATACTAGTAGCATTCAGTGGTATGTGATATATATATATATATATCATGATATATATATATATACACATATATATATATCATACACACACACACACACTATATATATATAAATATATAAGAGTTGTGTGTGATAAATGTGTGTGTGTGTGGTGTGTGTGTGTTTGTGTGTGTGTGTGATTGTGTGTTTGTTGTTCGTGTGATTGTGTGTTGTTTTGTGTGAGTGTGTTTGTGTGCATGTGTGCATGTGTGTGTTGTGCGTGTGTGTGTTTGTGTGTGTGTGTGTGTGTGTGTGTGTGTATGTGTGTGTGTTTGTGATTGTGTGTGTGTGTGTGTGTGTGAGTGTGTGAGTGTGTGTGTGTGTGTGTGCGTGTTTGTGTGTATGTGTGTGCAGATATGATCATTACCATTCACTGCGTACATGTGACACATTACAATCAACAACAACACACCTATGCTCGCGCCGTACACAATAGTATACAGAAGCAGGACGTGCGTGGAGCTGAACGCACAAGATGATGGTGTAATCAGCAATCGTCATGCCGACGCTGCTGATGACGACGTTGTTGCACAGTTGTTGCCGGACGCCAAGCCTGTGAGGACACGCGCGAGATGCTACTCATCACGTTAATACAGGATATCAACAAGGCTCCTTTTGGGTCGAGATGCCCAGACTGTCCGTTTCAAGAAGCATGTACATGAACGGCGGTACTGTCCTACAGAGAACAAGACAGGTGTATGTATCTACATGAACGGAGTACAGTCCCACAGAGTGGACACAGTACGTATCTACACGAAGAAAAGTACAGTCCTACAGAGGAGCAAGGTAAATTACATCTCTACATGACCGGAGGAATACAGTCCTACAGGAAGTGGGACATGAGTACGTATCCACATGAACGGGTGTACAGTCCTACTGAGAACAAGGTAGAGTGCGTCTCTACATGAACTGATCTACAGAGTAGACAGAGGACGTATCTGACAGAGACGTACAGACACTACTACAGACACAGTATTCAACATTACAGTCCTACACCCGTATTCACATGAACGGGTGTACAGTCCTACAGAGTAAGACAGAGCTCGTCTCTACATGAACGGAGTACAGTCCTACAGAGAACAAGACAGCGTACGTATCCCACATGAACGGAGTGTACAGTCCTACAAAGTACAAGACAGAGTACGTCTCTACATGAACGGAGTACAGTCATACAGAGCACAAGACAGAGTATGTCTCTTATTGATCCTATCAACCACGTCCCTGTTCCTAGCAACAAGATGCGCCCTGCCTTCTAAATGGATGCCGAACACTTGCGTTTGCGTTCCCACCGTACCGTATTATGTTGTAATTCTGACTCCAGGTGATTTTCTTTGTGACAAAAAACGTAGGGCAATGTGGTTAATCGAGAATTACGAGCAGGAAAGATTGATTAATTGTAGCAAGTTCTGCCATCCTTGTAGTGTGATGCATATGTGTACTGTGACAGGTAAAAAATACGCAACGAATAACGCAAGTAATAGATAAGGTCGGGAGACTCCCATTAATATATATAATATCGCTAGCACAGGAGCCACCCCATAAATATAAACAACAATAAAATTTATATGACAAATCAGAATAGCATATGACTTGCTTTTATAGTTGATAATTACTCAATTTGTCAACATGCATACATAATACAAGGAATGATTCTATGTACTCGTGTACACATTGACGTACATATGGATACTTAGGTATACATTCTAATGTGTATTACGAATTACAAATAAAGGAATTATGGATACGACAAATGGATTCATAATTTAAAATAAAAACTTTTTTGTGTATGTTGAAAAACCATATAGACTGTGGGTGTCAATTTTATTAATGATAATACTTGGTGTATTGTTAACTGTCTCTACTATGTTGTGTCTAATGCATTTTTTCGCAAATTCATGTTTGAATCTGGACATATACAGATTATTTCGTTCACGTGTGCTGTGCTTATGAATATCATAAATGTGTGTGCTTGGAAAAACATTAAAGTAGTAGGGTAAAAGATTGTTAATTAATTTAGTAAAATTGTATAAATGTCATCCAACTTTAGCAACTGAAGTCTTTTAAAAATAGGACTTGTGTGAGCATTGTATTTACTTAAGGATATTATTCGTGTTGCTTTTTTCTGTAATTTGAAAATTCGATGTGCTTGATGACCCCATAAAAGTATGCCATAATTAATATGAGGGAGAATAAGAGCATTGTACATAATATATAATGTATTAGGTGGTAAAAATGTTTACGTTTATTTAGTATGCCTATTGTTTTAGATATTTTATTTGCTATTTTGTTTGTATGACTCTGCCAGTTTAAATGGTTATTTATTGTGATGCCTAAAAAATTGAAATCATTTACATATTCAATATATGCCCCATCTATTTGTAATACAGAGTATTCTACTTTCTTTTGAGGCATATGAAAAATCATGAATTTAGCCTTTTTGGCATTTAGTGACAGTTTGTTGGCTTTCAACCAATTGCTAATCGTTGTTAGTTCTTTGTTAATAGAGTCACTTCGCATTTGGCTTTCTGAATCGTTAAATGTGTTTAGTGTACTAGTAAGGGTGGTGTCGTCAGCATACGTTATGAATTTGAAAAGGTCACTAGAAAGTGCTATGTCATTTATATATATAATAAATAAGAGTGGCCCTAAAATTGAACCTTGAGGGACACCAATGTTGATGACTATTTCCTTAGACTGAACATTTTTAATTTCTACGTACTGCTTACGATTTTGTAAATAACTCGTACATAGGTCCAGAGCCTTGTCATTTAATCCATAGTAATTTAACTTCTGTACCAATATATTGTGATCAATTGTGTCAAATGCTTTTGATAAAAAAAGGTATATATTTATTGGAGTAACCGATTTATCAAGTTCTTGATAAATCAATCTGACTATACGCAATATGGTTCGCTGGTATCCAGTAGGTGTGTACATACGCTAGAATGCGTACGTGAATGTGTGTGGAGCGTGCGTGTTTGGCGTGCTTGTGTATGTTCGTGCGTGCATGGGGTCTATGTCTATGTGTTCTTTGGGATTATTGTGTGTTTTACACATGTGTGTTTTGTTGTTGCATGTGTGTGGCTGGCATACAAATGTGTATAAGCATCGGACTATAAGCAATATGGTTCGCTAGTACACTTGCCTGCGACAGCGAGGAATGTCGACGCACAATACACGCAGAAGACGGGGTTCTTGAGCGGCGCCATATCAAGAAGTGTCTTCAGCGTGAAGATGACCGTGAAGAACCGTCCTTTCGCTGTACGTTCCGGCAACACCGTTACTCTACTAATGTATGTCTGCAATAATATATTGAAAGTGAATGTTCAATATTGTTTTAAATGTTAGAACTATACACATGTGTGTTTGTGTGTTTGTGTCCTTGTGTGTTTGTGTGTTTGTGTGTTTGTATGTGCGTGTGTGCTTGTGTGTGCCTGTGTGCGTGTATGTGTGTGCGTGTATGTGTGTGTACGTGCGTGCGTGTACGTGTACGTGTGCGTGAGTGTGCGAATGCGAGTGCATGTGCGTATGCTTGTGCGTTTGCATGTGCGTGTGTGTGTGTCGTTCATCTCGTGACGAGGCAGGCCAAATCAATAGGTTATAAACCTGGGTTCGAACACAAAACAAAGCTTAGACTTTGTGTCAAATTATCGTAGACTTCGTGAAAAAAATGCTAATATCCTTGGAATAAAATAACTTGCCGAATGACTTTGTTAACAAAATGTCCTAATTTAGTGTCACGTATTGGTTATGATTTACACAATCAGAAAGCACCTTTAGATTAATAAAGGTAATGTGTTTGCTGCATCACAGGTAGGGCTGCGTTTAGTGGTTGTGTAAGTTGTGACAATATAGTATGGATCGTGTGAATTCTATGCATTCTTCTTTCTTTGACTATAGTAACAGTGACGGTTGTTACTGCCGTAACAGTGACGGTTGTTACTGCAGAGGCAGCAGTAACAGTGGCGGTTGTTACTGCTGTGGCAGCAGTAACAGTGACGGTTGTTACTGCAGTGTCAGTAGTAACAGTGACGGTTGTTACTGCAGTGGCAGTAGTAACAGTGGCGGTTGTTACTGCAGTGGCAGTAGTAACAGTGACGGTTGTTACTGCAGTGGCAGCAGTAACAGTGACGGTTGTTACTGCAGAGGCAGCAGTAACAGTGACGGTTGTTACTGCAGTGGCAGCAGTAACAGTGACGGTTGTTTCTGCAGTGGCAGTACTAACAGTGACGGTTGTTACTGCAGTGGCAGTAGTAACAGTGGCGGTTGTTACTGCAGTGGCAGTAGTAACAGTGACGGTTGTTACTGCAGTGGCAGTAGTAACAGTGGCGGTTGTTACTGCTGTGGCAGCAGTAACAGTGGCGGTTGTTACTGCAGTGGCAGCAGTAAGAGTGACGGTTGTTACTGCAGTGGCAGTAGTAACAGTGGCGGTTGTTACTGCAGTGGCAATAGTAACAGTGACGGTTGTTACTGCAGTGGCAGTAGTAACAGTGACGGTTGTTACTGCAGTGGCAGCAGTAACAGTGACGGTTGTTACTGCAGTGGCAGCAGTAACAGTGACGGTTCTTATTGCAGTGGCAGTAGTAACAGTGACGGTTGTTACTGCAGTGGCAGTAGTAACAGTGGCGGTTGTTACTGCAGTGGCAGTAGTAACAGTGACGGTTGTTACTGCAGTGGCAGCAGTAACAGTGACGGTTGTTACTGCAGTGGCAGCAGTAACAGTGACGGTTGTTACTGCAGTGGCAGCAGTAACAGTGACGGTTGTTACTGCAGTGGCAGTAGTAACAGTGACGGTTGTTACTGCAGTGGCAGTAGTAACAGTGGCGGTTGTTACTGCAGTGGCAGTAGTAACAGTGACGGTTGTTACTGCAGTGGCAGTAGTAACAGTGGCGGTTGTTACTGCTGTGGCAGCAGTAACAGTGGCGGTTGTTACTGCAGTGGCAGCAGTAACAGTGACGGTTGTTACTGCAGTGGCAGTAGTAACAGTGGCGGTTGTTACTGCAGTGGCAGTAGTAACAGTGACGGTTGTTACTGCAGTGGCAGCAGTAACAGTGACGGTTGTTGCTGCAGTGGCAGCAGTAACAGTGACGGTTCCCATTGCGGCAGTAGTAAGAAAGTGATCATTGTCAATTTGCGGCGGCAGTACCATGGGCGGCCGTTAATTTCCGCAGTAATAAAGTGACGGTTGTTACTGCAGCAACAGTGACGGCTATTGTTACTGCAAAGGCAGCAGTAACAGTGATTTAGTTGTTACAGGAAAGTGTAAGGTGGTGCAATAGCGACGGAAGGCCGTTTACCGCAGTGGCAGCAGTAATAGTGCGCTAATACTGCGCGCGCGGCAGTAATAGTGATTTGCCATGTTACACGGCAGCGGCAAGTACCATGCGCTGTTACCGCTGTGGCAGCAGTGAATATGGCGGTTGTTACTGCGGCAGCAATATGATGGTTTGCTGCGGCAGTAGTAAAACAGTGACGGTTGTTACTGCAGTGGCAGCAGTAACAGTGGCGGTTGTTACTGCTGTGGCAGCATTAACAGTGACGGTTGTTACTGCAGTGGCAGTAGTAACAGTGACGGTTGTTACTGCAGTGGCAGTAGTAACAGTGGCGGTTATTACTGTAGTGGCAGTAGTAACAGTGACGGTTGTTACTGCAGTGGCAGCAGTAACAGTGACGGTTGTTACTGCAGTGGCAGCAGTAACAGTGAAGGTTGTTACTGCAGTGGCAGCAGTAACAGTGACGGTTCTTATTGCAGTGGCAGTAGTAACAGTGACGGATGTTACTGCTACGACAGCAGCAGCAATGTCAACAATATCAACTGTAAGCGTGTGTCGTGAGAAGGTAAAGACAACATACCTTCATGTCCACACTTTTAACATATTCCGACAGTCGCACGAGGCCAGCCCTGGATGTCATCAAAGTAAGAGTGTTATAATGACGACGACGATGACGACGACAACGATCAAGGACGACAACGACGACGATGACGACGACGACAACGACGGCGACGTCGACGACGACGGCGACGACGACGGCGACGACGACGGCGACGACGACAGCGACGACGTCGTCGACGACGACGACGACGACAGCAGCGACGATGGCGGCGGCGATGGCGACGACGAAGACGGCGCTGGTTCTAGTGAACAGGTAGCAATATTACCTACAGTGGCCATCTTCAACATAATCATTATCATTTCACTGTCGTACTAGTTGTACCATTATGTAATTCTATTTCACTGTCGTACTAGTTGTACCATTATGTAATTCTATTTCACTGTCGTACTAGTTGTACCATTATATAATTCTATTTCACTGTCGTACTAGTTGTACCATTATGTAATTCTATTTCACTGTCGTACTAGTTGTACCATTATGTAATTATATTTCACTGTCGTACTAGTTGTACCATTATGTAATTCTATTTCACTGTCGTACTAGTTGTACCATTATGTAATTATATTTCACTGTCGTACTAGTTGTACCATCATGTAATTCTAGTTCAGTGTCGTACTAGTTGTACCATCATGTAATTCTAGTTCAGTGTCGTACTAGTTGTACCATTATGTAATTATATTTCACTGTCGTACTAGTTGTACCATTATGTAATTCTATTTCACTGTCGTACTAGTTGTACCATTATGTAATTATATTTCACTGTCGTACTAGTTGTACCATTATGTAATTCTATTTCACTGTCGTACTAGTTGTACCATTATGTAATTCTAGTTCAGTGTCGTACTAGTTGTACCATTAT
>CM034540.1:120000-290902 GCA_020002185.1 Paraescarpia echinospica | reverse complement strand
AGCCAGGCTTGCTACCGGAGCACCCCCACCCCGCGATGTAACAGTCGAGCCAGGCTTGCTACCGGAGCACCCCCACCCCATGATGTAACAGTCGACAGGCTTACAATGGAGCAGCACCCCAACCCAAGTGATGTAACAGTCGAGCTAGAGCCATACTGGAGCACTTCACCCCGCGATGTAACAGGCGAGCCAGGCTTGCTACCGGAGCACCCCCACCCCGCGATGTAACAGTCGAGCCAGGCTTGCTACCGGAGCACCCCCACCCCGCGATGTAACAGTCGAGCCAGGCTTGCTACCGGAGCACCCCCACCCCGCGATGTAACAGTCGAGCCAGGCTTGCTACCGGAGCACCCCCACCCCGCGATGTAACAGTCGAGCCAGGCTTGCTACCGGAGAAAGTGAACAATAGCTGAAGATATGAAAATTGTTCAACAGCCAGGCGCGAGGCGGCTAGTAACATCAGAATGTTTTCTGGTAATCAAATTAAGCTGAATGTAACTCCAATTTTGGCGATACCTCAGCCGCAGATGACAATATACTAAAGGCCAAGTATTAAATTAAAATATGCCAAAAAAATTACATATGTGGCTACAACTTTTACATTAAAATACCCAAGTATTTCGATTGTTTTGTTCCTTGAGTTTCAGAATAGTTTCACGAAATACAAAGCTATGAAGAATTCACTATAGTGTATCCCAGTTTGTTTGCGTATATGTGTTACCGCGTTTTGTTGAAATTAATAGACAAACTGCGGACTATTTCGTTTCGGGCTTTCCAAATTTACTTAAAAGTCCTTAATCAGTTCGTTTGCCCATCGCCAATCCGGTTCTTTCATGTCCGGATGTGTAATGTGTGAATAGCTTAGCTAGTGTACAAAGCCTGTTTAACAAAAATGCGTACTCGTTTTTTAATCGTCAACAAAATATTGATCGTTACATCAGGTATAGCTGTCGAAAGTCAATTGCGCTGTCGACCTCCTGGCGCCATTTCGGTCACGTGCCTTACTAGAGATAAATCTGATAAATATTTAGCATCTCGATTAGTCCTTAAAGCATATATTTACCAACCGATGAAGTAACTTATGCTCTAAGCGGATTTTTTACGGACTTTTAGAACCTTTGGATGTTGAACCTTGGGCATGAGTACGCAAACTCGGTACTTCCGTTCATCGTATTGCTAAAGTATCTCTCGAGCGATACAACCAACAGATGACGAGTCTTACTGAATAGAAATAATCGTAGACTCACTGTTCGCACTCCGAACCCTGGATGGTGGCAAACTGACGGCATCAGCTACTTCTTCATTTCCAATTCTCCAAGCTCAAGTATGAATGAATTCTTCTTAATCGCTTGTGTTAGGGCTTGTGTTTTCCCTGTGGAATCTGCACCGGCGCAGTGAAATGGAAGGACAGGCAACAACGACAACTGCAATACTTGGTTCCAGGCATCCTGCGTAGGCATCTGTGACAACATTTACCTCGCACAGTCAGACATACCTTAGCAGTGCTGCAACTGCGACCAACCAAACTTTTCCAGCGCACTGTTTGCTTCCATCTCCGCCGACACTGTACACGACACACACTCCTCTCTACTTGACATATTGTTTGTCTGCGTGAGGATTTTGTAGCAATGGGTGTTATGTGATAGTTTTGTTTGTCTGCGTAAGGATTTTGTAGCAGTGGGTGTTATGTGATAGTTTTGTTTCATGCATGAGGATTTTGTAGCAATAGGTGTTATGTGATAATTTTGTTTCATGCATGAGGATTTTGTAGCAATGGGTGTTATGTGATAGTTTTGTTACATGCATGAAGATTTTGTAGCAATGGGTGTTATGTGATAGTTTTGTTTGTCTGCGTGAGGATTTTGTAGCAATGTGTGTTATGTGATAGTTTTGTTTCATGCATGAGGATTTTGTAGCAATAGGTGTTATGTGATAGTTTTGTTTCATGCATGAGGATTTTGTAGCAATAGGTGTTATGTGATAGTTTTGTTTGTCTGCGTGAGGATTTTGTAGCAGTGGGTGTTATGTGATAGTTTTGTTTGTCTGCATGAGGATTTGTAGCAATGGGTATTATGTGATAGTTTTGTTTCATGCATGAGGATTTTGTAGCAATGTGTGTTATGTGATAGTTTTGTTTCATGCATGAGGATTTTGTAGCAATAGGTGTTATGTGATAGTTTTGTTTGTCTGCGTGAGGATTTTGTAGCAATGTGTGTTATGTGATAGTTTTGTTTCATGCATGAGGAATTTGTAGCAATAGGTGTTATGTGATAGTTTTGTTTGTCTGCGTGAGGATTTTGTAGCAATGTGTGTTATGTGATAGTTTTGTTTCATGCATGAGGATTTTGTAGCAATGGGTATTATGTGATAGTTTTGTTACATGCATGAGGATTTTGTAGCAATGGGTGTTATGTGATAGTTTTGTTTGTCTGCGTGAGGATTTTGTAGCAATGGGTGTTATGTGATAGTTTTGTTTGTCTGCGTGAGGATTTTGTAGCAGTGGGTGTTATGTGATAGTTTTGTTTGTCTGCATGAGGATTTGTAGCAATGGGTATTATGTGATAGTTTTGTTTCATGCATGAGGATTTTGTAGCAATGTGTGTTATGTGATAGTTTTGATTCATGCATGAGGATTTTGTAGCAATAGGTGTTATGTGATAGTTTTGTTTGTCTGCGTGAGGATTTTGTAGCAATGTGTGTTATGTGATAGTTTTGTTTCATGCATGAGGATTTTGTAGCAATGGGTATTATGTGATAGTTTTGTTTGTCTGCGTGAGGATTTTGTAGCAATGTGTGTTATGTGATAGTTTTGTTTCATGCATGATGATTTTGTAGCAATGGGTGTTATGTGATAGTTTTATTTATCTACGTGAGGATTTTGTAGCAATGTGTGTTATGTGATAGTTTTGTTTATCTGCGTGAGGATTTTGTAGCAATGGGTGTTATGTGATAGTTTTGTTTATCTGCGTGAGGATTTTGTAGCAATGTGTGTTATGTGATAGTTTTGTTTATCTGCGTGAGGATTTTGTAGCAATGGGTGTTATGTGATAGTTTTGTTTGTCTGCATGAGTATTTGTAGCAATGGATGTTATGTGATAGTTTTGTTTATCTGCGTGAGGATTTTGTAGCAATGGGTGTTATGTGATAGTTTTGTTTGTCTGCGTGAGGATTTTGTAGCAATGTGTGTTATGTGATAGTTTTGTTTCATGCATGAGGATTTTGTAGCAATGTGTGTTATGTGATAGTTTTGTTTATCTGCGTGAGGATTTTGTAGCAATGGGTGTTATGTGATAGTTTTATTTATCTGCGTGAGGATTTTGTAGCAATGTGTGTTATGTGATAGTTTTGTTTATCTGCGTGAGGATTTTGTAGCAATGGGTGTTATGTGATAGTTTTTTTGTCTGCATGAGTATTTGTAGCAATAGATGTTATGTGATAGTTTTGTTTATCTGCGTGAGGATTTTGTAGCAATGGGTGTTATGTGATAGTTTTGTTTGTCTGCGTGAGGATTTTGTAGCAATGTGTGTTATGTGATAGTTTTGTTTCATGCATGAGGATTTTGTAGCAATGTGTGTTACGTGATAGTTTTGTTTATCTGCGTGAGGATTTTGTAGCAATGGGTGTTATGTGATAGTTTTGTTTATCTGCGTGAGGATTTTGTAGCAATGTGTGTTATGTGATAGTTTTGTTTATCTGCGTGAGGATTTTGTAGCAATGGGTGTTATGTGATAGTTTTGTTTGTCTGCATGAGTATTTGTAGCAATGGATGTTATGTGATAGTTTTGTTTATCTGCGTGAGTATTTGTAGCAATGGGTGTTATGTGATAGTTTTGTTTGTCTGCGTGAGGATTTTGTAGCAATGTGTGTTATGTGATAGTTTTGTTTAATGCATGAGGATTTTGTAGCAATGGGTATTATGTGATAGTTTTGTTTGTCTGCGTGAGGATTTTGTAGCAATGTGTGTTATGTGATAGTTTTGTTTCATGCATGAGGATTTTGTAGCAATGGTGTGTTATGTGATAGTTTTGTTTATCTGCGTGAGGATTTTGTAGCGTGAGGATTTTGTAGCAATGGGTGTTATGTGATAGTTTTGTTTGTCTGCGTGAGGATTTTGTAGCAATGTGTGTTATGTGATAGTTTTGTTTCATGCATGAGGATTTTGTAGCAATGGGTGTTATGTGATAGTTTTGTTTATGTGCGTGAGGATTTTATAGCAATGGGTGTTATGTGATAGTTTTGTTTATCTGCGTGAGGATTTCGTAGCAATGGGTGTTATGTGATAGTTTTGTTTCATGCATGAGGATTTTGTAGCAATGGGTGTTATGTGATAGTTTTGTTTAATGTATGAGGATTTTGTAGCAATGGGTGTTATGTGATAGTTTTGTTTGTCTGCGTGAGGATTTTGTAGCAATGTGTGTTATGTGATAGTTTTGTTTCATGCATGAGGATTTTGTAGCAATGGGTGTTATGTGATAGTTTTGTTTATCTGCGTGATGATTTTATAGCAATGGGTGTTATGTGATAGTTTTGTTTATCTGCGTGAGGATTTCGTAGCAACGGGTGTTATGTGATAGTTTTGTTTCATGCATGAGGATTTTGTAGCAATGTGTGTTATGTGATAGTTTTGTTTATCTGCGTGAGGATTTGGTAGCAATGGGTGTTATGTGATAGTTTTGTTTGTCTGCATGAGTATTTGTAGCAATGGATGTTATGTGATAGTTTTGTTTATCTGCGTGAGGATTTTGTAGCAATGGGTGTTATGTGATAGTTTTGTTTATCTGCGTGAGGATTTTGTAGCAATGGGTGTTATGTGATAGTTTTGTTTATTTGCGTGAGGATTTTGTAGCAATGTGTGTTATGTGATAGTTTTGTTTATCTGCGTGAGGATTTTGTAGCAATGGGTGTTATGTGATAGTTTTGTTTGTCTGCATGAGTATTTGTAGCAATGGATGTTATGTGATAGTTTTGTTTATCTGCGTGAGGATTTTGTAGCAATGGGTGTTATGTGATAGTTTTATTTATATGCGTGAGGATTTTGTAGCAATGTGTGTTATGTGATAGTTTTGTTTATCTGCGTGAGGATTTTGTAGCAATGGGTGTTATGTGATAGTTTTTTTGTCTGCATGAGTATTTGTAGCAATAGATGTTATGTGATAGTTTTGTTTATCTGCGTGAGGATTTTGTAGCAATGGGTGTTATGTGATAGTTTTGTTTGTCTGCGTGAGGATTTTGTAGCAATGTGTGTTATGTGATAGTTTTGTTTCATGCATGAGGATTTTGTAGCAATGTGTGTTACGTGATAGTTTTGTTTATCTGCGTGAGGATTTTGTAGCAATGGGTGTTATGTGATAGTTTTGTTTATCTGCGTGAGGATTTTGTAGCAATGTGTGTTATGTGATAGCTTTGTTTATCTGCGTGAGGATTTTGTAGCAATGGGTGTTATGTGATAGTTTTGTTTGTCTGCATGAGTATTTGTAGCAATGGATGTTATGTGATAGTTTTGTTTATCTGCGTGAGTATTTGTAGCAATGGGTGTTATGTGATAATTTTGTTTGTCTGCGTGAGGATTTTGTAGCAATGTGTGTTATGTGATAGTTTTGTTTTAATGCATGAGGATTTGTAGCAATGGAATTATGTGATGGTTTTGTTTGTCTGCGTAGAGTTTTGTAGCAATGTGTGTTATGTGATAGTTTTTGTTTTTCATGCATGAGGATTTGCTTAGCAAAGTGTGTTGTATGATAGTTTGTTTATCTGCGTAGGGATTTGTAACGGCGGGTGTTATGTGATAGTTTTGTTTTATGCATGAGGATTTTGTAGCAATGTGTGTTATGTGATAGTTTTGTTTATCTGCGTGAGGATTTTGTAGCAATGGGTGTTATGTGATAGTTTTGTTTATCTGCGTGAGGATTTTGTAGCAATGTGTGTTATGTGATAGTTTTGTTTATGTGCGTGAGGATTTTGTAGCAATGGGTGTTATGTGATAGTTTTGTTTATCTGCGTGAGGATTGTGTAGCAATGGGTGTTATGTGATAGTTTTGTTTGTCTGCATGAGTATTTGTAGCAATGGATGTTATGTGATAGTTTTGTTTATCTGCGTGAGGATTTTGTAGCAATGGGTGTTATGTGATAGTTTTGTTTGTCTGCGTGAGGATTTTGTAGCAATGTGTGTTATGTGATAGTTTTGTTTAATGCATGAGGATTTTGTAGCAATGGGTGTTATATGATAGTTTTATTTATCTGCGTGAGGATTTTGTAGCAATGTGTGTTATGTGATAGTTTTGTTTGTCTGCATGAGTATTTGTAGCAATGGATGTTATGTGATAGTTTTGTTTATCTGCGTGATGATTTTGTAGCAATGGGTGTTGCTATGTGATATAGTTTGTTTCATGCATAGAGGATTTTGTAGCAATGTGTGTTATGTGATATAGTTTTGTTTATGCATGAGGATTTTGTAGCAATGTTTGTTTTGTGATAGTTTTGTTTATCTGCGTGAGGATTTTGTAGTAATGGGTGTTATGTGATAGTTTTGTTTATCTGCGTGAGGATTTTGTAGCAATGTGTGTTATGTGATAGTTTTGTTTATCTGCGTGAGGATTTTGTAGCAATGGGTGTTATGTGATAGTTTTGTTTGTCTGCATGAGTATTTGTAGCAATGTATGTTATGTGATAGTTTTGTTTATCTGCGTGAGGAATTTGTAGCAATGGGTGTTATGTGATAGTTTTGTTTGTCTGCGTGAGGATTTTGTAGCAATGTGTGTTATGTGATAGTTTTGTTTAGTGCATGAGGATTTTGTAGCAATGGGTGTTATGTGATAGTTTTATTTATCTGCGTGAGGATTTTGTAGCAATGTGTGTTATGTGATAGTTTTGTTTATCTGCGTGAGGATTTTGTAGCAATGGGTGTTATGTGATAGTTTTGTTTGTGTGCATGAGTATTTGTAGCAATGGATGTTATGTGATAGTTTTGTTTATCTGCGTGAGGATTTTGTAGCAATGGGTGTTATGTGATAGTTTTGTTTGTCTGCGTGAGGATTTTGTAGCAATGTGTGATATGAGATAGTTTTGTTTCATGCATGAGGATTTTGTAGCAATGTGTGTTATGTGATAGTTTTGTTTATCTGCGTGAGGATTTTGTAGCAATGGGTGTTATGTGATAGTTTTGTTTATCTGCGTGAGGATTTTGTAGCAATGTGTGTTATGTGATAGTTTTGTTTATTTGCGTGAGGATTTTGTAGCAATGGGTGTTATGTGATAGTTTTGTTTGTCTGCATGAGTATTTGTAGCAATGGATGTTATGTGATAGTTTTGTTTATCTGCGTGAGTATTTGTAGCAATGGGTGTGATGTGATAGTTTTGTTTGTCTGCGTGAGGATTTTGTAGCAATGTGTGTTATGTGATAGTTTTGTTTAATGCATGAGGATTTTGTAGCAATGGGTATTATGTGATAGTTTTGTTTGTCTGCGTGAAGATTTTGTAGCAATGTGTGTTATGTGATAGTTTTGTTTCATGCATGAGGATTTTGTATCAATGGGTATTATGTGATAGTTTTGTTTGTCTGCGTGAGGATTTTGTAGCAATGTGTGTTATGTGATAGTTTTGTTTCATGCATGAGGATTTTGTAGCAATGGGTGTTATGTGATAGTTTTGTTTATCTGCGTGATGATTTTATAGCAATGGGTGTTATGTGATAGTTTTGTTTATCTGCGTGAGGATTTCGTAGCAACGGGTGTTATGTGATAGTTTTGTTTCATGCATGAGGATTTTGTAGCAATGGATGTTATGTGATAGTTTTGTTTCATGCATGAGGATTTGTAGCAATGGGGGTTATGTGATAGTTTTGTTTGTATGCATGAGGATTTTGTAGCAATGGGTGTTATGTGATAGTTTTGTTTGTCTGCATGAGGATTTTGTAGCAGTGGGTGTTATATGATAGTTTTGTTTGTCTGCGTGAGGATTTTGTAGCAATGGGTTTTCTCTTGAAATTGCACATTGTTGTTAGAAATCCATGTTAAGTTTTATTGAAACTCTGTTATGACCCAACTGAATACAAAATAAAGTACAAACACTGTCCTTCATGTTTGTAATATAATTTTTTTTAATATCACATACACATCACATGCACATGAAATGTAAACTAATGAAAGATTTTTTTTATTTAGGAAGAGGTTGGAAAAGCTATGTATAACAAAAACAGTTACTTCTGTTATGATTCCTTGTTACAAAAACAACACCGTGATATCAAATGTGAATTGTAGTTTGTATCATGCATGTCTTACATGTTTACAACTCAAAAAAATTAGTGACTAGACAATTACCACATACCAATTTGTTATATCACATGCCCATAAAATGTAAACCAATGAGAAAAATACAGCTTGGGAAGAAAATGTCATACGTATATATCAAAAACAAATATTTATATAATTTATTATGATTCTTTGTTTAAAACGCTACAGTACCAGTAAGATATTAAATTCGAATTGTCGTTTGTACAATGTCTGTTATGCTTACATCTCGCAAACAAATATTACTAGACAAATATTAGCATAACATAATTTCTTTTTATTTCACATGCACAAAAAAGTAAACCAAAAAGAAAAAGAAAACTTAGGAAGAGGTTTACTTGAAAAAATGTCATATGTACGTGTACATTATACAAAATATAATTATATTACGAATCTTTGTTACAAATAAACAATACAAAGATGATAATGAATTGTAATTTGCACAATGCCTCGTATGTTTACAACTCACAAAAATCAGTGACTAAACAATTACATATGACAGAATAACGAGAATTACACGTACATACAATCACGATACTTGCTCCAGTTCACTTTTTTTCAAGTTCACTCAGCTATAATGAATCGGTACCTGGCTATAGACAGTGGGGGTATTTGTGTACAACTAGTCTTCCTGCACCATGACTGTTTGCTTCCCAGAGAAGTTGAGATGGTGTTAACAGGCCCGCCAGGGAGTAAAGTGTAAAACGTTCTAAGCAGTCTTAAAGACTGGATACTGCGCTATATAAGAACTTACCTTTATTTTACTCAAGTGTTGTTTTAACACAGTCAGCACAATGTGTATTATCATTACGCAAAATGAAAAATCAGTGTAAATTGTGAGAGAAAAAAACCAGTAATAAAAAGGATAAAAAGGTAAGTAAAGGTAAGTTCTTATATAGCGCAGTATCCAGTCCTCAGGACTGTTCAAAGGTAAGTTCTTTATAGCACAGTATCCAGTCCTCTGGACTGCTCAAAGGTAAGTTCTTATATATAGAGCAGTATCCAGTCCTCAGGACTGCTCAAAGCGCTTTACACTTTATTCCCTGGCAGACCTGTTCAATCATAATAACAAGATAATGACACATGGCATGACAAATATATTACAGTCTAGAGGATTTAAGCTAAGAAGTGTATCAACAAATTGTTGTTGACAAATGTGAAAAGTCTTCCAATGCCATTACGACATCACTAACTTGAGTTGTACATAACAATCACCTAGAAATTATAGACGAATTGAAGACAAATATAATTTATTGTTAACTTTTCATAAATGTGTCGTCACATAATAATGTCATTTGTGTCAGAGCCATACCAATAGTTACTTTGTCTGTAGTATAGGTATAAACGGATATACTGCAAAACGTCAGGAAACTGGTATGCAGTAGCACTGAAGACCGTGAATTCATGCAGCCATGTCATCGATACACAAACCGGTGTTGTTCACTTAACACTGAACCTGTCTCACCCGAGAGTTATTGCCCAAAGTCCCACGCTATATCTACCAGACCCAGGCACCCACCAACTGCAGAGGTAGTCAGGCGTCACCACACTCGAATATCGAGCAATCTGCGTTCTACACTGCTTTCTAGTCAGTCAAGATCTGAAAGCCAGTGTAACCCCATCAGCAATGGGGAATCTGTAACGGATGCGACACACGACTCAGTTGGGGATCACTCAACGGACATTCACAGGATAAACCCCAAACATAAGCATACAAAAGAATGAAAAAATACAAAACGCTATAAGGGAAGTAAGCAAACGGGACTGTATTATTATGGGGGATTTCAACCACGGGCATATACAATGGAAATCTTTACAGAGTATGGGGAGTGAGGACCACAAGTTTTTAGATTGAGTTCAAGATACTTTCCTTTCTCAACATATGCTAGAACCAACCAGGGGTGAAAATGTGTTAGACATAGTTTTGTCCTAACAGAATGAATTCGTTGACAATGCCACGATATGTGAACCACTGGGGAGTATTAATCACAACCAGATACATTTTACCATCAAAGTAAAATCACAAAGGAATAGTAAAAAGCAGTACAGGAGAAATTTCTACAAAGGAAGGTATAAGGACATGAGGAAATATTGAGCAAAGATAGACTGGAATAACACACTGAAAAATAAGACAGCAACAGAATGCTGGAATATATTAAAGAGTGAAATTAAGTGCATAGTCGATAAATTTGTACTCTTCAAAAAACAAGGGAAAAGGTCCAAAAAGAAACACTTATCGAAAGAAGTCATTAGAAAAATTAAGTATAAACAAATGATGTGGAAGTCATATAGATGTACTGGAAATGACGAAGATTACAACATTTATAAAGAAGCACTTACCCAAGCTACATCTGAAATTAGACATTCAAAGAGAAGCTATAAACAACAATTAGCTAATAATATAAAACATGACAGCAAGAGTTTTTATGCGTATGTTCGAAGCAAACAGAAAGTTCAGGATAAGGTCGGTCCTCTAGAAGATAGTGCTGGAAATATAATATCAAAGGGATTCTTAATGGCTAAAGACCTGAATGAGTATTTTAGTTCAGTGTTTACCAGGGAAGACATTAGTTCACTGCCAGTACCAGAGTCTAAGTTCAAGGGGGTAGATTCAGACTGTTTAGGACAGTTAATTGTAACCTCAGAAATGGTAGCTAAGAAAATAAGGGCTATGAAGGATAATAAATCACCTGGAGTGGATGGAATTCAGCCCAAACTACTATTGGAAATTGTAGAACTGTTTTCCATTTGCCATTAGAAGAGGGAGTGGTTCCTTTATAATGGAAAGAGGCAAACATTATACCGTTATTTAAAAAAGGTTCGAAAAACAAGTCAGATAACTATAGACCAGTGAGTTTAACATCAGTGATTTGCAAATTATTAGAAAGACTAATTAAAGATCACATGGTGGATTTTCTTTTTAACATAACTTGATAAACCCATCTCAACATGGGTTTCTAAAAGCGAGGTCATGCTTAACAAATATGTTATGTTTTTTGGAAGACACCACTACGTGGGTAGATGAGGGATCACCAGTAGATATCGTCTACTTAAATTTTCAAAAAGCTTTCAACAAAGTACCACATCAAAGATTACTGCTTAAACTAAAGGCCCATGGCATAGGAAATGGTATAATAAACTGGATAGAAAAATGGTTGATTGACAGAAGACAACGTGTAGTAGTTGATGGGGAGGCTTCAAACTGGAAATCGGTATTGAGTGGGGTACCAGGGGGGGATCAGTACTAGGACCTATATTATTCTTAATATATATCAACGATTTGGTTGATCAAATAACAAGCAAGGTGTTGAAATTTGCGGATGATACAAAAGTGTTTAGAAGGATTAAAAGTGATGGAGATAGACAACATTTACAAGATGATCTTGACAGGTTGATCAAATGGTCTGAAAAGTGGCAAATGCTGTTCAATTTTGGGAAATGTAAATGCCTCCACACAGGACATGGGAACGAAGAGGTAGAATATACAATGGGGGTACTGCTGTAAAAGAAAAGGACTTTGGGTTAACCATTAGTGCTGATATGAAGGTTTCAGAGCAGTGCGGAAGTGTAGCTTCAAGGAGAAATCAAATCCTTGGATTAATTAGGCGAAATATAGTGTATAAGGAAAAAGAACTAATAATACCGGTGTACAAAAAAATAGTACGGCCTCATTTAGAATAGTGTATACAAGCGTGGAGGCCATATCACAAGAAGGACATACATATGTTAGAAAGAGTACAGAGGAGAGCGACTAAAATTATACCAAAACTGAGGGAGCTTAGTTATGAAATTCGCCTAAAAGAATGTGGTTTAACAACACTAGAAACCAGGAGATTGAGAGGAGATTAGATAGAAGTGTTTAAAATAATAAATGATTATGAAAATATTGATAAAAATTTGTTTCTCAGTTAAGAAAGATAGAAGGACTAGAGGACATGAAGTTACATTAGCAAAGGAGCAGTGTAGACTAGATATAAGAAAGTTCTCATTCTCACAAAGGACTGTAAATGAATGGAACAGATTATCTGCTGATTGTGTGGGTGCTAGTAGCATGAATATGTTTAAAAATAATCGACACATACCTGAGAAGGGCGGGATACACATAAATAAAAGGGTTAGACTCTCGATAAGCCAAAGGGCTTCCTTGTCCACCTTGCCACCTAGAGGTAATTCTCTGAGTGGCAATCTAGTTAAATCTTGTTAAACTGTCTATATATATATATATATATATATATATATGTATATATATATGCTGCATGCTGCATGGCTGCTGCATGGCTGTAGAATCTTGTCCGAGGTCCTGGACAAATATATCTGCCTAGTATGCAACATTAACTTGGAGAACTAGTGGTTCTACGTGCACTAGTTCAATCCCCTGTTAACAAAACTTATTTTCAGTAAAGAAAAACAGGCATACTGTAATAGTGTTGGGAGTAAATAATTATGGAGTTGTTCATTGTTATAATAACTAAATATAGAATAATGTTTCATGAATGACCTGCAGCATTTCACAAGACAAAATACAGCAAAAAATGTTCTACTACAGCTGCATCTATACATGTTGATATCTTGGGAACAGTCAGTGTTCTCTGGGGTTGTTACAGGGAGGGTGGGGGTTGATACAGCATGCAGAGATTAGAGGAAAGTGCTCTTTTTCAAAACAGTTATAAATTAGTTATTTTTCTTTATGAATTAATTATTCTTACATCTATTTAAAATTGTTCATTTTCATTACAATGATTCCTGATCTTAGTCAATATTATAGACTGATTTGATTTCTGCTAATCAGTAAAGTGCATAACATGTTTTTGTTTTCAGTATACAAATTCATATCAGTGTCTGCCACGAGTAACTAGTACACATAGTCATGTTTTGACATTTTAAGGTTCTGCCTGAACCTCAAGGTTGAATGGTCAAGGTGAGTGTTGGAAATATTACAGGATACCAATTAATACATTACATAGACCATAGCCAGGCGTCTTGGTTGTCATATAAAAATATTAAATATTTTGCATACCGGTAATTCAAATACAATGCAAATCAACACCATTCTGCAGTAATAGTATCAAAATGTGAGTCTTAAAACGATGTTTTAATAATTAAAGGACGTGACCGAAATGGCGCCAGGAGGTCGACAGCGCAATTGGATTTCGCCAGCTATGCCAGAAGTAACAATCAATCTTTTTTTGATGATTAAAAAACAAGTACGCATTTTTTGTTAAACAGGCTTGATACACTAGTTAAACTATTCGCACATTACACATATGGACATGAAAGAACCGGATTGGCAACGGGTAAACCAACTGATTAAGGACCTTTAACAAATACTCTGGGGCATATTTAAATTCAATTCTCCAAGGGACTTCCCACAAATGTACCATGTTTTGAGACTTAAGGCTACTTTGACACTGTCGCCTGTCACCATACCTACCGGTCGTAGTTCCAGTAGTCTACGCTAAAGTGCATATAAGGAAAACTATGACAAATGGCATACATCTCACATAGTACAGGTGATGTAATTATAAGTTATTTATCTGTGTATTCAGTAACTACTACACGCGGAGTTCATAGATACTGTGTTCATTGCAAAGAAAGGTTTGTGATAGACTATTCAAAAGTAACGGTTCGCCACCTAGCAAGTAACACGGTCAAACCAGATCAGCCCGCCATACAATGTACCCACCCACGTCTCCCCGTTGAAATTCGACCAGCTACTCACAGATGAATCATAATACAACAAGCGCGCTGAGCAGTGGCTACAGCTTACACTCAGTGACTGCATTGGTCGTGTCCTCATTCGGCGGTCGACGTATCAACCCGACGGAGCCGTAGCACGACCGTGTGAGTTGTAATCACAACAACTACTAACAGGCTGTGACTGTGGTGTGACTGAGTGGATACGACTGAGTGGAGGTCGAGCCATGGCCGAGGCCGACATGTCTAGCGTCATCTCGCCAAGTGCTCCACCAGCGCTGATGTCGGCGGACGACGACTCGGCCATCATGTCTGCAGCGCCCGTGTATCCAGCCCTGCTGCCTGGGCCGAGCGGGGAGGACGGACCGCCCCCCTACACCACACTGCCGTACAGCGCCAGCGGGGGGGAGAGCAACCCCTGGGTGGCCGTGTGTCCAGGGTTACCGAGCCCCCGGCACCACGGCGGACACGCCCCAGCGGGGGTGAAACTAGGATATGTGGATTTCGTGCCTCGCGTAAGAAGAAAGAAGCTGTTTTCGCGAGACGAGTACGAAACGTTCGAGTAAGTAGCGTTGTGTTGTATTAACCCATTGCGCCGCATTGTCCGCGACACAAGGCAAACATCACCTCTATTGTGACGTCACCGCCGACTGCCGCTGAGTACGCGTTATCACGTACCAACCGAGTCTACTGACACTGTTGATGTATCATGTGTCTGCCTGTCTGCCTGTCTGTCTGGCGTGTTGATATGTGTGTCTGGGATGTCACACTGGCACTGTTTACATATGACGTGCCAGTGTCTGCCACTGCCAGTGTTTACATGTCATTATGTTGTGGTGGATCTTGTCGAGAGGTTTGACATGTCGTAATACGTATGTCAGGTCGGTCCCACTGACAATGTTGACACGTCATACGTAAATTATATGTTTTAAATATAATATACTTTCCTAACATGGGTCCCCAGATCTGTGACTATGTGGAGATGTTAACCCCGTGCACACTCCGAGGTCCTAGACAGTCAGGTGTGAATCTCCTGTAGCCGTGATTATCAGCTGAGCGCCGTGCATACACGAGCACTGACAATCAGCCGAGC
Source organism: Paraescarpia echinospica (assembly GCA_020002185.1). NCBI lineage: Eukaryota > Metazoa > Annelida > Polychaeta > Sabellida > Siboglinidae > Paraescarpia > Paraescarpia echinospica. The sequence goes on along the minus strand of CM034540.1, from coordinate 275,830 downwards.
GCTATGCTCACAAGTGCAGAGACTATCAACCGAGCACTATGCTCACAAGAGAATATACTATCAGCCGAGCGCTATGCTCACAAGAGAAGATACTATCAGCCGAGCGCTATGCTCACAAGAGAAGATACTCTCAGCCGAGTGCTATGCTCACAAGAGCAGACTCTCAGCCGAGCGCTATGCTCACAAGAGCAGATACTATCATCCGAGCGCTATGCTCACAAGAACAGAGACTATCAGCCGAGAGCTATGCTCACAAGTGCAGAGGATATCAACCGAGCGCTATGCTCACAAGAGCAGAAACTATCAGCCGAGCGCTATGCTCACAAGAGCATATACTATCAGCCGATCGCTATGCTCACAAGAGCTGAGACTATCAGCAAAGCGCCGTGAAGTGACAGTCCCGCTATCGTGGCCAAGCTCAGGGGAACCAAATGAGATAACATCTAACAGTCGGTCTTTGATTACTATTCCATGGCGGATGAGACGCATTGTATCAATAGCTCGTGCTGCACGATGTCTGACGTGCGTGACAATCAAAGGTTCACTTAGTTGTGACAACATTAGTTAGGGTGAACATCATTATCAGTGCTTTTTATTACTTTCCCTCAAACCGAGACAGAGCCCAATATTCGCCTTCAAAACAGCAACAAATGTCGATAGTTTGTAGAGTTCATATGCGTAATTTGTGTACACATTTTGCAATGGTTGACCTATTTACTGTGTACGGTTTAATATGATCATGTATAGTATACGTGATACCACTTATAGTGTAGGCTTGTACGAATACTTGACCTGCTATTAACTTATATTATGTGACATTGTCCTATGTATGAGAGCACTCTCCGCGTTATATCACAACACAGGTGCAGGATGCGCGGCTGTATTATTGTCTTTAGCTTGAGTTGTCACAGCCAATGATCGTATCAGACAACCATACAGACGTCCATGGCTACATGTTGAGTTTGTAGTTGTCACTGACCCGCGTGTCAACACTTCCTATAAGTCTCCGATTGTTGCTAAGACATTAAGCCAGCGAGCCACGAGCTATCCGATTTAACACCAAAAGGCAAAAGCCATGTGTTCATTTGATATGTTGGGCGAATATATGTATCGACATCTATTATGGATTCTATAGTCGTCGTAGTGAGCATCGGGAATAACCAAATTACCTGTCCCCGTCGTGTAGTGTCTTATTCAAAATACCCGTACATATAGGGCATACACTTGAGGGACAATGTGAAGTGTCTCGCTCTCCACGGGTTGGTCAACAAACATCAACACTTCTGACTGACGCAGTCACATCAAAGAACAAGAACAAGAAGTTTATTTTGACCTCAACATATAACACAATTATATTGGCTAAAAGAACATCAGGTATATACATTTACCCAAATAAAATATAATAATGTAAGCGTGTACACACCATTTTTTCCAAACCAATATAGTAATCAATTGAAGCAAAAGGAACCTTTTGATTTTAAGACAATAGGGGGTCAGTGGCTCCCAATAAGACAATACTGTCGCTATCATAGGAACCACATATAAAATAGTTGTACAAGTCATTTTTACTGAAAGAAGTGCGATGTACAAACACACGTCAACCTCGTGTCATCAATGTCAACTGGTGTCACGTCATTGTGAGGTCAAAGTATGGTTGTTGTCCACATGATATACACTATGGGTAAACTGCAATGCTTTGTAGGCTAGTTTACCGGCGCTATTGTTTAAACATTATAAAACCGTTACCCTTTCAACAACATTTCAAACAATACAAATAAAAGTGCGTGTCTTAAGTAATACGATACAAAAGTCCCGTACAAAAATCATTTCTAATTTCGTGTGGTCATATTAATTATATTGTATTTAATGAATCGTGTTGTACAACGCAATGTTTCGTTCACGGTCAGGTGAAGGAAGCGTCACCACCAGTGATATCTATAGAGATCAGTGGTTGCCACAACTGTAGCGTCGAATACGCCATTCTTGTGAGTTGTGACGTCATAAAACCCTTGTAGTTGTGTGATAATATAAGTTACTAGACGCCGCACCAACAGGCATTACCAGCGTCGAAATACACCTTGTCCAGCACGCTTAGAATGGTCTCCTCTATAATGTGGTATTGTATTGATCGTTCTGTGTCGGCCAATATGTACGTGTTCTCTCTTCCTTCCACTGTAACGTGTTTTGTATTCATTGTTCTGTGTCGGCCTAGATGTTTGTGTTCCTTCTATCTACTGTAACGTGTTCTTATATTCATCGGTCTGTGTCGGCGTAGATGTCTGTGTTCCATCCTTCTACTGTAACGTGTTTTGTATTCATTGTTCTGTGCCGGTCTAGATGTTTGTGTTCCTTCTATCTACTGTAACGTGTTCTTATATTCATCGGTCTGTGTCGGCGTAGATGTCTGTGTTCCATCCTTCTACTGTAACGTGTTTTGTATTCATTGTTCTGTGTCGGCCTAGATGTTTGTGTTCCTTCTATCTACTGTAACGTGTTCTTATATTCATCGGTCTGTGTCGGCCTAGATGTCTGTGTTCCATCCTTCTACTGTAACGTGTTTTGTATTCATTGTTCTGTGTCGGCCTAGATGTTTGTGTTCCTTCTATCTACTGTAACGTGTTCTTATATTCATCGGTCTGTGTCGGCGTAGATGTCTGTGTTCCATCCTTCTACTGTAACGTGTTTTGTATTCATTGTTCTGTGTCGGCCTAGATGTTTGTGTTCCTTCTATCTACTGTAACGTGTTCTTATATTCATCGGTCTGTGTCGGCGTAGATGTCTGTGTTCCATCCTTCTACTGTAACGTGTTTTGTATTCATTGTTCTGTGTCGGCCTAGATGTTTGTGTTCCTTCTATCTACTGTAACGTGTTCTTATATTCAACGGTCTGTGTCGGCGTAGATGTTTGTGTTCCTTCTATCTACTGTAACGTGTTTTGTATTCATTGTTCTGTGTCGGCCTAGATGTTTGTGTTCCTTCTATCTACTGTAACGTGTTCTTATATTCATCGGTCTGTGTCGGCGTAGATGTCTGTGTTCCTTACTTCTGTCTATTGTAACGAGTTTTGTTTTCATTGTTCTGTGTCGGTCTAGGTATCTGTGTTCCTTTCTTCATTCTACTGTAACGTGTTCTTGCATTCATCGGTCTGTGTCGGCCTATATGTTTGTGTTCCTTACTTCTGTCTACTGTAACGTGTTGTTGTATCCATCGGTCTGTGTCGGCCTATATGTCTGTGTTCCTTACTTCTGTCTACGGTAAGGTGTTCTTGCATTCATCGGTCTGTGTCGGCCTAATTGTATGTGTTCCTTTCTTCTGTCTACTGTAATGCATTCTTGCATTCATCAGTCTGTGTCGGCATAGATGTCTGTGTTCCTTACTTCTGTCTACTGTAACGTGTTGTTGCATTCATTGTTCTGTGTCGTCCTATATGTCTATGTTCCTTCTTCCTTCTACTGTAACCTGTTTTGTATTCATTCTTCTCTGTCGGCCTAGATGGCTGTGTTCTTTCAAACTTCTACTGTAGCGTGTTTTGTGTTCATTGTTCTGTGTCGGCCTAGATGGCTGTGTTCCTTACTTCTGTCTACTGTAACTAGTTTTGTATTCATTGTTCTGTGTCGGCCTAGATGTCTGTGTTCCTTACTTCTGCCTACTGTAACGTGTTCTTGTATTTATCGTTGTGTGTCGGCCTAGATGTATGTGTTCTTGCTTCCTTCTACTGTAACATGTTCTTGTGTTCATCGGTCTATGTCGGCCTAGATGTCTATGTTCCTTACTTAGTTCGAGCGCAGCATTAAACAAATAAATTAGTTTTCAAACAACGGGCTGTTTAACTACCCAATATCCTGCTAAAATTACACGAAGCGAGCTCGTGTTGCTGTAGAATATCAATGTTTATGCGACGCAAAAATCAATTAATCGTGTAGAGCACAGGGACTGGTGTGTGATTAATACTGCTATGACTAAACACACAGGAGTATAGTTAGACCTCACACTTTACCCTGGCCCAGATACATCCCAGGCCCTGTCCATTGGCCCAGATACAACCGTGGCCCTGACATAACCCTGGCCCAGACAACCGTGACCATGTCTCGTGGTCTAGGCATAACCCTTTCCCAGATACAACCGCGGCCCTGTCTCGTGGCCCAGACATAACCATGGCCCAGACACAGCCATGGCCCAGACATAACTCTGGCCCAGACTCAGCTTTGGTTCAGGCACAAATCTGACACAACCGTGGCTCAGACGCAACCCTGGCCTAAACACAACTCTGGCCTTGTCACATGGCCCAGACACAACCATGGCCCTGTCACATGATTAGTTACATTACTCGGTGTTTTGAAATTGCGATTCGGGTGTTGTAGAAGGTGTTCATCTTAGAATGCTGCGTCAACTTTCTAATCTGTCCCAGAACTCAAGACAACACAATCTGATATTGCCGTGTTTGTTGGGAATTGTGGGAACGTGCGTACCGTTTATTGGACCACAGCCGTTTATTTGAAATGTGCTTTTCCGTTTTGGCAGTCTTCTGACTCATTGTTTCGGTGTCCAAGATGTAGTGGTACACATGGACCGGTGGGTGTTTGTGGCAGTGTTAGTTACAGAATAACAAAGTGAACATGTCCCATCGTCTGACAGCAATATCGTGGGCAGCTGTAATAAAAGGAAACCAGCACATAGAAGAAACGGATATTGCTGTCAGCCAGTCACTACAGGTTGTATTAGGTTGTTGTCTGTCCTGGTGAGTGTTGTGCAGTCAAGGAATTGGTTTTTATCTGTCCTTATGGGTGTTGTGTAGTCTATGAACTGGTTGTTGCCTTTCCCGATGGGTGTTGTGCAGTCAAGGAATTGGTTGTTGCCTGTCCTCATGGGTTTTGTGTAGTCTAGGAATTGATTGTTGCCTGTCCTCATGGGTGTTGTGTAGTCTACGATAGTAGGAATTGGTTGTTGTATGTCTTGATGGGTGTTGTGCAGTCAAGGAATTGGTTGTTGCCTGTCCCGATGGGTGTTGTGTAGTCTAGGAATTGGTTGTTGCCTGTCCTCATGTGTGTTGTGTACTCTAGGAATTGGTTGTTGCCTGTCGTCATGGGTGTTGTGTAGTCTAGAAATGTGTTGTTGCCTGTCCTCATGGGTGTTGTGTAGTCTAGGATAGTAGGAATTGGTTGTTGTCTGTCCTGATGGGTGCTGTGCAGTCAAGGAATTGGTTTTTGCCTGTCCTAATGGGTGTTGCGTTGTCAAGGAATTGGTCGTTGCCTTTTCTGATGGGTGTTGTGTTGTCAATGAATTGGTTGATGTATGTCCCGATGGTGTGGCGTAGACAAGGAATTTGTTGTTGCCTGTCCTGATGGGTGTTGTGTAGTCTAGGAATTGGTTGTTGCCTGTCCTCATGGGTGTTGTGTAGTCTAGGATAGTAGGAATTGGTTGTTGTCTGTCCTGATGGGTGTTGTGCAGTCAAGGAATTGGTTTTTGCCTGTCTTAATGGGTGTTGCGCTGTCAAGGAATTGGTTGTTGTCTGTCGTGATGGGTGTTGTGTAGTCTAGGAATTGGTTGTTGCCTGTCCTGATGGGTGTTGTGTTGTCAAGGAATTGGTTGATGTATGTCCCGATGGTGTTGCGTAGACAAGGAATTTGTTGTTGCCTGTCCTGATGGGTGTTGTGTAGTCTAGGAATTGTTGCTGTTCAACATCATTACACGATAGCGAACTACGCCAACCGTTTGAGAAATCCGCCCAACATGCCAAGGTAGAACCAGTCACAACATGTGAAGGTAGAACCAGTCACAACATGCCAAGGTAGAACCAGTCACAACATGCCAAGGTAGAACCAGTCACGACATGCCAAGGTAGAACCAGTCACAACATGACAAGGTAGTACCAGTCACAACATGCCAAGGTAGAACCAGTCACAACATGACAAGGTAGAACCAGTCACAACATGCCAAGGTAGAACCAGTCACAACATGCCAAGGTAGAACCAGTCACAACATGACAAGGTAGAACCAGTCACAACATGCCAAGGTAGAACCAGTCACAACATGCCAAGGTAGAACCAGTCACGACATGCCAAGGTAGAACCAGTCACAACATGACAAGGTAGTACCAGTCACAACATGCCAAGGTAGAACCAGTCACAACATGACAAGGTAGAACCAGTCACGACATGCCAAGGTAGAACCAGTCACAACATGCCAAGGTAGAACCAGTCACAACATGACAAGTAAGAACCAGTCACAACATGCCAAGGTAGAACCAGTCACAACATGCCAAGGTAGAACCAGTCACAACATGCCAAGGTAGAACCAATCACAACATGCCAAGGTAGAACCAGTCACAATACAACTGTGTAAATATATAAGTATTTTATTCACATTGTTGCGCCTCTCATTGACCGCCGCGGACACACACTGTACACTCACATGTTTCCCGTCTCTTGTTGTGGAAATTGAAAGAGAGATAACTCGGACGACCTTAGCCAGAGGTTGATACGTTTATGAGCCGAAGCAGAACTGCACAGCTTCTGCTTGTTTGTATTTTTTACGGGTAGATCCAGCCGATGTTTGTTGGCGGTGTTCTTGATAATCCTAGGTCGTGATTTGTCGAGATGCTTATCGAACTATGATTTAGGTCGGCTGTATTCGGCTCGATGTCACAAAGCCGCATTCCGGCAGACACGAACATGGATTTCAGGCCCAATTAATATGCTCATTTGATGTCTAAATATACTGCATCGATATAATCCAGTCGAGCCGCGGGAAGTCGACGCTAACATAACGGTGTAGTAAAACTCGGAGTTGACACACTTGCATACTTCAGTCGCGCGGGCACACACATATACGCATCTGTGTAAATATGTACCGACGTACGTACGCATACATGTGAATTGTTGTCTGGCGAATAACGTATTATGCGTTATGAAAACTTTTGGCGTCGGCACAATTACACACCGGTATAAATCATTCATTAATAAATAATATATTGTGTGTCTAGCGTATCTATACAAAGTTGCAATTTAGCGGCACAGGCACGATGACAAAACTAAATGACATGTAAACCAACAGTTTAAAGAGTCATGCTATGGAACGTTATATCATGTTCCATTTGGTCACCTCAGCCACGGGAGCATCACATAATTAAAGGGAGCATCACATAATTATACAGTGTAATGATGAACACATGTCAGAACGCATCAATTCCGTGTGAAGGTGCACTCTGCTCTCCCCACTGCCACGATAGATACAACATATATAATACATACAATAGATGCAATAAATATAATACATACAATAGATACAACATGTATAATACATACAATAGATATAGTAAATACAATATATATAATACATACAATAGATAGAGTAGATACAGATACTTTATTGACATGATCAACACAAAATATATGTCAATTTGGAATCTGTCTTGATGTTTCTAGTTAGCTTAGGGAACCTTCCTATTCATAGTATGCAGTTTTTGTAGAGTACAACGTGCTACAGAATCTAACAGTAACTGAGTATTTAAAGGAAAGAAAGCTTGACTGTTCCAAGTCCTGAAAGAAAATACAAAAAAAGTGGACATTATACGTGTAATAAAATGTCTTTGTTGCTCTCATAAGAGACAACGCTAACTGCTAATAACTGCTAGAATGTTCTTCTAAGGAAATACTGTGACTTATACAGCTTCTAGACCACATTAGCCAGCTTGCAAGTTGCACCTTGCAGCCTAGCTGAAGAACAAAGGGAGTATTGACCCTAGGGCAATGGCAGGTGACAATCCACCCTCTGAGCAAACAGTGGTCTTACACACTGCCAGTTATATGGCTTGTCCATTCATTAGCTCTGTTAGGTAAATGACACTTTAGGATCACAACTTAGGCATTGGGTATTTTGTATGGTTTATTATTTTGTAGTTTGGAAACTATTGGTGGGACAGCTAAACAAAATAATAAATTACAATTACATTATATTTACAAAACTAGAAGCGATTGCAATTACATAATTTGTTTGTAATCAATGACAATTACGTAATTGGTTGCAGCCATGTCACTGAAGACCAGGGTGTGACTCAGTTAGTGCATTTTTCTAAAAGGAAAGTGAAAGCCTTCTTTGGGTTGTACTGTGTTGCAGGCTGTGGATGAGTTAGCACATCATCGAAAAGTAAAGCCTTCTTTGGTTTGTACTGTGTTGCAGGCTGTGAATGAGTTAGCACATCATCTAAAAGTAAAGCCTTCTTTGGTTTGTACTGTGTTGCAGGCTGTGAATGAGTTAGCACATCATCTAAAACTAAAGCCTTCTTTGGTTTGTACTGTGTTGCAAGCTGTGAATGAGTTAGCACATCATCTAAAAGTAAAGCCTTCTTTGGTTTGTACTGTGTTGCAGGCTGTGAACGAGTTAGCACATCATCTAAAACTAAAGCATTCTTTGGTTTGTACTGCATGTGTTGCAGGTTGTGAATGAGTTAGCACATCATCTAAAACTAAAGCCTTCTTTGGTTTGTACTGTGTTGCAAGTTGTGAATGAGTTAGCACATAATCTAAAACTAAAGCCTTCTTTGGTTTGTACTGTGTTGCAGGTTGTGAATGAGTTAGCACATAATCTAAAACTAAAGCCTTCTTTGGTTTGTACTGTGTTGCAGGCTGTGAATGAGTTAGCACATCATCTAAAACTAAAGCCTTCTTTGGTTTGTACTGTGTTGCAGGCTGTGAATGAGTTAGCACATCATCTAAAACTAAAGCCTTCTTTGGTCTGTACTGTGTTGTAGGCGGTGAACGAGTTAGCACATCATCTAAAACTAAAGCATTCTTTGGTTAGTACTGTGTTGCAGGCTGTGGGTGAGTTAACACATCATCTAAAACAAAAAACTTTGGTATACTGTGCTTGTCGCAGGTTGAGAGTTGGTTAGTGCATTTTTCCAAAACGAAAATGAAAGCCCTGCGACAGGACACGGAATACGTCGGCTCTATGAACCTTGTGACACTTTGTGTGTATTGAGAGAACTGTGAACAAAGCAACCCAGATCGCACGTTTTATGTTGTCATAAACAAACTGTCGGTTTTTGAGCGGCATCGAACAACTTATGTCTCTGGGATTACCGAAGTTTACTTGCAAAATTAATATATGTGTAAGTGCACGCGCAAGAAGCCGTGTCGTTAAATCGATCGGCCTTTTATGTCCGGTCCGCGAGGTTTGCTTATTATAATAACGCTTATAGTTTATACTCATCGTTTTATTGGGTCTTCACATTATTCCAGAAATAGACGGGTCATATAGCTGTGAACGTTAGAGGTGTGTACACCGTTGTGTGCAGACGGTAATAGTCCAGTGTACATTTATATATGGATATAACATTGTATATTGCATTACGTTACTCACCGCAGTCGTACAATATAGCATAGTGTATTACGCGGCTGCATAATTTATTGACACATACCTCTATTAAATCAAAATCATGATAATACAAGATTCACTGGAAATCACCTTGCTGAAGGATTTGTTTTGGAGCACTCCTAAATGCAGACTCGTCCAATATAGCGTGCTTGAATGACAGAACATTGGCGATTGAATAGTGAGTGGATTATGTTGGCGAGAGAGTGAAGAGGTCAGCGTAGACGACAGTGGAGTCAGTGAAGGAAGGACATGGGTAACTTGGACTGCGGACAGATTCCGTCCGCCATTACTCATTAGAGTAAAGAGCTAATTATTTCCAAGTATTTGCGACACTTAAAGAAATTTCTTGGACAACTTTTCCATGAATCAGAGGAAAGGCAATAATGTGTACCGGTGGCTCAGATGACTCTCGGCTCACTCCAAGTACAAGACCTGTGGTGTGTTCGGGGACTTAGGTCTTCGTGTAAGACGCAGTAGTCTAACCACAGTAGTTCTACCGCTTGATGCCTACTTGTGCCGCTTGCTGTGAGCGACCACCGGGGGATCGTTTGTTTCCGGACTCAGTATCCGGTGTTTGCTCGTTGAGAAGCTCATCGGCGGCAGTCATACAGCGTTCGTATGAGTCACCGTGCATCGCATTACGCCCCTTCACACCAAGGCACAGACAAGCGGAGGCGTGACAAAAGCGTTAGCCCAAAATATAATGGTGGACCCATTTCGCGCGTAAAACCGTCGCTGCGTTTGACACAACAGACCAAACAACAGCGCCGCGGGTTTTCACAAAAGACAACAATAGATTGAATCACGCGTGGAAACACCGAACCGCATGAAACAGTAACAAACGCTATTGCTGTATCGCTACGATGCCTGCAGGCGACGGCACACGCACGCACACACGCACGTACGTACGCATACAAACTTCGAGAAACCGATAACGCGTCATAATAAATAAGGAAGCAAAGAACGACTCTAGTTAGCAGGATCAAGTCGGTAGCGGTGAAACAGTATTGCTTGTTCCTTCCTTATATATGTCACCAATGCTTCATATTGAATCGATTGGTGCTTGTCACTGGAATTCGGCGGAGAATCGATGGACGGGGTGTGAGTTGGTGTGTGGAACTAGTGGAGGCTGGAGAGGGCATATTGCATTAACCCCCTCCACGCACAAATGGTTGGTTTGATGTACAAAAGGGGTTATGTTTAGGGCTAGGTTGAAGGTACTTTTGACAAGATTTACATCAGATGTCTACAGGCAATTGTATGTGGAGAGAGAGAGAGAGAGAGAGAGAGAGAGAGAGAGAGAGAGAGAGAGAGAGAGAGAGAGAGAGAGAGAGAGAGAGAGAGAGAGAGAGAGAGAGAGAGAGCGAGAGCGAAGCGAGAGCGAGAGCGAGAGCGAGACAGACAGACATACAGATATACAGATAGACAAATAGAGGACAGAGAGAGACAGAGAGAGACAGAGAGAGACAGGGAGGGGGGGCTCACGAAACGCTCCCCCAACGCACTGAGGCAAGACACAACCGCTCTCTCCGGTTGTACTAACGTACACATCGCGATAGTGCCTTAAAAATGTGTGTGTGTGTTGTGTGTGCGCGCGTGTATCTGTGTGTGCGTGCGTGCGCGTGCGTTCGTGTGTGTCTAAACATTTCATGTGTCAACAAACATCATCTGTATATTAATAGTTACCTGTGTCAACAAATGTCATATAAAACATGTCTTCACGTACTCCTCTTCGAGCCACCTGGCGCTCTCAGCAAAAGCAGGCATTTCCCACTCGTGTCGGCCTGCAGCCTACGTAACGGCCTGGTCCAGCTGCGGGGCATTTCCCACTTTCTTCGCTCCACGGTAACTATCCTTCCCCAACCAAAAGCTGCAGACTCTCAGACACACAGCGAACTGTGAGAATATAGCGAGATGATTGACAATCCGCGTACGGTTAAACAACACCTGCGAGAGTTGTGCGTGGTCAGATAGATGTTATCGTTCTTTCTCCTCCGCTTAGGTCACATACTGACCGGCGTGTGCGGCTCTGTTGTTTGGGACGTGTAGAATGAAAACATGATCATCATTAAGATTCCGCGAAATTCGTGGTAATTCAGCATTTGACTTTACAGTGATATATCTGTCGTGAAGATAATTAATATTTTTGAAATGCTTAATACGATAGCCCAATTCCAATTCTAAGCGTATTATAAAGCATTTAGGAATTCACGTAGGATTGGGAAAATCGAAAGTGTCATCGTGACTAGAGTCGCGGTGCTTGCAGCTGTGCGAGGCTTGTATTGATTTCTCGCCGCGAGACCTGCCAGTCAACGGTAACACTGCGACGTGACGTAACCGGGCGGTCGGCTCCTGTAGAACACACAGCAGAGGGCGCTGCAAATACGTGCATTAATTCAGGTTTAATAATAATAAGATTAATTCGGGTTTAATAATATATATATATATATTATTATTAAACCCGAATTAATATATATTTCATATTAGCGTATGCGTTGATACGAGGGTCTATGTTAATGTTAGCTTTATACATCCCTGGCTACATATAGAGACTCGTTCAGAGTCCTTGATTACACCTACTCATTTATGTGTATTATTTTATGTGCCCATTCGTATTTTACCGATCTGTATAACTACTGATTCTGTAATCCATACCCACACGTATTCATTCTCTACCCATGTATATATTGGCTCGTGCTCTCTCTGTACACACTTGTTGTTTATCTGTGCACCGTGACGCGGGAACGAAATTCATATTGGGGGTGGGGGGGGGGGGGCTAACGGAGCTTCAGCACCACTGAAAAATTGTCGCCGCCGCATATCTTCAAATCATCCCTCACCTTGTGGCTGTCTCGCTCGGTCTCAGTTGGCTCGACTGTGACATCGGAAGGGGGCTGCGCCGCTGTAACTTCAGTTTCTCCGATGTCTCGGTTGTGAACATCCGAACACACACGGGGGTACAGTGCTATTCAAAATGTTTGCCACCACGCTGCCTATTACTGGGGGGAGGGGTGACAGAAAACAATATGTCTGCCCTCCAATTGCACACACCTTTCAAAGTCGACAAAAATACACATTAATCGTCTCGTAAAATTTACATTACCACCAGCCACGAAAACAAACATTCACACACGTTATTGTGGGGGCAGAACCATATGTCTGCCCCCCAGAGAAAATCCAGGGGGCAGCCGCCCTCCGCCCCCCCCCCCTCTGTTCCCGCGTCTTTGTCCGTGCATATGCTTTTTATTCAACTATATGCGTACTCGTCTGTCTATGTCTGTATTTAACCATTTCTTGTGTTATTTAAGTCTGTACGTACTAATTATCTGGAGATCTGTTTGTACATACTTGTTGTTTCTCTCTGTCTGTACTTAATCAGTCCCGACCCATGTGTCTACTTCTCTGTGCACCTGTCCTGTGCGCGGTTGTACGTCTCAGCCCCGAATCATGAGTCTACCTCTCTGTGGACCTGTCCTGTGCGCGGTTGTACGTGTCTCAGTCCCGACCCATGAGTCTACCTCTCTGTGCACCTGTCCTGTGCGCGGTTGTATGCGTCTCACTACCAGATAAAGCTGTTTTTTGGTATACTGAATTATTAATTTGAATAGCGAACAAATAACTTAGCCAACTGAGTGAGTGAACGCCGCGCTGACTGAGTGAACGCCGCGGTGACCGAGTGATTACACGGCGCAACTATCGGCGCCTGCCAATTTCACGGGTGATGACTACAATACGCGTGGACGTTAGTGTCGTCTATGTAACGCACTACCGGGCAACTTAAATAGAGTTATTCTAATTAGCTTAATCTGCATAATTAGCAAGTTTCGACAAACTGCATTATCGGTGTTCAGATCTAGCCTAATATACTGTTGGTTACTTGCACACTGCTATTGTATGTGTTGTAGGGACCACATGCCGGAACTTGCGTTACAGAGCCTCCACACAGGGGTGTGTTATAGGGCGTACACACAGGAGCTTGTGTTACAGGGCCTGCACACAGGAGCTTGTGTTATAGGGCGTACACACAGGAGCTTGTGTTATTGGTCCTACCCATAGGAGCCTGTGTTATAGGTCCTACCCACAGGAGCTTGTGTTATAGGTCCTACCCACAGGAGCTTGTGTTATAGGTCCTACCCACAGGAGCTTGTGTTATAGGTCCTACCCACAGGAGCTTGTGTTATAGGTCCTACCCACAGGAGCTTGTGTTATAGGTCCTACCCACAGGAGCTTGTGTTATAGGTCCTACCCACAGGAGCTTGTGTTATAGGTCCTACCCACAGGAGCTTGTGTTATAGGTCCTACCCACAGGAGCTTGTGTTATAGGTCCTACCCACAGGAGCTTGTGTTATAGGTCCTACACACAGGAGCTTATGTTATAGGTCCTACCCACAGGAGCTTGTGTTATCCCTACCATCCTAATTCCCATCGTTCCTCCTTCCCTATATCACTTCCTCAATCCCCCTAGTCTCTATACCTCCCTTCCTTCACTCTCCCAACTCTATCTCTTTTCCCCGACCCCTCTCACACACGCACACTTGCAAGTGTAGGTCGACACAAGTGTTATTTAATATTAATTTTGTTTATACAGTTTGTTTGTATAGGAAGCAACTAGAATATTCTGGCTAGGCACGACGTCGAAAGTCATGAATTGGCGCCAGCTGTTTGTGCAACACCTGCGTGTCGATATGTATACATCGGCCTGTTGCTAATATTGACAGCAGCAGCAGCGTCATTGTTGAACAGCTGCGGGAGTATACTGGGCAAGGGAGCACAACCACTTGCTTTGTTCTCCTGGTTAGTCTAACGCACAATACAAGTTCGTTGCGTTGTTATTTGTTGACTTTATGGTCTTGGGTTGATATTTGTTGATTTAGGGTCTGTTTCTGTTGTCGTCAAAGCGCGCCCTTTAACTAGCTACAAGTGGTTCATTTGACACTCTCTTCGTGGTCACGTAATATGCCGTAACAATAATGTATTACGGTATTTCTTAACACGCCCGAATAGAGCCAGGTTACTGCAAGGTGGACTTCGACAGACTTGTATTTCGTTTAAGGCGAGTGGCCGAGACGAGTGGCCGGATGTAGTGGCGGGGCTGACGGCTGTAATGACACTGCTCGGTGGCGAGAACACGCGAGTATGATGTATCGTGTATTGCGGTTTCCCATTTAGTGTGACGCTGTCGCGCTTACATTTATCCGGGCGTTAAATAATATCCGGGTGACGTTTCTGCGCGTGCGCGTATCTAGGGGAATGCATTTAGCGAGTTCAGTCAAAATTAGTTATTTCTACAGTAGTTCTCATAAAATGCCTGTATGTATGACACCCGTCAATATTTACGAATGGATGCAGAAAGTACTCCGGTCGGTCAAATAGCCAAAGGGTCAAATAACCAAATTGCTGTCAAATATCCTTCCGCTTAGTAAAATCCGTTAAACTACACAATTTTACTGTCAACAGCTTCTATAATTACACCTGGAAATCTGCCTACTCAAATGCTTATGCTGTAACGAAACAGAAAGTCTAACTGGAACATGAACCCGTACACTTACAGTCGGTTCACGCGGCACGACCTCGTAGGACGGATGTGTGTGTCACTGTCACCGTTGACGACAATGCAACTGTTAGCGTTTAAAATGCTCTTCATAAATGGGCATTTTAAGCCGCTGAAGATATGTATGTTGATGTGTGTTTCATCAACCTACCATAGCAATACATGCTAACATACTCGTCATCCAATGGTGTCAACTTAGCTACATCAAGTCTTCAAGCGCAAGGAATCATGCAGTAACTGATATGTTTACTTGATATTAGCCATCCAGCAGAATTGTTCATCAGGTACAAGTGGTATAGTTCTCAAATGTGGTGTAGTTCCTGGAACATACTTTCCGTGTAGCTCACTGCCAAAAGGGGTACCGTCCCAAAATAACTGGATCTCCATTCGTTGACGTGCATGCGGGAGTAGATTAATTATCCGTCCCACGATTCAGCAGGCCGGTTGATGGGGCAATAAATAGGTCCACATGTCCACCTGCAATACTCTCCATTGAAATGTAATCGGCTGTAACTAGCCGCATCGTTTGGTAAAATGTCAGTACAGAAATACACCGTCACCACCGACTCACTCAACTGGCGCAAGTGAGTGGCCGTCACGTTCATTGGTGCCACACTTCTCAAAGAGAGGCTACTGAGATTAATGTCAATGACCACGCACCTACGGACACTGACCACTTCCGCGATCGATAAGACGCATTCTGTAATGTTACCACACACATCGACCATACACAGACGATCATTCGCTGATCCACTTCTGCTATTGATCTGTCGATTCTGTGTTTGTGCCGTCGTCGGCTCGTCCACTGCACCCGCGAGTAGGTCGGTGTTCACGGCGGAGTTGTTAGACAGTCCACAACGGTGTTGTTAGAATGTTCACAGCGGTGTTGTTAGACAATACATCAACTGTCATTATCTTCTCTCAGCTGTGTTCCATGTGTATCAACTGTCATTGTCTTCTCTCAGCTGTGTTCCATGTGTATCAACTTCATTATCTTCTCTCAGCTGTGTTCCATGTGTATCAACTGTCATTGTCGTCTCTCAGCTGTGTTCCATGTGTATCAACTGTCATTGTCGTCTCTCAGCTTGTTCAACGTGTATCAATTGTCATTGTTTTCTCTTAGCTGTGTTCAAGGTGTACCAACTTTTATTGTCTTCTGTCAGATATGTTCAATGAGTATCTGTCAATGTGCTGTTGTTCCTGTCACCAATACAGATCCATGCATGTGATCATGTGTCCGTTGGTGTCTTGATCAGTTTTAAAACATTGTGGGAATACATTGAACTGGTCGTTGTCGACATAGAACTGACGTGTTACATGACGCGTGACGCTGACGTATGACTACTTGTCTTGCAGCACACTCATCCTGCGCGCCAACTCGTGGCTGGAGGAGAACCCAAGCTACAACGTGGTGGCATGCGAGACGGTCACGTGGATGGGACGACGCTTCAAGGACATCTACGCCGACTCGTGCGCCTCGGAGCGCAGCATGCACGCCGCCAAGTCAACCAAGTTCCTCAGTGGACTCAGGTAGGACGCTACTGGAGCACGCACGCCGCCAAGTCAACCAAGTTCCTTAGTGGACTCAGGTAGGACGGTACTGGAGCACGCCGCCAAGTCAACCAAGTTCCTTAGTGGACTCAGGTAGGACGCTACTGGAGCACGCACGCCGCCAAGTCACCCAAGTTCCTTAGTGGACTCAGGTAGGACGGTACTGGAGCACGCCGCCAAATCAACCAAGTTCCTCAGTGGACTCAGGTAGGTGGCTACTGGAGCACGCCGCCAAGTCAACCAAGTTCCTCAGTGAACTCAGGTAGGTGGCTACTGGAGCACGCCGCCAAGTCAACCAAGTTCCTCAGTGAACTCAGGTAGGTGGCTACTGGAGCACACAAGCCGCCAAGTTCCCCAGTTCACTCAGATATATTATCTGTGAACATGGACATTTTCCCGTATTGACGTTGTATTTGTTAGAACAATATCATCAGTGAACAATGATCGGCATGAACTCGACCCATTCCCATAGAACAAAAGTACTGTACACATTCAATGTGCTGACGTAAGTTCTATGTGAACATTCATTGTGAACCTATGTAATTGATCAGTGTGCTGGTGTAGATGTCATGTCAGTAAAGGCTGACCGCGGTCTTTGTCGGTTGGAAGGCTGTGGTTCTATGTGGAGGATCGTGGGTTTGTGGGCTGTGGTTCCATGTGGAGAATCGTGTGTTTGTACACTGTGGTTCCATGTGGAGGATCGTGTGTTTGTAGGCTGTGGTTCCATGTGGAGGATCGTGTGTTTGTAGGCTGTGGTTCCATGTGGAGGATCGTGTTTTTTTATGCGATGGTTCCATGTGGAGGATCGTGTGTTTGTATGCTGTGGTTCCATGTGGAGGATGTCCGTGTGTTTGTCGGCTGTGGTTCCATGTGGAGGATGTATGTGTGTTTGTACGCTGTGGTTCCATGTGGAGGATGTCCGTATGTTTGTCGGCTGTGGTTCCATGTGGAGGATGTCCGTGTGTTTGTAGGATGTGGTTCCATGTGGAGGATCGTGTGTTTGTAGGATGTGGTTCCATGTGGAGGATCGTGTGTCTGTACGCTGTGGTTCCATGTGGAGGATGTCCGTGTGTTCGTCGGCTGTGGTTCCATGTGGAGGGTGTCCGTGTGTTTGTAGGCTGTGGTTCCACATGGAGGGTGTCCATGTGTTTGTAGGCAGTGGTTCCACGTGGAGGGTGTCCGTGTGTTTGTCGGCTGTGGTTCCATGTGGAGGGTGTCCGTGTGTTTGTCGGCTGTGGTTCCATGTGGAGGATGTCCGTGTGTTTGTCGGCTGTGGTTCCATGTGGAGGATGTCCGTGTGTTTGTAGGCTGTGGTTCCTTGTGGAGGATCGTGTGTCTGTACGCTGTGGTTCCATGTGGAGGATGTCCGTGTGTTCGTCGGCTGTGGTTCCATGTGGAGGGTGTCCGTGTGTTTCTAGGCTATAGTTTCATGTGGAGGGTGTCCATGTGTTTGTACGCTGTGGTTCCATGTGGAGGATGTCCTTGTGTTTGTAGGCAGTGGTTCCATGTGGAGGGTGTCCATGTGTTTGTAGGCAGTGGTTCCATGTGGAGGGTGTCCGTGTGTTTGTCGGCTGTGGTTCCATGTGGAGGGTGTCCGTGTGTTTGTAGGCTATGGTTTCATGCGGAGGGTGTCCGTGTGTTTGTACGCTGTGGTTCCATGTAGAGGGTGTCCGTGTGTTTGTCGGCTGTGGTTCCATGTAGAGGGTGTCCATGTGTTTGTCGGCTGTGGTTGCATGTGGAGGATGTCCGTGTGTTTTTAGACTGTGGTTCCATGTCGAGGGTGCGCGTGTGTTTGTAGGCTGTGGTTCCATGTCGAGGGTATAGGATGCCCGAGCGGTCAGCCGTCGTCCACCGCTCCGGCCTTAGTCTGCAGAACATTCCTTCCGAAAGCGGACGAGCGATTCGACCAGTTGATCCACCGAGTCAACAAACGCCTGGAGTCTGACCGACTGGGAGGTGAGATGTCACGGTAACAGTGGATTGTTTATGTTGTTCTCGTGATCACGTGGTCCGTCTAACAACATTCAGAAAATCCAGTAGTCATTGCCGTCATCCTTCTCCTCATCGTCAGCAATGTGTCCACATTCTGGCTGTGTATTTGAGTTGTGCTGACACCTGAAGTAGTTGTTTCTCCGTGACCCCGTGATGACATATGATGTAGTTGTTTCTCCGTGACCCAGTGGTGACATCTGATGTAGTTGTTTCTCCATGATCCCGTGATGACATCTGATGTAGTTGTTTCTCCGTGACCCCGTGATGACATATGATGTAGTTGTTTCTCCGTGACCCAGTGGTGACATCTGATGTAGTTGTTTCTCTATGACCCCGTGATGACATATGATGTAGTTGTTTCTCCGTGACCTCGTGATGACATCTGGCGCAGTTGTTTCTCCGTGACCCCGTGATGACATCTGATGTAGTTGTTTCTCCGTGACACCGTGATGACATCTGACGTAGTTGTTTCTCCTTGACCCCGTGATGACATCTGATGTAGTTGTTTCTCCGTGACACCGTGATGACATCTGACGTAGTTGTTTCTCCGTGACCCCGTGATGACATCTGATGTAGTTGTTTCTCCGTGACCTCGTGATGACATCTGGCGCAGTTGTTTCTCCGTGACCCCGTGATGACATCTGATGTAGTTGTTTCTCCGTGACACCGTGATGACATCTGACGTAGTTGTTTCTCCGTGACACCGTGATGACATCTGATGTAATTGTTTCTCCATGACCCCGTGATGGCATCTGAAATAGTTGTTTCTCCGTGATCCCGTGATGACATCTGATGTACTTGTTTCTCCGTGATCCCGTGATGATATCTGATGTTGTTGTTTCTCCGTGATGACACCTGAAGTAATTGTTTCTTCGTGACCCCGTGATGACATCTGGTGTATTTTTTTCCGTGATCCCGTGATGACATCTGAATTAGTTGTTTCTCTATGACCCCGTGATGACATCTGACGTAGTTGTTTCTCCGTGATCCCATGGTGACATCTGGTGTACTTGTTTTTTGTGATCCCGTGATGACATCTGATGTAGTTGTTTCTCCGTGATGACATTTGAAGTAGTTGTTTCTCCGTGACCCCGTGATGACATGTGGTGTATTTTTTCCCGTGATCCCGTGATGACATCTGAAATAGTTGTTTCTCTATGACCCCGTGATGACATCTGACGTAGTTGTTTCTCTGTGACCCCATGGTGACATCTGAAGTAGTTGTTTCACCATGACCCCGTGACGACATCTAGTGTATTTCTTTCTCCGTGATCTCGTGATGACGTCTGAAGTAGTATTTTCTCTATGAAACCCGTGATGACATCTGACGCAGTGGTTTTTCTGTGACCCCGTGGTGACATATGAAGTAGTATTTTCTCTACGACTCCGTGATGAAATCTGACGTAGTTTTTTCTCCGTGACCTCGTGATGACATCTGAAGTAGTTGCTTCTCCGTAACTCCGTGATGACATATGAAGTAGTTGTTTCTCCGTGACCACGTGATGATATGTGAAGTAGTTGTTTCTCCGTAACTCCGCGATGACCCGTCACATTGACCCCATCTGCGCTGCAGGTCGCATCGTGTCCGTGGAGGTGGTGCGCCTGCTGTGCTCCAGCAAGAAGCAGTATCGTCCCCAGATCCTTAACCCAAACATCTCGCTGTGGAAGGAGCATCCGGACTGCACGAAGAAATTCGTGCATTGTGTTCGTGTCTACGCCCTGCTCACCGTGCACCAGGACGGCTACGAGACCATAGGTGGGGTTGTGAGACAATGAGGTAGTACTGAGGCAGTTTGTAGGGTAACCAATAAGAGTTCGTATTAATAAACCCTGATGTAAACCAAAATATTATTGAGATCTGAAAATAAGAACGGTATAAAACTGACTTAATAAAGGATGATGTCAAACGTGGGGGTGAAAAGCAAGTTAGTGTTTAAAAAGAATGACAGTGTCTTAGATGTTGAAATTAAATAAACTGATATTAAAATATGTTACTTTTCTAAAATGTGTTACTTTCTGTGTTGTTTAATTTGTGCTGCTTTATGCAGTGAACATTGTTTATTTCTTTAAAATGTGCTATTTTCTTGCTGTTAGTTTTTTGCAGTTATTTTCTTCTGTCAAAATATGTTACTTTTTTCTGTTGCGTTCTTTCAGTGAGACAACACGGTGTGTCAAAGAGCACGAGTAAG
This sequence comes from Paraescarpia echinospica, assembly GCA_020002185.1. Classification (NCBI taxonomy): domain Eukaryota; kingdom Metazoa; phylum Annelida; class Polychaeta; order Sabellida; family Siboglinidae; genus Paraescarpia; species Paraescarpia echinospica. The sequence goes on along the minus strand of CM034540.1, from coordinate 255,173 downwards.
ATAAAGACATGACGTGTATTGTGTCACTGTATAGTTCATATTAGCTTAATGCCGTAACGTTGGTTGGTGTAGGAGTGCTCTAAGTATATAATACTGTCTACTACTCGTCCCACGGTGACTGGGCACATTGGCGTTTCATCACTTGCAGGCTACCAGGACTTCGTGCCAGAGTACAACCGTCGGAACAAGGAGAACAAAGGATACGAGTTGTTCTCTGACATTATGCAGCGGGCCAGTCGCTGGATTGCTTCTCAGCAAAGTGTACGATTCACAAACGTCGAAACGATCAACGTTAAAGTAAAACGAAGTAAGTAGAGACGTTCACTATAAGTGAGCTCATATGTCAATGCAGACACGTCATCTACACGTCACCTCATATGTAATAAAACATCCACTATACGGCACGTCATATGTAGTGAGACGTTCACTATAAGTGAGCTCATATGTCAATACAGACACGTCATCTACACGTCACCTCATATGTAATAAAACATCCAATATACGGCACGTCATATGTAGGAAGACGTCCACTATACGTCACATCATATGTAATGAGACGTCTACTATACGGCACGTCATATGTAATGAGACGTCCACTATACGGCACGTCATATGTAGTGAGACGTCCACTATACTTCACAGCATATGTAATGAGACGTCCACTATACGGCACGTCATATGTAGTGAGACGTACACTATACGGCATGTCATATGTAGTGAGACGTCCACTATACGGCATGTCATATGTAGTGAGACGTCCACTATACGGCATGTCATATGTAGTGAGACGTTCACTATAAGTGAGCTCATATGTCAATACAGACACGTCATCTACACGTCACCTCATATGTAATAAAACATCCACTATACGGCACGTCATATGTAGGAAGACGTCCACTATACGTCACATCATATGTAATGAGACGTCTACTATACGGCACGTCATATGTAATGAGACGTCCACTATACGGCACGTCATATGTAGTGAGACGTCCACTATACTTCACAGCATATGTAATGAGACGTCCACTATACGGCACGTCATATGTAGTGAGACGTCCACTATACGGCATGTCATATGTAGTGAGACGTCCATTATACGGCATGTCATATGTAGTGAGACGTCCACTATACGGCACGTCATATATAGTGAGACGTCCATTATACGGCACGTCATATGTAGTGAGACGTCCACTATACGGCACGTTGTATGTAGTGAGACGTACACTATACGGCACGTCGTATGTAGTGAGACGTCCACTATATGGCACGTCATATGTAGTAAGACGTCCACTATACGGCACGTCATATGTAGTGAGACGTCCACTATACGGCACGTCGTATGTAGTGAGACGTCCACTATACGGCACGTCGTATGTAGTGAGACGTCCACTATACGGCACGTCGTATGTAGTGAGACGTCCACTATCCGTCATATCATATTTAGTGAGACGTCCACTATACGGCCCATCATATGTAGTGAGACGTCCACTATATGGCACGACGTATGTAGTGAGACGTCCACTATACGGCACGTCGTATGTAATGAGACGTCCACTATCCGTCATATCATATGTAGTGAGACGTCCACTATACGTTACAGCATACAGTAAGTATATGTAGTGCTCCCACGTTAACGTCAGCCTCGTAGACGTCGGTCTAGTGCTTACAGCAGGCGTTTTATGCAGTGTGTACACCTGTGAATCACAGTCTGGATAACTGTTCTGAAGCTGGATATAAATGTGTTTGTTTAAAGGCAAGGAGTATAGTAAACAAACAAAAGAAATGAACTAAACATGGTAGAAGATATTGACCCTCACATAATAGGTATAACTGAATCATGGGCAACCACCGATATATCAGATGCCGAATTGGGACTGACAGGATATGTAATGTTTAGGAAAGATAGAATAGGAAGAAGGGGAGGTGGAGTTATTTTATATATTAAAGAATCTATCCAGGCTGATGAAATAAAATTAGACAGAGAAGCAGATTGCGAAGAAGCTGTTTGGTGTAACATAGTTACAGGAAACTCAACGTTAACGGTTGGATTAGTTTATCGAAGTCCAAACATAAGCATAGAAGAGAATGAAAAAATACAAAACGCTATAAGGGAAGTGAGCAAACGGGACTGTGTTATTATGGGGGATTTTAACCATGGGCATATAAAATGGAAATCTCTACAGAGTATGGGTAGTGAGGACCACAAGTTTTTAGTTTTAGTACAATACATTTTCCTTTCTCAACATGTGCTAGAACCAACCAGGGGAGAGAATTTGTTAGACATAGTTTTGTCCTCACAGAATGAATTAGTTGACAATGTCAGGATATGTGAGCCACTGGGGAATAGTGATCACAACCAGGTACATTTTACCATCAAACTAAAATCAGAAAGGAATAGTAAAAAGCAGTACAGGAGACATTTCCACAAAGGAAAATATAAGGACATAAGGAAATATTGAGCAAAGATAGACTGGAATAACACACTGAAGAATAAGACAGCAACAGAATGCTGGAATATCTTAAAGAGTGAAATTGAATGCATCATCGTCAAATTTGTTCCCTTAAAAAACACGGGAAACGGTCCAGAAAGAAACACTTATTGAAAGAAGCCATTAGAAAAATTAAGTATAAACAAATGATGTGGAAGTCGTATAGAGTACTGGAAATGACGAAGACTACAACATTTATAAAGAAGCACTAAACCAAGCTACAGCTGAAATTAGAAATTCAAAGAGAAGCTATTAACATAAATTAGCTTGTAATATAAAACACGACAGCAAGAGTTTTTATGCGTATGTTCGAAGCAAACAGAAAGTTCAGGATAAGGTCGGTCCTCTAGAAGATAGTGCTGGAAATATAATATCAGAAGGATTCTTAATGGCAGAAGACCTGAATGAGTATTTTAGTTCAGTGTTTACCAGAGAAGACATTAGTTCATCAGTACCAGAGGCTAAGTTCAAGGGGGCAGAATCAGACTATTTAAAACAGTTAATTGTAACCCCAGAAATGGTAGCTAAGAAAATTGTGGCTATGAAGGATAATAAATCACCTGGAGTGGATGGTATTCTACCCAAACTACTATTGGAAGTTATAGAACAAATTAGCATACCGCTTGCAACAGTTTTCAACTTGTCATTAGAAGAGGGAGTGGTTCCTTTAGAATGGAAAGAAGCAAACATGATACAGTTATTTAAAAAAGGTTCGAGAAACAAGTCAAATAATTATAGACCAGTTAGTTTAACATCGGTGATTTGTAAATTATTAGAAAGACTAATTAAAGATCACATGGTGGATTTTTTTGTTAAACATAACTTGATAAACCCATCTCAACATGGGTTTCTAAAAGCGAGGTCATGCTTAACAAATATGTTATGTTTTTTGGAAGATATCACTAAGTGGGTAGATGATGGATCACCAGTAGATATCATCTACTTAGATTTTCAAAAAGCTTTCGACAAAGTGCCACATCAAAGATTACTGCTTAAACTAAAGGCCCATGGCAAAGGAAATGGTATAATTAAAGGGAATACAAACATCTATTGCTCGAATTCATGTTATATTACATCCTGCTATGTATTTCCACGTCCACCAAGCCACAAAAATCAAAAAAATTCAATGAATTAGAAATTCTACATTTTATGGTGTGCATCCGGACATTTTCGAATATGCATATTTTTGGCGCGCTTTTCGGGATGCCGAGATGTGACGTCACTTATGAATCAAACTCGCATCAGGCCGACCCTTTCCATGCATTCAGAGCATGTTTACAAGTATAGCTTTTGGGTCGAAACGAGCGTCAGAATGAGTTATTGTGCAATATTCCGACGTAATACAAACACTAGTCATCATAGAGGAACAAACATTTATTTTACGGTTCCACATGAATCGAATTTTATTCAAAACAACGAATGCGAATGGGCCTACAAGTCGACTAGGTTTCGCCGAGCTTGGGCTCGTTTTCAGAATAATTATATCGAATGCAACCAACGGGAGATAATCTACACCAATAAACATACATAGCAAACATATATTGTATCCAGCTACATAAAGTAACGTGTATAATGTCATAATATCACTAGAATATCGATATATGAAGGAGTTGTACAATTTATCATAACAACTTAAATCAGTCAGGCAGTTTCCGTTGGTCCCGCTGGCTCAGTGGGTAGGCGCGTTGGTTATTTGTCATTTATTTTACAATCGGGTGACGCCGGTTCAATCCTGACAGCATGCAAACTTTTGATTTTCTTTACACTTTTTTTGTTTATGTTTTCACGAAGTAATATAAACAAAATCATTTTATACTATAATACACTGTTTGTAAATAGTTTTTTTTATTTTTGTAGTAATTATTTATTCGCCACAAAAAATAAAATATGGTCATTATATATAACGATGTTTCTGAATTGTATTTATCCAGACAGATCTCAATCTGTTTTCACATATATAATTACAATATATTACCGTACAATATATTTACAATTAATAAATTATATATCCATTACATTATATTTGTTTGGATAAATACAATTTAGAAACATCGTTATATAATGACCATGTTTTCATTTTTGTGGCGAATAAATAATTACTACAAAAATAAAAAACTATTTACAAACAGTGCATTATAGTATAAAATGATTTTGTTTATATTACTTCGTGAAAACATAAACAAAAAAGTGTAAAGAAAATCAAAGGTTTGCATGCTGTCAGGATTGAACCGGCGTCACCCGATTGTGAAATAAACAACAAGTAACCAACGCGCCTACCCACTGACCTAGCGGGACCAACCGAAACTCTCTGACTGATTTAAGTAGTTATGATAAATTGTACAACTCCTTCATATATCGATAATCTAGTGATATTATGAGATTATACACGTTACTTTATGTAGCTGGATACAATATATGTTTGCTATGTATGCTTATTGGTGTAGATTATCTCCCGTTGGTTGCATTCGATTTAATTATTCTGAAAACGAGCCCAAGCTCGGCGAAACCTAGTCGACTTGTAGGCCCATTCGCATTCGTTGTTTTGAATAAAACTCGATTCATGTGGAACCGTAGGATAAATGTTTGTTCCTCTATGATGATTAGTGTTTGTATTACGTCGGAATATTGCACAATAACTCGTTCTGACGCTCGTTTCCACCCAAAAGCTATCCTTGTAAACATGCTCTGAATGCATGGAAAGGGTTGGCCTGATGCGAGTGCGTGTCATAAGTGACGTCACGATACCACGTGATCGCCTAGCTCATTAACATTTTATTTTCCGCGGGAATCGCTTCACAGATGGGCTTAAAATCGAATTTATGGTACAAATTTATTTTTCTGTATTTGTTTAATGTTGTCAATGTTAAACTTTGTGTACACATGGAAAAAGGATTTTATCTAATGCCTTATTTTTATTTCCTAGTTGTTGATGGGGAGGCTTCAAACAGGAAATAAGTTTTGAGTGGGGTTCCACAGGGATCAGTACTTGGACCTATATTATTCTTAATATATATAAACGATTTGGACGATGATATAGCTAGCAAGGTGTTGAAATTTGCAGATGATACAAAAGTGTTTAGAAGGATTAAAAGTGATGGAGATAGAGAGCATTTACAAGATGATCTTGACAGGTTGATCAAACGGTCTGAAAAGTGGCAAATGTTGTTCAATTTTTGGAAATGTAAATGCCTCCGCACAGGACATGGGAACGAATATGTAGAATATACAATGGGGGGAACTGTACTAAGTACTACTGTAAAAGAAAAAGACTTAGGACTGACAATTAGTGCTGACATGAAGGTTTCAGAGCAGTGTGGAATTGCAGCTTCAAAAGGAAATCAAATCCTTGGATTGATTAGGTGAAATATAGCATATAAAGAAAAATAACTAATAATACTGCTGTACAAAACAATAGTTAGGCCTCATTTAGAATATTGTATACAAGAAGGACATATATATATGCTAGAAAGAGTACAGAGGAGAGCGACTAAAATGATATCAAAACTGAGGGATCTTAGTTATGAAAAACGCCTAAAAGAATGTGGTTTAACAACACTAGAGACCAGGAGATTGAGAGGAGATCAGAAAAGGGTTGGACTCTCGATAAGCCAAAGGGCTTCCTTGTCCACCTGCCATCTACAGTTCATTCTCTGGATGGCAATCTTGTTAAATCTTGTTATCGCGGCGATGAATATAACCTAAGACCGACCAAATCTTGTTAAATCTCAATCTGCTTCCAACTACTTTCACATCCTTCATTCCAACACCTTCTCTTAACCCCCTCTTCCTACACGTGATAACCCTAACCCTAACCCTACACATGATAACGATCTCCTCAGAGCTCACTAGTAGGTAGCATGTTGCGTGTTTCATGCGTTGTAAAGAGCCGTATATTTGTCACTTCAGACACGTCATTCAAGGAGCGATGTATCTACAGTGAACACCGTTGTGCCAACCACAGACTCAACTACTTGACCGGACCCAACCGGACAACGCGTTACATTCGCATCGTGCGGGCCTTCTTTGTCGTCACGAAGGGTGTTGGGGTGAGAATGGACTACCCATCGGCCAGACTTACCTTCCGCACCTTCTCACCCCTCCAGCTGACGCGGTCCACTGCCGGACACCCCGCCGAATTCGAACAGACCCGCCAGCTCGTCGACCGCGTCAACCAGTGGCTGCAGGTGACAGGTGAGTGACACGCACGCACGCACGCACGCACGCACGCACGCACGCACGCACGCACGCACGCACGCACGCACGCACGCACGCACGCACGCACGCACACACACACACAGACCCGCCAGCTCGTCGACCGCGTCAACCAGTGGCTGCAGGTGACAGGTGAGTGACACGCACGCACGCACGCACGCACGCACGCACGCACGCACGCACGCACGCACGCACGCACGCACGCACGCACGCACGCACGCACGCACACACACACACACTGTACACACACGCGCACGCAAGTACACACACACACACACACACACACACACACACACACACACACACACACACACACACACACACACACACACACACACACACATATGCACAACATACACACACGCACGTACGCACACACATACGCACGCACACACACACGCACGTACGCACACAAACTCACAAACGGACACACACAAACAGACACACACAAACACGCACACACACACACACACACACACACACACACACACACACACACACACACACACACACACACACACACACACACACACACACACACACACACACACACACACACACACATACATTACACCCCCCCACACACACACTGCACACACACACACACACACACACACACACATAGAGACAGACGCACGCACGCATGCACGCACGCACGTGCAAGCGCATACACACACACACACACACACACACACACACACACACACACACACACAGGGTGTGTTCTCTGTGGAGACTGTTGCTGTGTGTTTTCTGTGGAGACTGTCACTGTGGATACTGTTACTGTGTGATCTCTGTGAATACTTTCACGGTGTGTTCTGTATGGAGAATGTCACCATGTGTTCTCTGTGGAAAATGTCACTCTGTGTTCTCTGTGGAAACTGTCACCGTGTGTTCTCTGTGTAGACTGTCACTGTGTGTTCTCTGTGGAAACTGTCACCGTGTGTTCTCTGTGGAGACTGTCACTGTGTGTTCTCTGTGGAAACTCACTGTGTGTTCTCTGTGGAGACTGTCACTGTGTGTTCTTTGTGGAAACTGTCACTGTGTGTTCTCTGTGTGGAGTCTGTCAATGTGTGTTCTCTGTGTAGACTGTCACTGTGTGTTCTGTGTGTGTCACTGTGTGTTCTCTGTGGAGACTGTCAGTGTGTGTTCTCTGTGGAAACTGTCACTGTGTTTTCCCTGTGGAGACTGTCAGTGTGTGGAGAGTGTCAGTGTGTGGAGAGTGTCACTGTGTGTTCTCTGTGTAGACTGTCACTGTGTGTTCTCTGTGGAAACTGTCACTGTGTGTTCTCTGTGGAAACTGTCACTGTGTGTTCTCTGTGTAGACTGTCACTGTGTGTTCTCTGTGGAAACTGTCACTGTGTGTTCTCTGTGGAAACTGTCACTGTGTGTTCTCTGTGGAAACTGTCACTGTGTGTTCTCTGTGGAGACTGTCACTGTGTGTTCTCTGTGGAAACTGTCACTGTGTGTTCTCTGTGGAAACTGTCACTGTGTGTTCTCTGTGGAGACTGTCACTGTGTGTTCTCTGTGGAGACTGTCACTGTGTGTTCTCTGTGGAAACTGTCACTGTGTGTTCTCTGTGGAAAGTGTCACTGTGTGTTCTCTGTGTGGAGACTGTCACTGTGTGTTCTATCTGGAAACTGTCACTGTGTTTTCTCTGTGGAGACTGTCACTGTGTGTTTTCTGTGGAAACTGTCACTGTGTGTTCTCTGTGTGGAAACTGTCACTGTGTGTTCTCTGTGTGGAAACTGTCACTGTGTGTTCTCTGTGGAGACTGTCACTGTGTGTTCTCTGTGGAAACTGTCACTGTGTGTTCTCTGTGTGGAGTCTGTCAATGTGTGTTCTCTGTGTAGACTGTCACTGTGTGTTCTCTGTGGAAACTGTCACTGTGTGTTCTCTGTGGAGACTGTCACTGTGTGTTCTCTGTGGAAACTGTCACTGTGTGTTCTCTGTGGAGACTGTCACTGTGTGTTCTCTGTGGAAACTGTCACTGTGTGTTCTCTGTGTAGACTGTCACTTTGTGTTCTCTGTGTGGAGACTGTCACTGTGTGTTCTCTGTGGAAACTGTCACTGTGTGTTCTCTGTGTGGAGACTGTCACTGTGCGTTCTCTGTGGAAACTGTCACTGTGTGTTCTCTGTGGAAACTGTCACTGTGTGTTCTCTGTGTGGAGACTGTCACTGTGCGTTCTCTGTGTAGACTGTCACTGTGTGTTCTCTGTGGAAACTGTCACTGTGTGTTCTCTGTGGAAACTGTCACTGTGTGTTCTCTGTGTAGACTGTCACTGTGTGTTCTCTGTGGAGACTGTCACTGTGTGTTCTCTGTGGAAACTGTCACTGTGTGTTCTCTGTGGAAAGTGTCACTGTGTGATCTCTGTGTGGAGACTGTCACTGTGTGTTCTATCTGGAAACTGTCACTGTGTTTTCTCTGTGGAGACTGTCACTGTGTGTTTTCTGTGGAAAGTGTCACTGTGTGTTCTCTGTATGGAGACTGTCACTGTGTGTTCTCTGTGTAGACTGTCAATTTGTGTTCTCTGTGTGGAGACTGTCACTGTGTGTTCTCTGTGTAAACTGTCACTTTGTGTTCTCTGTGGAGACTGTCACTGTGCGTTCTCTGTGTGGAGACTGTCACTGTGTGTTCTCTGTGGAGACTGTCACTTTGTGTTCTCTGTGGAGACTGTCACTTTGTGTTCTCTGTGGAGACTGTCACTGTGTGTTCTCTGTGGAGACTGTCACTTTGTGTTCTCTGTGGAGACTGTCACTGTGCGTTCTCTGTGTAGACTGTCACTGTGTGTTCTCTGTGGAGACTGTCACTGTGCGTTCTCTGTGTAGACTGTCACTGTGCGTTCTCTGTGTAGACTGTCACTTTGTGTTCTCTGTGGAGACTGTCACTGTGCGTTCTCTGTGTGGAGACTGTCACTGTGCGTTCTCTGTGTAGACTGTCACTGTGTGTTCTCTGTGGAAACTGTCACTGTGTGTTCTCTGTGGAAACTGTCACTGTGTGTTCTCTGTGTAGACTGTCACTGTGTGTTCTCTGTGGAAACTGTCACTGTGTTCTCTGTGTAGACTGTCACTGTGTGTTCTCTGTGGAAACTGTCACTGTGTGTTCTCTGTGGAAACTGTCACTGTGTGTTCTCTGTGGAAACTGTCACTGTGTGTTCTCTCTGTGGAAACTGTCACTGTGTGTTCTCTGTGGAAACTGTCACTGTGTGTTCTCTGTGTGGAGACTGTCACTTTGTGTTCTCTGTGGAAACTGTCACTGTGTGTTCTCTGTGGAGACTGTCACTGTGCGTTCTCTGTGTAGACTGTCACTGTGTGTTCTCTGTGTGGAGACTGTCACTGTGTGTTCTCTGTGGAAACTGTCACTGTGTGTTCTCTGTGTGGAGACTGTCACTGTGCGTTCTCTGTGTAGACTGTCACTGTGTGTTCTCTGTGTGGAGACTGTCACTGTGTGTTCTCTGTGTGGAGACTGTCACTGTGTGTTCTTTGTGGAAACTGTCACTGTGTTTTCTCTGTGGAGACTGCCACTGTGTGTTCTATGTGGAAACTGTCACTGTGTGTTCTCTGTGGAGACTGTCACTGTGTGTTCTCTGTGGAAACTGTCACTGTGTGTTCTCTGTGGAGACTGTCAGTGTTTGCTCTGTGTGGAGACTGTTACTGTGTGTTCTCCGTGGAGACTCACTGGGTGTTCACTGTGTCACTGTGTATTATGTGTGCTATCGTAGGAGCCAGTGTATTCTCTGTGGAGTCCGTGTGTATTAAAACGACGAGATGTCCGCTCCAACTGCTCGGCTCCGAAGGGACCTACTCGGAGAACAGTATGATTGGCGCCTGGGCCGAGCGGTGGCTGTATCACATCAGGTGAGACCAACTGACGCGGTGTTACCTATCTTTATATCCTTGCTTATCCACCAGAGCTCCCTGGCGTGTCCATCTATCTTTTAACAATTTGAATACTGCTGATCGAGTTTGAGACTGACCAACCTTTTTTGTCTTGATGACCCTCTGAGCTTGGTTTTAGAAGGATTTAGGCGCAATATAAATTACCTTATATCATTATTACTATTATTATTACTGATTCATTAGACCATCCCTGTGCACCAGCGGTTGTTCAACTAGCTGCTCCTTGTGACACGGACCGTGCACCAGCGGTTGTTCAACTAGCTGCTCCTTGTGACACGGACCGTTCAACTTGATGTCTTAATATGTGAGCGCAATACTGACGTAACGATGTGCGTCTTGAAACATTGATTGATTCTTTGAATCAGACACAGCATTAACGATCCTTTCAAGGAATGTCCAGCATTGCCCATTTGATGACGTCAGCGGTGACAGCCGATATGTGGGCCAATGTTCTGCAATGACTAATATTTAATTGGTACAGACAACAACTGGGACTTTCGGAGTACAAATCTTCGTCTCATTAAGTCGAGATGCGAGGGTATCTAAAGCAGCCGGTCAGTTAACCGGTATTAGGTGGAGAAGAGTTGAGTGATGGTAGGTGGAGATGGTTTGAATGCTGGTAGGTGGATATGAGTTGAGTGATGTTGGGTGGAGATGGGTTGAGTGATGGTAGGTGGACAACGGTTGAGTGATGTTAGGTGGAGATGGGTTGAGTGATGTTAGGTGGATATGGGTTGAGTGATGGTAGGTGGAGATGAGTTTACTGATGGTAGGTGGAGATGGGTTGAGTCATGGTAGGTGGACAACGGTTGAGTGATGTTAGGTGGAGATGGGTTGAGTGATGTTAGGTGGATATGGGTTGAGTGATGTTAAGTGGAGATGGGTTGAGTGATGTTGGGTGGAGATGGGTTGAGTGATGTTAAGTGGAGATGGGTTGAGTGATGTTAGGTGGAGATGGGTTGAGTGATGTTAAGTGGAGATGGGTTGAGTGATGGTAGGTGGAGATGGGTTGAGTGATGTTAAGTGGAGATGGGTTGAGTGAAGTTAGGTGGAGATGGTTGTGTGGTGTTGGGTGGATATGGGTTGATTGATGTTGGGTGGATATGGGTTGAGTGATGGTAGATGGAGATGGTTGAGTGATGTTAAGTGGAGATGGGTTGAGTGATGTTAGGTGGAGATGGGTTGAGTGATGTTAAGTGGAGATGGGTTGAGTGAAGTTGGGTGGAGATGGTTGAGTGGTGTTGGGTGGATATGGGTTGTGTAATGTTGGGTGGAGATGGGTTGAGTGATGTTAAGTGGAGATGGGTTGAGTGATGTTGGGTGGAGATTGGTTGAGTGAAGTTGGGTGGAGATGGTTGAGTGGTGTTGGGTGGATATGGGTTGTGTGATGTTGGGTGGAGATGGGTTGAGTGATGTTAAGTGGAGATGGGTTGAGTGATGTTGGGTGGAGATGGGTTGAGTGATGCTGGGTGGAGATTGGTTGAGTGAAGTTGGATGGAGATGGTTGAGTGGTGTTGGGTGGATATGGGTTGTGTGATGTTGGGTGGAGATGTGTTGAGTGATGTTGAGTGGAGATGGGTTGAGTGATGTTGGGTGGAGATTGGTTGAGTGAAGTTGGGTGGAGATGGTTGAGTGGTGTTGGTGGATATGGGTTGTGTGATGTTGGGTGGAGATGGGTTGAGTGATGTTAAGTGGAGATGGGTTGAGTGATGTTGGGTGGAGATGGGTTGAGTGATGTTGGGTGGAGATTGGTTGAGTGAAGTTGGGTGGAGATGGTTGAGTGGTGTTGGCGAAATAAAGTTGGTGTTCATTTAGCTGTTCCTGAATAGTCTAACTGACACTGTGGTTACTGGTAAATTTGTATGTTGCAGATTATATTTGGATGGCGAATATGTCGAACCTCCACCAGCACTCGAACTCGTCCAACCGACGGCTCAGGTGTAGATGTCGGGCCACTGATGGCCACCGGACCCAACACAAATATGTAGAGGTCGGGCCACTGATGGCCACCGGACCTACACACAGGTGTAGAGGTCGGGCCACTGACGGCCGTCGGACCAGCACAGGTGTAGACGTCGGGACACTGACGGCCACCGGATCAACATACACGTGTAGACGTCGGGCCACTGACGGTCGTCGGACTAACAAACACGTGTAGACGTCGGACCACTGACGGCCTTATACTGTCACAGTATTCTAATATCTCTCTGCTTTATTGATTTTTGTGGGAAACGTGCATTACGCGTGTGATAATTAAGATACTTTACAATGATCTGACAGGCAGACTGACATCTGCAACTGCCATATGGTTGTCACTGTATGAACTTGGACTACTTTATATTCCGTCATCTGCCTCGGCTCGGATGACAGTCACGCCGCTGCTGGGCAGCCACTGGGGAACTACTTATGTATTTACAGTTGCATTTTTACATTTTTAGATTGGTCGTAAGGCGTGGAAAAAATGTAGGCTGAGGTGAATGCAGGTTAGGCCATGGACAATCATTCACACTTGTTTCCACTGATTATGTGGTTGTGATATTAATGGCTCATTCAGTGCGATTTATATGATAGTTAGCTTTCTATTCGTAATCAAGAAATACTGTTCGTTCGTTCGTTCGTTCGTGCAGAGAACGAGAAACAATGTATGAATATATACCTATGTGACGTAATATACCCAAGAGGACGCCATTATCGTCGTATTTGACCTGCCAACCTGCTCAAATACTGGTCGTGTCTGGCGAACAACTGTGGGAACATACAGTAAAGCCAGGACAACAACAACAACATCATCGACAACAACAACAATATCGACACAGACATCATGTGTCATATGACACAATGAAATGTGTGACATGACACAACTAATTCGACTTAGTAAGGGATGCATTTGAATATATCACAAAAGAATGTATGTATTGACCACTGTTTCACTTCTTAACTTTGGTTATTTGGTCATAATTCTGTTGATTATACTCTGTCTATGATTATACTCTGTCTATGATTATACTCTGTCTATGATTATAGAGCAACAGTATCAGATTGGTCATAGTTATTTGATGACGGTACATGACGTCATTTGATTAATGTGACATTGCATATTTATTCATTTGAATCAGTGTGCCATCGCGTTATTAAGCAAGTGTATGCATACTTTGATAATTAACAGCGCTATTTATGATTGTGATAGAACGACACTATGGTCATAATCATTATGTCATTGCATGATTCGACCATCACTCGACACTGCATCATTTGATGATTATATAATTGCGTCATTTGATTAAGACGTCATCGCGTCGTTGCGCCTTTGGTCATTATGTCGCTGTGTAGTTGTGATCATAGCACCATTGTGTCATTTAATGAGAGTACCATTGAGTCATTTAATGAGAGTACCATTGCGTAATATTTTAACTTGTATATATTCATCTCAAATGGGATTTTCTATAAAAAAAGTTAATGATTTATTTGGTTTTTTTTGATGACCTCACGTTATTGTGACAGTGCTCAATTTGTCCACGTAACACATTCTTGAGAAGACAAAATAACTATAGTCCTGCTTTATTTGTAGTCCAGTCCATGACGGTTGTTTTATAATAAAAAATTTCAGTTAAGTTAAGATAAATGCTAATTTTGGAACACGTTAGAAAGGAACTTAAAATGATCCTGTCCGTCTGTCACCCACATTGTCCAATCACTTCCTGGGACGCCGGATGTCCGCTCAGGTCGGAACAACAGGGTACGGAGTCGCGTACGTTGATGTCCGGTCAGGTCGGAATAACAGGGTACGGGGTCGCGTACGTCGATGCCCGCTCAGGTCGGAACAGCAGTGTACGGAGTCGCGTACGTTGATGTCCGCTCAGGTCGAACAGCAGGGTACGAAGTCGCGTACGTTGATGTCCGTCCAGGTCGGAGCAGCATGGTATGGAGTCGCGTACATTGATGTCCGCTCAGGTCGAACAGCAGGGTACGGAGTCGCGTACGTTTGTGTCCGCTCAGGTCGAACAGCAGGGTACGGAGTCGCGTACGTTGGTGTCCGCTCAGGTCGAACAGCAGGGTACGGAGTCGCGTAAATTTGGTGTCCGTTCAGGTCGAACGGCAGGGTACAGAGTCGCGTACGTTGGTGTCCGCTTATGTCGATCAGCAGGGTACAGAGTCGCGTACGTCGATGCATGTATATAGAAATGTAGTGTGATAACACAATGAGGACAAAATGAGAATAAAATGCGACTTATGATGTTACGATTGTAGCAACTGAAATATGCAGTGAACTACGCTGAAAGTTAATAATTATAAAAGAGACAAATCCACGTCTACATTTGCCGGTTTACGAAATACCGAGTGCCTACTGAGTTAGGTCTACACACTACAATTTAACCATTAGACCAGACATACCTATTTCTGGCATGTTCCACGTGCAATTCTACGCTTTTAGGGTACACGAAACACAACACATCCACAGTCAGTGCAACATTCGTAATGATTGTAGGAAACAGTTACCATAATAACCGAAATTAAGTCCTACATTATAAAACATACCTTGACATCCATTAACACCACACTCTCAATGACACGCTGAACAAGCAAGTCTCACCACCCTGTGATTCTCATCGTAGGCTTACCGTCATTACGTACTGTCTTCTTGCTACTCGTCTCACCTCAGTGTTCTCACCCTGGTGCTCTCACCCCCCCCCCACTATATGTAGGGGAAGTAAGAGCATGTCCGCACACTTAAGGTGAAACACGCCGTAGCTAGTGCATTGTGTGTGCCAAGAGGGTGATATTTGGCATTCAAAAAGAGCGGTCACATTAGTTTGTTGTTGTTTGTTAAGAGGCCACATTTCTCATCAGATATTTAACTATTTTTTAAAAGGTATACTTTTGTGCGGACATGCCCCAAGGTACGGGGCAAAGCCGCACACTATGTGCGGTTATGCCCCATGTATGGCGTAGCAACAGAGTCTCCCAGAGCAGACTGTGAACTGCATTTATGTGTACGAGTATAGTATTATAATAATGTGTATTGGTAGGTGTAGGCTACGGTCACGTGCACTACTTATTAGAACTGACAAGAAACACCAGAAAAATACAAATAATTTTTTTTTATTAGAAAAGTGAAGAAAGTACAGTCATAAATAGGCATTGAAACATAGCCCTCGTTTAAAAAAACCTAGTTTCGGGAAGATTAATTAACAGTTATTTGGAAACGTGCTCCTAAAGCAGCATGCTCTCGTAACAATCAAAGCAAAATTCGAAATGCAGCTTGTCAGACGGCTCCTAAAACAGCATGCTCTCGTAACATGCAAAGTCAAATATTCGAAACGCAACTTGTCAGCTGTGCGAGTTGTGTCACCAACTGTTGTTGGCTCTGGCAGCTTTGCGACAATGTCTTGCTAATCATGCCTTGCCAGGTCTTTGGTTTCTGGCCAGCAGAAGGTGACAGCGTCGCTTTTATGCAAGTCATTGCGCTTCAGGTAACTTGTCTGTACTTCTTCTTCACGCCTGTCGACACGCACCGCCTTTCCAGCGTAGTACGATACCCGTTGTTTCTTAGCGAACTTGACAAGAATGTAATCCCCCTTGTTGATTGCTGATCGACGGGCAACATGAACTAACGGTTCATTTTCCGAACCTTCCGAGTCAGAGTTACATTCAAGCATACCTTCATCTGTCACTGTGTCTTTTGAACCGACCGCTGTAACTAAATATTTCTTCGCTGCAGGTTGCGGTTTCACCGGAAGTTTCTTTATTCCGGCTTCGATCATGACTTTGTAAGGACTAGCCGTCAGGATCAATGTTTTGTCGAACTGTCTTGATATTTTCTTGCAGCGCATTTGAAATCCCGCCACGTGAGGGATCGGCAATGACGGACTGACGTGTCCAACAACAGCATGCCCACTTGTTGCTGCTGCAGGCGCCGTCATTGCTCCACTCGCTCCTTGCCCACCAGTTGAGCCCTGATTAGGCGCTCTATCTGAGACAGGAAGAACCAATCCACAAGTTTCTCTTCGGCCAGACGCATTCGTATCGTAAACAATATCGGTCGGATGCGATCCGGCAAAATGTGCATCACTGACGATGGCAGGGTTGTATGGAACAATGCCAGTCTTTCTGAATCCATTGACAGCTGTAACTGCGGTCGCTGCCTTGAGGTATGCCCCGCCGAACAACATGGCGATATGGTGGATGGTGACAACTCTCCCTGGATGAGAACGAAGCCAGATCCTCACCGCTTCGTTGTAGTATGAGCTCAGCGGCTTCATAAATGCGGCGTCGAACGGCTGCAACCTGTGAGTGCAGTGTGGCGGGGGGCAGATGATGTGCACGTTGTTTTGCCTGGCTAAGTCAATTAACGCAATGGTTTTGGTGTGCGTCGCATACCCGTCAAGAACAAGTAGTACCGGTTTGCTCTCGGTTGGCTTAGAAAAAGCGATGAAGTGGTGGAACCAATCTGTAAACAGATCTGTTTGCATCCACCCACTTGGGTGGCATGCAAATATACTCCCCGGGGCTCTGGCTTTCTGCGCACTCGCGGGAAAAATCAACATGCGCCAATGGCTATTAGTTACTATTCCATGATTGTTGTTCAATGGTAATATTGTCGTGACCCCTAGTTTCCGGGTCACGGCCTCGCATGTTTGGATACTTCCTGTTGTGAGTTGCAGTTTTGTGTTCTCTTATTAAAACACTGTTCTAGTTACGCATACGTACTAGTGTTTGTTTGTGTGACTCGAAGTGTGCATTTGATCACCTAATGGCGTGGTGGCAGCGCTCACAACGAACCCGCTCACCAAAACGGGCGCAATAAAAGCAGATACACATTGACAGTCCGCCGACCTCACGGCGCAAACAGCTAGCCGAAACGGCTAGTGTATCACTAGCAGGTGTGGTAACAACATGGCTAACAACATGCAACGCGCACCGAGACAGTGGTGCCTCACAAAAACGGAAACGGTCAACACATTTGAGAACTTGCGCCAGAACCTCGTCTACACCCCCTCACTCGACCCAAACTTCGCCCAGTTTATCGCCACTGACGCTAAATGGGAGAAGCGATGTGCAGCACATCCAAACCGCGGCTTCACCGACGAGAATGATCATACAGCCATTCAGCAAGCCTACATGCTCGATCTAATGTTAGGCAAAATAGCGAACTATTGCCCAGTCATATCGCGCAACACGATCGCCAAAAACTCAACCAGTTTATCCGGTATCTGGCAAACTACCCGACTGCACTATGGGTTCCAGTCTACAGGGGCCCATTTCCTGGACTTTGCTGATATCCACCAACAAGCTGACGAACGCCCCGAAGACTTGTATCAGCGCCTAGTGGCCTTCGTTGAAGACAACATGCTACAAGAGGGAAGTGTCATTCTGCACCACGGTGACGTCATACACGTTGACGAAGAAATGTCTCCTTCCCTAGAGAACATGGTAGTACTGACCTGGTTACGACTTATCAACCCCGCACTGCCTAAGCTCATAAAGCAACGATATGGCACAGAGCTGAGGTCAAGAACACTAGCATCGATCAAGCCAGAAATATCACAGGCACTCGAATCACTACTAGACGAGATTGCGTCTGCTGACACCGCAAAGGTTATGCGCACCGAGACTAGGCCTAACCTACGCGGACAAAGACCAGCGTTCTCAAGACGACAACCGGCACCATCTAACAACCCTAGGCGTCCCACGAGCGTGAAGACTTGCCCTCTTTGCAAACAAGTAGGCCGCAGTGATGTACACCACTTCCTCAGCGAGTGCTCGTACCTTCCGGAACAAGATCGCCGCTACATGGCTAAGGTACGACAAGTCAGTGATATCATCGACGGAGTCGATGAAGGCGACGACGATACCTACGAAGTTTATGACGAACGCCCCGTAAACACCACTACCGTGCAACGTATCGATGTACGACAATCGCCTTACCTCGACGCGTTCCACGACCATCACGCCGTTCGAGTGACGATCGATAGCGGTGCAACGGGCAATATGATCCGTCATGACACGGCAGTGAGATTGGGGTGTACTATCAAGAACTCTTCCCAATCGGCTCACCAAGCTGACGGATCATCGCCTCTAACCATAGTTGGCGAAATTACCATATCACTCGCCCGCAAAAATAAATCATTCCAGTTCTGTGGACTAGTGGTACAGAATCTGGATGTCGAGATGCTGGCCGGGACACCATTTATGGAAGTCAACGACATTACCATCCGTCCCGCCAAACGAACCATCACCCTCGCAGATGGCACCACGTACACATATGGTACAACACAGAGGGCCCTCAACAGGCATGCAGTCCGCCGTGCCCACATACTGCGAGCACCACCAACCAACATCACTGTGTGGCCAGGCGACTTCGTGGAAGTCGACCTGCCTTCAGACGCGTATATCGCAGACGCCACATTCGCTCTGGAACCACGTCACGATACCACCGGCAACAAAGGAGTACACGAGAACGATGTGTGGCCACAACCTTCACTAATCACCAGCGTAGAAGGTGTATTGCGCATACCAAATCTCACGAACTCCACTCGCACACTGAAAAGAAACGAACACTTTTGCCAAATCAGAGAAGTGTTCGTACCCGACAAGGCAACATCCATACCAGACAGTCAATGCACCAGCGTAGCCGTAAGCATACGCACACGCAGCTCGAATGCTACTGCCATCAAACACTCAACAGCGGTCACCATCGATCCTGCTCACGCGCTCTCCCCCGACGAACGAGCGGCATTCCGATCGATCGTGGAAGAGTATGACGACGTATTCGACCCAAGCTACAGTGGATACAATGGTCACGTGGGACCATTCAAAGCTGTTGTCAACATGGGCCCAGTACAACCGCCCCAACGTAAAGGACGCCTACCCCAATACGCACGAAACCAGCTCGTAGAACTCCAAAACAAGTTCGATGAACTCGAGACGATGGGCGTGTTCGTCCGGCCTGAGGATGTACCGGTCAACGTCGAGTACCTCAACCCGTCATTCCTGATAAAGAAGCAAAGCGGAGGACACCGACTCGTCACTGCCTTCACTGACGTAGGCCGCTATAGCAAGCCGCAGCCTTCATTGATGCCTGATGTCGACAACACCCTACGAAAAATCGCACAATGGAGGTACATAGCGACTACCGATATGTCCAATGCGTTCTACCAAATCCCTCTATCGCGTGAATCAATGAAGTACTGCGGAGTAGTCACTCCGTTCCGCGGTGTACGCGTATACGCTCGCTCAGCGATGGGCATGCCCGGGTCCGAAACCGCACTCGAAGAGCTGTTGTGCCGCGTACTGGGAGATCTACTCGAAGAAGGTGTCGTCGCCAAACTGGCAGACGATATATATTGTGGAGGAAACACCATCGCCGAACTCCAACAGAACGTAAGACGATTGCTCCAAAGCTTCGCCAACAGCGGGTTGCGCCTGTCCGCTGCCAAAACAATGATGTGCCCTACTACGACCACGATACTTGGCTGGGTGTGGAACCTCGGCTCCATCCATGCAAGCCAACATCGCATCGCCACCCTAGCCAGCTGCGACGCTCCACTCACAGTCAAAGCGATGCGAGCATTCGTCGGAGCCTACAAAATGCTAGCACGCGTCATACCAGGATGCTCCGCCTTGCTTGCCCCGTTCGACGAAGTAACGGGTGGCAAACAGTCAAGTGATCGCGTCACATGGACCGATGCATTAAGAGAAGCCTTCAAACACGCACAAACCAGTCTTCAGACTAACAAGGCTATCACATTACCTCGGCCAAGTGACGAACTATGGCTAGTGACGGACGGCGCTGTCAAACAGTGCGGTCTAGGAGCCACCTTGTACGTGATGCGCAATGGCAAATTGATGCTGGCCGGATTCTTCAGCGCAAAACTCCGCGGACGACAGATCTCCTGGTTGCCATGCGAAGTAGAAGCACTATCCATCGCAGCCGCTATCAGACATTTCAGCCCGTATATCGTACAGTCAGCGCACAACACAGCGATACTCACAGACAGCAAGCCTTGCGTACAAGCCCACGAGAAGCTTTGTCGCGGTGAATTCTCCGTCAGCCCGCGCGTATCGACATTCCTATCAGTCGTCAGTCGGTACCAGGCAACTATTCGCCATCTCGCCGGTTCAGCTAATGTTCCATCAGACTTCGCGAGTCGCAACGCACCCACATGCCGGGAACAACAGTGCCAAGTGTGCTCCTATATACGACAGACTGAAGAGTCAGTCTTGATGCAACGCGTTACAACAGACGACATAACATCTGGGAAAGCTCGACTTCCGTTCACCAATCGTTCAGCATGGCTCGGCATTCAAGCAGACTGCCAAGACTTGCGAAGGACTCATTCACACCTTACACAAGGAACACGACCATCCAAAAAGGTGACAAACGCGAAAGACGTCAAAAGATACCTTAACGTCGCATCAATCGCTCGTGACGGTCTACTGGTCGTACAACGTAACGACCCACTGAGTCCTACACGAGAGTGCATCATCGTACCGCGAAAAGTCCTAGACGGACTAGTAACGGCCCTGCACATCCAACTGGATCACCCGTCTTCGTACCAGCTAAAGCAAGTCATGCATCGCTATGTATTCGCTCTCGACCTCGACAAGTCTGTCGAGTCCACCTCGCGCAGCTGTCATCACTGTACGTCGTTACGGAACACCCCAAACCTAACTATCGCGCAATCTACCAACGATCCCCCAGAAGTAGTGGGTATCTCATATGCAGCCGACATCATCAAACGAGAAAGACAACTGATCTTGGTGCTACGCGAGTGTGTAACATCATACACGGTAACATGCTTCGTCAACGACGAACGACGCGACACGTTACGAGACTCCATCATTCAACTCTGCATCGGCCTCCGACCGCTTGATGGACCTCCTGCCGTAATACGCACAGACCCAGCTCCTGGATTCGCAGCTCTCGTCAACGACGCATTGTTGAACAAGTATCGACTCACCATCGAACTAGGACGGGTCAAAAACATCAACAAAAACCCTGTGGCCGAAAAAGCCATTCGGGAACTCGAGGGTGAAATTTTACACCAACAACCAACAGGCGGCGCCATCACGCAGGTGCTACTGTCTGTCGCTACTGCCAACCTCAACGCCTGAGTACGAAACAGAGGAATGTCAGCTCGTGAGCTGTGGACCCAGCGTGACCAATTCACCAACGAACAATTACCGCTGAACGACTATAGCATCATTCAACAACAGCATGCCTCGCGCAACGCTAACCACGAACACAGTCAAATATCGAAGTCTCCTCGCGGTTCAGTACCCAGACCCCAACATATCGACATTGGCGACATCGTGTACTTGTACTCAGACAAGAGTAAACTACGCTCCAGGTGTCGGTATCTCGTAGTGAGCACAGAAGGAGAATGGATCAACATCAGCAAGTTCGCCGGTAACCAGTTGCGTGCCACGTCATACAGAGTGAAGCGAACAGAGTGCTACAAGGTGGCAGCTGAAGCTACCCACGATCTTCCAGTGTCGTACCAGTATGACGAACTAACACCCGCAGATGACCCAGCTCCTCCAGAGAAACCTCCAGACGTACCAGTTCAACTCTCGTACCCTCCAGTCACAGCAGCTCAGCCCGTAGAACCATCAACAGCCGAGTCTCATCGACAAGAAACGGCGACAGTCAACAACGAATCGACAATGTCATACGAGCCAGATCAACATAGCTGTCCGCCCGAGAAACCTCCGAGACGCTCTACAAGAACTCGGAAGCCTCCTGAGTATCTGAAAGACTTCATCTCATGAACCTTTATCTCTATAATCATTATTGTATGTCTATATGATAGCTATCTCATAGTAGCATACATAATTATGAGAAGAAAGAAGTCACGCCAATGGCTATTAGTTACTATTCCATGATTGTTGTTCAATGGTAATATTGTCGTGACCCCTAGTTTCCGGGTCACGGCCTCGCATGTTTGGATACTTCCTGTTGTGAGTTGCAGTTTTGTGTTCTCTTATTAAAACACTGTTCTAGTTACGCATACGTACTAGTGTTTGTTTGTGTGACTCGAAGTGTGCATTTGATCACCTAATGGCGATGGGAGGCACATATTTGCCGCATTCATGGCGATGACTGCTGTTACAAGAGTTCCTCGGTCTGCCGATGTTAGACACCCAATTTGTTTCTTCCCCCAGCGGGTGAGTAGTTAGATGGTCCACCCTGCACTGTTGTAATACCTGTCTCGTCTACATTGTACATATCGCCTGGCTCAAACATATTGGCATCGATCAATTCGCCGTACTATGCATAGAACCTATTTACATTGGCCTTATTAAAGGGGAAATGAAATGTAGCTGTTTCGTGCTACATATTTAAATATATACTATATAAGTTTACACTAATGGTAACAGAAACGTACTCATTTATAAGACAAACTGAAAAAACGATTTTGTTCGATGCCTAAAACGTCGCTATAGATCACTGCGTATGGCCATCTTTGTTCCAAGCGAGTGGTTTGATTTACTCCTATCTAATCAATGTTAAATTTCGTTTTTTTTTCGGTTTACTTCATTAGTAGACATTTCTGTGCGAAAACAAAGATATGGTGCCCTATTGTACACAATAGGTTTTCTATAGGTCAACAAATAAGTTGTATACGCGTTCGAAATAAAAAGATGAAATTAAATGGCAACGATTTATAACCAATGAAAACATTGTTAACGTCGCACTTCCCGAACGAAGATTTTCGCTGCCAGAAGGGGGCGGGGCTTTCAAAGCAAAGGTCAGAATATTGGATGCGCGCGCATACCGAGACTATTTTTCATTTGTTGTTGACAAAGACGTCGAAGGATTTTGGTAGCTCGACGAGTTATTAAGTGATTTTTAAAACATCCGTATCACTTTGGAGAAAATGAATACGACAGATGAATACTCTAGTTTGACTTGAGTTGTCATTCGGAAATTATGGTTGGTACGGTTGACACACACAAACGGCCTGTGCCATACGGGTTTCACCCAGTCACCAGTGACAGTGTCAGTGTGCGATCCACGCCCACGGTCCGATATGTGCGGCCCCGGGTCAGTTGTGGGAGTCGGACAGTGACAGTTGGTCTATCGACGACGAAGACGTTATACGACTTAATAATTTCGCATGGTGTTTGTGTGGACACTGCGTGCCAATGTCGACACACATCGAGTCGCTGTGCTGTAGGGAGATAGCTGCCGTACAGCACCGTATGACAGACCTTACAGATGCCTGCATTACCGACTATGTCTATGACGACTTCAAAACGGTTTGCACCAACGCCACGGGCAACAGGGCGGTGTTGGAACTTGGAAGTCGGTGTGTTGTCATTGTATGATTTGAGTGCAGATTCGTTGATTCGACCAATAGCTAGTAGTTAAGTACTATATGTAGTTCAACAGGTATCGAATAATTATTCTAGCAATAACTATTTCAAACTTAAATAGAGCAATTATACTTGTTCCCACCTCAAATGTTCAGGTTAATTCTATCTTCGTAAAATACTATGTCTATGATTTTCATCAAACCATTTTTGATCATTTTCTTAATAAACATACTTTTATTCTTGACATGACGTGTGCATTATTTTTTATAATTTTTTTTAATTCCCTATTTAAAAGTGTCCAAGCAACTTGCTTAATTTATATAAAAATGTAGACAAATTGCACACTACCATGCACTAATAGATGTATAATCAGGACATTGTGCAATGTATTATTGATACAAAAATATTTTAAGTGGAGTTTTTAATATAATAAAAATATTATTATATTATGTGTGTGTGTTATCAAGACCACATCATAAAATGTAGTCTTACAATCATAATTATTACAGCCCTTCACAAACAAATGAACCAATTCACTGAATTCATGATGTGATATTGATAAAACACACAGTTTTGCCAGTATAATAATAATTAGAAGATAACGGTTGTTTATTATCAACTAATGCAAATAAATTAACTTTCAGAACATATCGATTGATTCGATTAACCGCATGTCGTCACTTCACGTTGTGGTCAAGGGGAAATTTAGAAAAGGCAACAGACATGTTATACCAGCCTGCGCTGTATCCAGAAGCGAATGGGGTTTATGAAAATTTCAGCTATTGACATTGCACTATACAGGTGAGTGTACATTAAAAATAAAATCCCTGAACAAGTAAGATTAGATTTACCAAAAGGTAGAATGAATTACTCGGTGCCTTCTTATCCCATTTTTTGCAAGAACAATGTGATCTGTAATGTCTTGCATGTCCCCGTTCATAATTTGATTTGTAATACTGAAGCCAACATGAAATATATCAACAGTTTATTCATATGGAGAAACAATTCACAAATAAATAAGACTACATGGCAGACTGTGCCAATGCATTAGTCAAATTCACACACCAGTTTTCAATGTTTCTTTCAGTTGATTCACTTCACACTGACATATTTTAATCTAACTAGTACAATTTGGGTCTGTGTCAGTTTCAAAATCTATAAAGTGCCTCCAAATGGATTTATCTAGATTTATGGCACTATATAAGTATTCTTATTATTATTAAGTACTTTTTGCAATGTTATTTTGTGATAATGTCAAATATAATACTAACAATGAAGTATGAATATATAAAAAAAAATCTTCCAGCTGAATCCTTTGCTGCTTCATTAGTTTGTAGTACACTTTAATAATACTGTCTAAACGTACAAATTAAACAAAACATATATTTTGTTGTAAGATGGCACGTTACTTTGACTAAACTTGATGGTAACAGTCCAGTTTTAATGGCAATGGCCCTTATCATTTTTGTGACACACGTCTTAGAAGCCACATTAAACGTGTACAGTGAGTCATATGAACAAATACATGTACAGTCCAGTGTGATGTTTGAGAAATGGTGGTCTCACTATGATAAACTCACTATAAGTAACACGTTTGGACTTCGTTAAACTATTCCAATAAATTATATATACCCAACGTTCCCTACCTCGAATAGTGTCTAATAAAACACATTGCATACCACAACTAGGATACGAGCTTTCAAGTGGATGTTCCTTACATTAGGAAGCTCTATACAGTATTGAGAATCCACTTTGCCTAAAACTTTCTCTATTTCTGCCAGTGATGTTCAAACAATGTTATTTAAGCATAGAAATCTATTGTCGTTTGAAATTGGATGGCGTATCAATTTGGTGGCACTAAACCAAATTGATATGGATACAACTAGTTTTCCGAAAAGCGGGTTCTTTGCTTTGCCACAGCCTCCTCTTTTGCTGGTTTTTCGATGCCAGCATGCTCTGCTAGAGTTACCTCCTTACTCGATATCGCAACTTGGAGCACACTTCACAGCTTTGGGCCACTCGTGCATCTAGCTGCAATGCCCTCTAGAATTTCTCCTCGGAAGCTGTAGTCCTTTGACGCCATCACTTTCTTACCCAGCAGACTTTGAATACTGCAGCTGATACCGTAGCTTTTTGTCTGCTGTTTTCATCATTTCCCGCTGATTGGACAAATGATAAATATAAAATAAGTATAACAATATAAATATATGAAGAATAACTGGCTATAGCTGTAACATGCACAAAGTAAAGTATATATAATTTATATATAATGATGTTTATATATTTATTATATTATATATGGATAAGTTTATATTTCAATAAGCAATTCCAAAGCATACCATTCCAATTCCATTTATATATAATTAAACAATTCAAGTAACAGTAAACAAATGTCCTCAATTATAATTATTTTATTTGTTGTTTGCATGCATACTCTTGTGCAATGAGATTGTATTTTTGAAACTGTATTCCTAACATTGTTTTGCTATTGAGTACAGGCAGGGATTTTCAGTCATTTCAGTTTATTTCCTAATGCAATGCTGGATTTCTAAAGTGTGCAGCTTTGTCAAGCAACTGATACATTGTTTCGTAACATCAAATGTTAACACTATTAACATCACAAACCTTACCTGTGTATTTGTGTTGTGGTCAATGGTGGCCAAGTGGAGTCGGGCTATGATGCCTGGACGGCTGACCTTCTTCCACTTGGGTGCATACTTGAGGAAGAGGGTGTGTAAGCTCTCCAGTTCACCAGTGTGAACACACTTCGTAACGCTCTCTATATCAAACAGTAGGCGACAATCCAGTATAACCTTCTGGACAGTGAAGGCTTCTGTACCTTCAGTGAGCCACGGTGTTGTTTTCACTTCTTGTTGTTTATACATTGCATGACTGCACTTCCGGTACAACTCTGCGTCCGCTGTCCATGCATGGGAATTCCTGATGTGATGGAGGAGCAAGATCCACATCTCCTTCATCAAGCGGGGGTCACCACCACAAGCTGATGCGCAATACCACAAGTGGTTGGCAATTCCGCCTGTCGAAGGGACAACCTCAACTTTCTTGGCAGACAACAACTTTTATTTCTTGGTAGTCCTCTAACAAAGTCTTTCTAATGCTGAGATGTCTGTCAGTGGCAAGTGTGATGATCTTCACCCCATGGTCAGTCAGGTTGTTTAAGCAGCGTTTCAGGCCCTCCACTTCCATCCAGTAACTGTTCTTGACCTCTGTGACTTGAACAGTTTCTTGAGCAATGATCAGTTGGCTGTCAGTGTCCATGGTGAAGTAAATGCCAAATGTAGCATTGTGTCCTGGATTGTCATATTTTGCATCGCCTGATGCGAAAACGCCCTGTCCGGCCAGAGCTGACATGGTGGCCTCAGAATGGCATGTCTACATGTCCTCTATCTTTGGCAATATGTATGCCCGCTGTATGTTGTAGCACTGGCGGGGTGACAAGGCGCATAGGTTCAGTAGGTTGACCAAATTGTACACAGTGAATGAATGTCCAGCCAGGAAGAGGACGCTTGGTGTCAACAAGTTACTCTTATAAATGTTACCAATCTTGGGTTGCGAGTGCCACATGAACGAGTGGCCATCAACACATTATGTGGTCACAACCACTGCAAACCCAGTCACTATGATGCTAGGCTTTGATACAAGTGGTTTATTGCAGTTTGGTGTTTTAGCAGGTGCAGAAAACTGAAATGATGTTTGACAAACTTTCTCTCTTTCCCATTAGTGTAAGAACCGCTTGAGTCATCATCAGTGATATCGCTGTCACCTGCTACAACATATTCAGCATCACTCGCTTCAATGTTTCTCTTCTCACTGTTGCAGACAGAATCGTCTGAAGATGGCGATAGTGAGATTGGGACATATGAAGAGTCGTCTACAGTGACAGAACTGCCATGGTCAGTCAGAGAAGGCGTGCTAGACTGCGATGGCAACTTTGCAAATCCATGGTCGTGGTGAATGTTCAATGGAACAACAATATTGTCTTTATTAACTACTGCATCAACAAAGTGTCGCACTGGGGACACGACCACTGGCTTCCATGTTTCGACACTACAAGTCGATCGCGTGGCAGCACTACAAGTGACATTTGTACTACCATGAGGGGTGATGTCATCTCGCGTGCTAAATCCTTCGCTGGATCCTTCGAAGCTTGTGCTCGGTATTAGGCCCTATGGTTGTTTGGATACTTCCGTCATATATTATGAACAAAATGACACAATCTTGCAAATATTAATTAAAATTGGAGCACAAGAGCGATTTATAAGTGACTTTTGAACGTTTTCTTTTTAATGATATATGTGTTACCTTTAATTTTTTTGATTAAAATGCATGTGCACTAAAATGTGTTTAACATTTGAGCTTTGTAAATAAAAAATATATATTTATTAATTTTTGTGGCTTTTTCCTATGACGTTATTTCCTTTTTTCTTGTTAGGCTTACATTCAAAAGTCAATAAATGATATACAATGTCTTTGTTAATAAAAGCATACATTGGTGTTTGCAGTCATGCAGTCTATATTAGGAAAATCGTAACAATCACTTGGTATGATAGCATGCTTGCTAAATTGTCGCCTCAAAACTGGTGCACCAATTCGGGGTCCAATGTTACAAGCCAATATTTGAGACATATAAATTAGTATTAGGCCTACTTTAGTTGACTGATGCGAACCTACTTACTATGCCAATAACTAATTATATCATATATGACTAGTTTTTGTTGTATGATATTGACTGTATCGTAAAACAAGTATTTTTCAGGATTTAAATACTTGTAATGTCATTTATTTAAATGCGGTTACATTGTACATGTATAGTATTTGAGCAGTCCAACTTCAATAATATTTGTATTTAACTATTTTTTTTAAAATTAATACATTCCAATGGCAATGCCTACAATACATGATTGACAGGGCTTGGTCCGGATTGTGACTAGTTCAGGTTCTAGTTGTTTCCAGCACTCGGCAACGTTCTATTAACTGACTAGTCTGTATATATTGTGGTTATATGTTATGATCTTATGAGGTCTCATTCAACTAGTCAGCCTTTTTCAGAACATTATCGCCAAGCCGACCTTTCTATGTGCTGGCACTGAGGGTAGTCACTGCCAGGGTGCTTGTCGTCCTCAGTGGTTCTTTTACGTCCCAAATTGAGACTGTCCCAAATGTTGACTATTAATACATGACGACATTATTTCGCAAAACGTTCGTTTTCGGCAACCTACTTATAAAAAACGTGATGGATTACCCCCTCTAAGTACATTTGAGGTGCCACCTAGCGGTGAGTGTAGATATCAGTTTGTTTGTCCTCTAGCGAGCAACGCCGTACCTAGCGCGTGCTGACCTAAGCAATATATAACGCGACTATATAACCGCGATAAAACCACTGCATAAACGTCGACGACGGATTAGCTCTCCTGGGAGAGTGTTCGACTAGGGATCGAAAGATTCCTGGTCCGAGTCCGTTCGTCGGCACTTTTTAGATTCATAGCGGCGGTCCATTAGAGGTGCCACCTAGCGGTGAGCACAGAGATCATTGTAGTTTGTTTCCTAGCGATCAACGCCGTACCTAGTGCGTGCTGACATAAGCAATAATGCGTTTATTGCGCTGCTATATAACCGCGATAAAACCACTGCATCAACGTTGGCGACGGTTCAGCTCTCCTAGGAGCGCATTCGACTAGGGATCGAAAGATTTCGGGTTCGAATCCAGTCGCCGCTTTTTAGTTTTAGATTTGCGGTCCGCCATCTAGCGGCGGCGGTAGCGACTGTATATAAGCGGTGGCGGTAGCGGGTTATCGGTAGTCGGTATGTCGTCGTCGCCGCCTATAAGGTTTGGCGGATCGCGCTCGTTCTTGTAAAATATGTATTCGTGTCGATTGTCGATGTTCGGTCGGGGCTTCCGATCCGTCGAGCATGCCTATCAGTATAGGAAAGCAATGTTCAACGAAGACGTGGAATGCGCCGAGCGTATCAAAAGAACGCGATCGCCTTATGTAGCGAAACGACGCGGTTACGAAATTCGAAAAAAGAGAACGGGAACCGAATGGCGCGCCGTTAGGGTGGCGTGTATGAAGGCGTTGTTGAGGTGCAAGTTTGACGGGTCGACCGAGTTGAAGGCTGCCCTGTTGGCCACCGGGGACGCCAAATTGGTGGAATGGGTACCGAGTAGGGAGGGTTTCTGGGGTGCCAGAATCGGGGGCGTTGCGGGGGAGAACATGCTCGGTAAACTGTTGATGGAGGTGCGCGCCGCTTATAAAGACGCGTAAAAAGCGTTCGCTCAGTCGTGGAAAATGATTGTCGTTGAAGCATCCTTTTACATGTATAGTAGCCGGTCGTACGGGGTGCGGTAAGACGACGTTCGTCGACCGTCTGATACGGCACGACGCTATGATCGATCCGCCACCCGAAAAGATCCTGTGGTGCTACGGGCAGTGGCAGACCGGCTAGGCGTCTATGTCTTCGAAAATAGAGTTCGTAGACGGCCTGCCGGATCCGAAACGTTTAGACGGTAAAACGAGGACGCTTCTAGTACTCGACGACCTCATGGAGGAGAATGATAGCCGGGTGACGGTACTATTTACAAAAAAAGTCATCATTGTAATATGTCGGTCGTACAACTGCGGCAGAACTTGTTTCCGAAAGGGAAAGAAAACCGTACAATCAGCCTGAACGCCCAATACATAGTGCTATTCAAGAGCCCCCGAGACGCCGGTCAAGTAGGTCACCTAGCGAAACAGATGTACCCGGGAAAGGTCAACTACATGATAGAGGCTTTCAAAGACGCGACGTCGTCGGCGTACGGCTATCTCTTCGTGGATCTGAAACAGGTAACGGAAGAGGACATGCGCCTGCGTTCGTGCATATTTCCGGACGATCGCCTTCAGTACGTCTACGTACGGAAGGGTGGTGGTGGCGGCGGCGGCGGCGGCAGCCTATAAGAAGAGAGGGACGTGGCCGCGTACGTTTATTAGTCGTTATGAGGGTGCGTGCGGTGGTAGCGAAGCGACGACCAAAGGTAGCGGGACCGACGAACCGAGTGAAGAGACACATTTTCGCCTTGCAGCTGTTGGAGAGGCATAGGCGGAACATCGATCTGCGAAAAGCCGTGATCGGCCACGCGGACGCCGGTCTCATTTGTAGTCTGTGCGATTGCGCGTACAACATTCTGAAAGGGAACGTGAAGTTGTCGCCGCGTGTTGGCGAAAGACATGAATCACCTGCGTAAAGTAGCCGACAAACAAGTTCCGGTTAAGCAGAAGCGAGTCGTCTTGCAAAAGGGTGCGGGTGGTTTTCTGACGGCCCTGCTAGCGCCGTTAGCGAGCACCGTTCTCCTCCCGCTGCTCAGACAGGTGATCGGCAGCGGGTGATTGATGCATTACGCGAAGAAGATGGCGTTGGTCGACCCGCGATTGGTGGAAAGCCTCCTGCCACGTATCAATCAGCCGCCGAGCACACCCCGATCACGTGTGCTGAGTAGCCTGGACAGCGACATGAAGGACATTCTAGAACGATCGGATTTATCCGAACGCGATAAGGTGGCGTCGTACAATCAACTGCTGAGCCGGTACAACACGATAGAGGCGGCTCGAGCGGCGCAACCGGTACGCGTGTCGGTGGTCAGCGGCGGCGAGTCGCCTGCGGTGACGGCGGCAGCGGCGGCGGCGCCACCATCGTCGGAGGTCGTAGAGCGCGAAATCATAGCCAGTATGCCAAAAACGCTGAAAGGGAAGACGGGTCTGCTTATCGCGAAAATGAAAGCCGATCCGTTGTGTCGATGGAATGACCGCGGCGAATTCGTGTACGCCGGTGAAACGATCGCGGGGAGTAACATGGTCGATCTAGTGAACGATCTCATGCGAACGAGAACGAATACGACAGCGCCCGTAGGATGGCGAGAGTTCGGGTTGCGCATGAAGGGTATGAACATCCCTATGGAATTCGTGGGCAACCCGCGCTATCGGACGTACATGGAGCGGCGGCAGAAGCGGCTACTAGAAGAGGCGGCAATGACGCCGTCGGCTAGTTCATCAGCGACGCCGGAGTGGAGACGACGGGTGCGACGCGAGGCTAAACGCAGACAACGGTCCCCTTCTTTGGACGTCGCGGCGTGGGATACGATGCCGTCACGACGAACGATAACGGCCATCGTCGTCAGTTTCACCATCGCGGTTATCGCTCTCTATACGTGTATAATAATCATCGTTCATTTGTGGTCGTCGTCGTCGTTGCCATGGTGTCCGGGTGGAGTCGTCGTCGTCGGCCAAAACGAAAGCCTCGACAGCAACGAAACGATGACGACAACGACGACGAACTGAATAGCGTCTACTTCGATCCGAAACGGGTGGGAAGTTACGGCGGCGTCGACGCGTTGCACCGGGCGTCGAAGCTCCGACGACCGGCCGTCGAGAGGTGGCTAGCGTTGCAGGACGCCTATACCCTACACAAACCGGTTAAACGACATTTCAAACGACGTCGCGTCATCGTGGGCGGACGAAACCAGCAGTGGCAAGCCGATCTGGTCGACTTGACTAGGCTAAAAACGCACAACGACGGTATAACATATCTATTGACGGTCATCGACGTGTTTTCGAAGTGGGCGTGGTACGTTCCGTTGAAGAGTAAGTCCGGCCCGTCGCTCGTCGCGGCCTTCGAGCGCCTGCTGAGCGGCGAGACGCCGAACGCGCTGCAGACCGATAAGGGGAGCGAGTTTCTGAACCGGCCCCTGCAAACGTTCGTAAAGAGTCGTGGCGTTCATCATTTCGTGACGCATAACGAGGAGACTAAAGCGAGCGTCGTGGAACGGTTTAATCGGACTTTGAAGACGCGTATGTGGCGCTATTTTACGAAACACGAGACGCTGCGCTACGTAGAGGCGTTACCGGATTTCGTGCGATCGTACAACAACGCCTACCACCGAAGCATCGGTAGGACGCCGGCGAGTGTCGACGCGACGAATCAGGTGGCCGTATGGCAACGACTGTACGGCAACGTCGGCTGCGGCCAACGACGAAAACCGAAACTGCGCGAGGGAGATCGCGTACGTATCAGCAAGACGAGGGGTCAATTCAAAAAAGGATACATGGTTAACTGGAGCGAGGAGCTCTTCACCGTCGTAGAGGCGCACCCGTCCGAGCCGCCCGTTGATCGCCTGAAGGACGACGCCGGGACGCCGGTAGAGAGCGTCTTCTACGAACCGGAACTACAACGCGTAGTCGTTCCGAAGGACAAACTGTATCGCGTGGAGGCGGTTCTACAGCGTCGTCGTCGCGGCGGAGGTTCGGAGGCGCTCATAAATTGGAGCGGTTATCCGGCCTCCTTCAACAGCTGGATCGACGCCGAGTCGCTCGTGGACCTATAAAGACTACTAGAGCAGCGGCGGAGATGAGAATGACTCGTTGGATGCGCCACGCGGGGTGCTGGCGACTGCAGGAGGCGGGGTTATGCAGCGGATTTTCGTTCTTCCCGTATAAAGGCCCCTGCTGTATCGACAGGCCGCAGTGGCGGGACGATGATCGGCGACGAAACTACCTCAAATGGCGATCATCGAACGAACTCCGGCGCCGAGCACGCGGAATCAGTCGACGCTACCACCGCAACCACCGCCGTACCCGTTCCATGGCAAATCTGCGGCAACGAATGCCCTAAGGCCGAAATCGTATTCCTCTGTCTGGTCGTCGTCCTGTACTTCGTCATTGCCGTTAGTATATACAATCTGACGAGAGGTCAAGGCGACACCAACCTGTGGATGGCGCTGTTGAGCAGCTGTCTCGGTTACCTGCTCCCGAGTCCGTCTATGAGTGTTGGCGGTCGACGACGACCCGGCGGCAACGATGGCGGTCTCGTCTGACTTTTACCTGACGCTACCGAGCAACGCGTCTATGAAGCGTCACCCCGAAAATACGTTGACGCACTATATTACGACGCTGCCGCGACGTTTCGACATGTCGGGGGAGTGGGAATGCGGACTGGTGACGCTACAGTATCCGCACACGTGGTACAACGTGAGAGAGAAGGACGCCTACTTCTTTCTGACTTGCGCGTCGGGCGATCCGGGTATTTACACGTACATAGACGAAATCGGCACCACCGTCCTGGTATACCCACAGGGCACGATTGCTCACGGTTTCTACAACAGCGCTTAAACGTTGTTGCACCAGATCAACGAGGCGCTAATGAAATTGAGCACCGATAAGGTCAAGGCGCGTCTAGAGTTCAGCGATGTCTCTAACCGAATGACGCTGCATATGTCACCGGGTGTCGAATTTATTACACCTCATACGAGCCGTCTGAAGGACGTACTAGGTTTCCATAGCAACATGATCACGAGTTCCCCGATGATGGGCCCCGTCCCGGCAGTCGTCATCGACACCATGCCCGTCGCGTACACGTACGCGTACGAAGGTCACAATACGGTGTATATGAAGGCGGGCGTCGACACCTTGTTCATGTACACGGATCTCGTGGAACCGCGCGTCGTCGGTGACGTGTACGCGCCACTCCTTCGAAACATTGCCGTCTACGGTAAGAACGGCAGCATTATTTCGGAAACGTTCGACCGCGTCCAATACGTGAAGCTGCTGCGTCATAAATTCGATGAGATCGAAGTCGATATAAGAGACGATCTCGGTCAACCGATACCATTCGAGCAGGGAAAGCTAGTGACGACGCTTCACGTCAGACGCTGTAAATCAAAATTGTTTTAACATGCCGTCGACGAAGAACCCGTACGAGGACTACTACGTTCGACAGATCGGCGGCCAGCTGCCGGTCTTCGTCGGTGGTCGGGGGCAACGAGGACACGGTCTGGGCAATCTCTTCGGGAGCCTGTTTCGAAGCGCCATGCCGCTTATTAAGAGAGGCGCGTTGGCGTTGGGAAAACGTGGGCTCAACACCGGCGTGCGCGTGGCGCGGGACGTCGTCGCCGGCGGCAATCTGAAACAGTTGATAAAACGACGCGCGAAGGAGGCCGGCGCCGATCTTCTCGACGGCCTATTGAATTCGCCGTCGCAGCCACCGCCGAAGAAGAAGAGGAAAAAAACGCAGCAGCGCCGCCGCGGCGGCGCCGCCATAAAGAGACCGCGCCTAGCGGCGACGAGCGTCAGTATGCGGAAGAGACGGCGTCGAACGGACGACATATTCGACGAGTAATGATGGCGTTCGTGAATGGCACATCGTGCGAGGGCGTGAAGGCCGAACTGGACCTGTTCAGTGGGCCGGTGACGCAGACGAGCGTCGAGAGCTGTCAGTGGACCGTCTACCAGCCGCTGACGGCTCTCGACGCCGGCGGCCCTATCGAGTTCCTCATCCCGGGCTCTGGCAACGATTATACGGACTTGGCGAGCCTTCAAGTGTACGTCCGCTTCAAAGTGATTCAGGGGGACGATACCAATCTGGCGGCCGCGGCCAACGTGGCCCCGGTCAACAATTTCCTGCATTCGATGTTCAGTCAAATCGATGTGTCGCTGAACGGCACGCTCGTGACGCCGTCGACCAATACGTGCGCGTACCGGGCCTACATCGAGATCCTGCTGAGTTACGGTAGCGACGCGAAACGGTCGCATCTCACGGGGTCGTTGTGGTATAAAGACACCGCCGGACACATGGACGCGCTCGGGAACAACAACGCCGGGTTCGAGGCACGACGCGTCATGACGGCCGATAGCGACGAGGTGGAGATGATGGGACGCCTGCACGTCGACCCGTTTATGCTAAACAGGCTCATGCCGAACGGCGTCGACACAAAAGTACGCATGGTGCGCTCGAAGGACGCCTTCGCGCTCATGGGCGCGCAAACCGAAGTTGAACCCGGACGTCCAGATGGGTCATATCAAAGCGTGGACGTTGGGAACGGCTAAGTTCCCGATGCGCCGCATCGACTGCAAATCGTTCTCGATAACGGCGGGTACGCTATCGCACACGCACGAGAACTTGTACATGGGTACGATTCCGAAACGCATGTTCCTGATGATGATCGATAACGTCGCCTACAACGGAGACTACACTAGAAATCCGTTCGAAGCGCGGCACAACGACATAAACTTCCTCACGCTCGTCGTCGACGGACGTCAGGTGCCGAGCAAGCCGCTGCAGCCGGACTTCCCGCTTAACCGGTACGTCCGAAGCTACATGAATCTCGTCGAGGCCACCGGAAAGGCGTACGAGGACGAGGGGAACGACGTATCGCGCACGGACTTCGGCGCCGGCTACACCATCTTCGGTTTCGACCTGACCCCCGACTGTTGCGACGGGGACCATTTCAACGTCGTGCGTCAGGGGACCGTGGGCGCTGAAAAGCACTTCGGGACGGCGCTACCCCGTCCGGTGAACGTCGTCGTGTACGCGGAATTCGAGACGGTGCTGGAGATCGACAATAACCGGAACGTCGTGTACGACTGGTAATAACTATGGATACGTTCCAACTGATGCGTCGCCTGGAACGCGATACGTACGCTAAACGAATCGTCGTCGGTGTCGTGCCTAAAGACGCGCTACTTACCACCACCACCACCGTTTACCCGACGGCCTTCGTGTGCAACACCGACGACGGCGGCGAGCCGGGGCAGCATTGGGTGGCCGTCTACGTGGACGTCGACCGGCGAGGCGAGTACTTCGATTCGTACGGTCTGCCGCCGCTGCACGCAGACTTCCGCGCATTCCTGCACCACAACTGCGGCGACGCGTGGACGTACAACGACAAGCGGCTGCAGAGCGTCGTCTCTAACGTGTGCGGACAATATTGCTTCGCCTACCTCCTCCTCCGATGTCGCGGTATGCCGTTGACGACGTTCCAGAGCCTATTCGGCACCGATCGGGTGGCCAATGACTCTCATATTCGATTGGCTAAAACCATTACATAATTAACAACGCTTTCGCTTTTACGTGTATAGTAGTAGTAATAAAAAAACGATGATGATGATATGCGCAATTGTTTTTTATTACCCTACCTATATACATACATACAGAACCTACCCCTAGGGTGGTTCATTCCTTAGGTTAGTTATACGAGTTAGACGATTAGTAGTCCTTCTTAGGTTAGTTATACGAGTTAGACGAGTATCGGCGCCGTGGTGACGCCGTCGTCGAGCACGCGGCGTTTAGCGTAGAAGTAGCTCAACGCCGCGCGCTCTTGAACGTTCGTAAACACGGACGAGTCTTTCACCTGGAAACCGCGGTTCCAACCGACGCCGTTGAGTCGGTCGCGCAGTACGGCGAGGAAGGTGTGCTCGTCGATGTCGTTCTGACGTTTGCTCAGACCCTTCGTGCTGTACTTCGGGCCGTTGTCGCCGCCGAAGCAGTAGTAGGTCTTGCTGCACAGCGCCACGATTCCGTCGCCGCGCCACTCTTCTTTGAAGAGACCCGGCGTTCGACGATCGAACAAGCGCTGGCGCGCGCAGCAGGCCGACGCGTCCTCCCACGCTAGTCCGGCGACGCGGCGTCGTACGTACGCGTCCACGTGTGCGTCGCAGCATTCGGCCGGAAACCAGAGCGATCGATTCCTGAAGTAGTGTTCGCGTCGTTTTTCCGCCACCAGCGCGTCGACGTCGCGCCCCGCGAGGGCGATGTACGCCGAGTCCGTGTCCATGGCGCAGTACTGGAAGAGCGGGTGGGGGATGTAGGCGTCGACGAAATCGAAATAGAATTCGAGCATCCTCAATTTCGCGTACTTTAAGACGAAATAGCCGATTTGCATCGGCAGACCGTAGACGACTTTGCGCTTATTCAACGCCACCTCGTACAGCGCCTAGACCGTGCGCAGATACCACCGTACCTCGTCGCGTACACCCTCCAGTATCGTCGAGTGCGTAATGGGGGCGGCCGCCGCCGGTCGCCATCGTGACGCGTCGGGCGGCGTCTGCGCCGCGGGTGGTCGCACTGCGCGCCACTGGCACTCCCACATTTCGACGACGACGTCGACGAAACGGCGCATAAAGGTCGTCACGGCGATCGTCGCGGCGTACAGCGTCGTCATCGGTTGACCGTTGACGGCGTTCGTCGTCACGTGCGTCTGACACGTCGGGCAGCCGTGAAAGTAGCAGCCGTGATATTGGTACGCCGTTCGCGTGGCGGCACACCAGCCGTCGACTCGGTACTTTCCGATGCGCTTCTCTCGTCCGTTCAACTGGTGACATATTTGCGCGCCGGTTCGCGCCGCCTCCCACGTCAACCACTCCACGGCCATACGGCCGTAGCGGTGCACGCGTTCCGGTCGAAAGGCGTACTCCGCGCGCCGGCGCGTGTACCAGCCCGTCGGCATCTCCTGCATTATCGCCCGCAGATAGAGGCCGTTCGCATCGAAACCGACTATCGAACGACACGGGCGTGACGCGTCGCCTCGAGTTGCCGTCACGCCGGCCTCGTGGTGGCGCGCAAAGATGATCGACTGGCCGCCGACGATCTGCGACTGCAGCAGACGGTGCAGGTCTTTGTTGGGTTCGTTGAACAGCGAGAAATGGATCGACGTCGGCAGGTCGTTGAACAGGTACAAGAACGTGAACCCCGGTACGCTGATGGCATCCTTGAACATGTCGATACGTCGGCGCCGATAGAAGTCGAACTGCCGATCGACGGCCTCGAGAAACGGCTCCACGTCTCGATTATTATACCACATCAGAAAATCGCGCATCGACATCATGTGCTCGTCACGCTACTCCGTTACGCAAATCTCGTACGCCTCCGCGGAGATTCCCTCGCGTTTCAGACGGCTGT
This sequence comes from Paraescarpia echinospica, assembly GCA_020002185.1. NCBI lineage: Eukaryota > Metazoa > Annelida > Polychaeta > Sabellida > Siboglinidae > Paraescarpia > Paraescarpia echinospica. The sequence goes on along the minus strand of CM034540.1, from coordinate 216,525 downwards.
AGAAAGCCTCGCGCGGCGGCAGGGTGGTCTCGTCCAGACGCGTCAACGCGTCGATATGTTCGTACGGAAAGTACCCCTTCGTCGCCGAGCAGCCGTACGCTTTCAGAAAGCGATCGTAGCTAACGCCGGGCGCGAGGTAATTAGTTATATCGAGGAACTTCAACGTCGACGTCGTCAGGCACATGTAATTGTTCTGTCGTTTAATGGTAAACGCCGACGACGTGTGCTGCGCGTCGCCGGTTATGAGCAGGGGGGTCAAGTACTTCTTGACAACATTCAGATCGTACTTATCGGAATTGAATCCCAGTACGGGCATTTGACGAAGGTGCGTCCACAGGCGGTCGGCGAGTGCGGCGTACGGTGACGCGCCGTCGTCGTCGTTGTTGCACCGTCGCCGCCAGTCGGCGTCGAGCGCGTCGAGCGCCTCGAAGGTCGCGTCTTAGCGGGGGCGTAGAGCCGCGCACCCCGCCGCGCTCACGGCTTCCAGGTCTTCGATGAGGCGACGCGCGAGTTCGGCCGAATCGCCGGTCGTGACGTAACACTGCGCCGCTTCGTGGCCGGGGACGTTCGACGCGACGCTCACGCTGAGCAGTTCGTGTCGCGCTATCTACCGGCATTTGTTGGTATCCGTCGGCAGATCGTTATCGGCGAAATAGCATTCAAAATCAAACGTAGCGCGGTACGGGTAGTAGCGCAGGTCGTCGTCGTCGAGGCGCTGAAATACGGACGGCGTCGGCCGGTAGATACCGCCGGGGAACACGTGACGAACGCCACCTTCGCACGTCGCTTCGTGACGTCGTAACTTGTACGAGCTCCGCCAGAGGGCGTTGTCACATTTTCCACACTTGTACTTTTTCGTGTACGCGCGCAGGTCGATTATGTACGAGAAGTGCGTCTCGTACAGGTTGACGTTCAAGGTCGTGGGGTGCACTACGATAGACCGACGGACTAGTTCGGCGGCGCCATGCCGAAAACCGTCTCCACGCGTTCCAGTTCGTTCAGACGGATACCGTTCGAGGCCGTCGTGCGCGTGGCGCGACAATACTGCGCGTGCAGTCGTTTAGCGACTTTCGTTAAACGGGTCGTATCGATTTGGCCGATTTCGCGTCGTCGGCCGCCGCCTTGCAGGTGGAGGCCGATGCACCGGAAGAGGCATAGATGATCGTCGTAGGGCGTGCCTCGACGATCTTTCGTCAACGTCACGATGACCCTGTTGGCGCGCACGTAGGCGGGAAGCGTCGCGCCAACGCACCCGATAGGATGGGCGATGATGGCGTTCACGAAATAGATGGCGTTCGTTACGAGCTCGGCGACCCACCCCGAGTCGGGACGCTGCGCGATGACGTACTGCAGTACGTCGGTCGTGCGCACGGCGTCGAGGAATCGTTCTAACGAACGGCTATCGGTAACAAGAGCGTGCGTTTCGAGGAGGCGACCGCAACAGTTACAGGAAGAATGAAAATAGCGGTAACGTCCCGACACCTTGTGGTGCAATACGAAACCGTAGCTTACGTTAATTTTAAAGGCATTCTTTTGTTCGCGAAACATTGCCCTCAGACGCGGTTGGAGCACCCGCGTACTCGTACAGGCGGTCATGCGATAGTTGTAGCGGGACTGCACGGCACCGCGCGCTACCGACGTCTCTATGCTGCGCCGGTGCTCGTCCACGACACGCTGTAGACCGTCGGGTGACGCCGCCCTAGCGGCTGCCACCGGTTCATTACTACTACCAGGCGGTGGCGTCGTCTGACGGCCACACCGGTCCTTCAGGTGTCGTTGCATAGCGTGACGCATAGTGTTCGTCGCGCCACATTTTGGGCACTCGTCGATTTACGCATAGCGCGTAGTTACCGCACCTTTTTGAGCTCTTCGCGTGCCGCTGTAACGTCGACTGTTTCGCGAAATAACCCCCACATTTAGGACATTGCCATCTAGTAGGAGGAAAAGGTGGCGGCATTCTCTACTGTCTGAGTGCTGCTACTTTTTCGAACACCACTACTTATAACAGTGGTGGCTGTGGTGGTGGTGGTGGCTGCACCCTAGCGGGGTATGTTTTAGGTAACTCGGACTGCATTGTGGGTAATTCGGAACAAGTGGTGGTGGTGGCTACGCCCTAGCGGGAGTAATGTTTTAGGTAACTGGGACTGCGTTGTTTTGGGTAATAACTCGGAAAGGGTGCGCCCTAGCGGTGATTTTTGTACGTAACTCGGACTGTTTTTGGGTAATGTGTGTGTGTGTGTGTGTGTGTGTGTGTGTGTTTGTGTGTGTGTGTGTGTGTGTAACTCGGAAACGGAAAGTACATTTTCAACGTTTTATTAAGCACCGTACAACATTCAAAAACAGCGTTCAACGCCTTTGTTACTATATCAAGCAAGCATTGTTCGTTATTTACTCGAAATATAGCAAAGCAAGCATTGTTCGTTCTTTATTCGAGTCCACTCCTGCGCTGGACGTACGTATGGACGGCCGACTCCAGGTGAACACGGTTCATGTAGTCGCGCCAGTTCGTCCCTAGTAGCCACTCCGAAACGAACTGGACCAGATACAGTTCCCCCGGACGACCCGTTTGCGGCTGCTGACCAGTTGTCACCGTAGTTTCGTGCAGTATTTGCACGAGACGCGTGAAGCACGGAATAAGCGACCGACGCAGAAACGTTTCCAACACGGCGTTGAAGTGACGCGTTACGATGCACCCCGTTTTGTCGAAGCGGGCAGCCCTCATTGGGCTCGCATACGCCGCAATTATCGCGCGCCCGCTCCAATATCATCTCACCGAGGGTCTCAGCGAGGAGGGCCATTGCGAGCCGCTCATAACGGCAGACCAACTGGGCCCTGCTCGGCACGACGATTTGACGTTGCGACATATCTTCCGATAGGTTCCAACACGTCGGCCCCATCGTCCCCAGTGGCGAGTACAGGCTTTCGTTATTCGTCGGTGGTGGCGCTCGAGTCGCTTCGAAGTGTCGGCGCGCGGCTGTATCCGATAAACCGAGTGCATCCTCAATGATGGCGTCCAACACGCTTGCGTCACGCACTCCGCTTCCTCCCTACAGCACAAAGCATGTCCTAGTCTTTACGTTCGGTGACCACCGTCTGCAACGCGTCTACGAAGTCTCGCATACATTCACGCCTGGTGCGTTGCAGCAGCACTTCCTACAACACATTATTATGATTAGTCCGCCTGATTTTGACCTTCCTTCTTGGCCTCCTCCTCCTCCTCCTCCCTCTTTATAGTTCCCTCCACTTCACGTTCCAGCAGTGTTCTAACAAACGAGGCAACATCATCGTACCTCGCACGCATCCTTTCGTTGGTATCTAACATATTCTGCACTACGCGGCGCACCTCCTACAGCATATAAACACAACTGTTAGTTACGGAATGCTACAAAATAAGTTCGCTTCGTAAGCTAGCCAAAACGCCCTTATGTAATTCTCGGCCGTCTCGGTTAGTAGTTGCGCGGCCTCCTCAGTTATTTCACGACTACGACGCCTTCTCATTCGTTGTTGCACGTTCGCATGCGTCACCAAATCTACCAGTATCGGGCACTCTTCCTACAAACAACACAACACATTAGGCGCCGTCGTCGTTGTATCTCTTCAGTGTGCGCACAGTATACGATGGCTCCCCGTTCCAAGTCGTCTAACGCACACTGATCTTCACTTCCGTGCCGGTTAACTCCAGCACGGTATCGCGGAGTGGCTCCTCGCTCAACTCCACCAAGTAGTCGGCGTGATACTCGACGAGATTAGACATATGTATGTCAAACAAAGTAATCCAAAGCTCGTCTTCCTCGTCATCGCCATCCCTCACCATCACACGCAACGCGAAGAAATATTTCGGCACAAACACCTCACCGTGCGTTTCACATACCATTCGCCCGCCTTTGTTTTTCTCATACAATTTTCGTTGACAACGGGAGCATCCCAAATACGTACAATTCTCTTTGTACGACACAGCGTCGATCATAACGGGCGACTTAATTTTATACACGCCGTTGTTAGCACACTGCAGGTGCCTCAGACTCACCAATGTAGACCGTGTCGATGCCGTCGACTCACATTCGCGCTCGTGTGACGCGCTCCGCTCTAGGGCTGGCTGCCCCACAGCCACCTCGACGGTGCCCAAGGCATCTTCGGCGCTTCGCTTACGACCGACGGCAACCAGCGGTGGTGCGATGAGCACCACGGGCCTCTTAACAGGCGCCGCCCCCGTTGACACCGCTGCTACTGCTGTCGAAGGTTGCTGCTGTTGACCGACGCCGGCCGCTGCCGCCTTCGGACTCTGCTTGCGTGACGCCTTCATCTTTTTCGGTATCTAGTCTGCCATTATTGTTGCCGCGGGAGAACGTCTGCTGCTGCTGCTGCTGCTGTTGAAACAATACGTTAGAACACTGGCGTCATAAAACATAGCATTTTCTCAACCGTTTTATACTTTCCAAAATAAGGCGCATGCGCACTTAACACATACCGCCTAGTCTACCGTTATCTTACAAAATAACACGCATGCGCACTAAACACATACGACGCATAACTGACTAGTTACCGAGGTATTTGTTTTAGGAAAAAAGTTAGCGGTCATGACTGTACATTCATCGTCAAATGTGCCTTTACATCGAATTTCACTAATATCACTACACCACACGATTCCAGAGCCCAAACTAATCATATACAACGCTTACTTTCATGCTTTTAGCTTTTCGTTTATTGTTTTTGAAATGGCATTGTCTACAGTTATCTTTCAAAATAACGCGCATGCGCACTTAACACATACGACGTTGTTACCGAGGTATTTGTTTTAGGAAAAAAGTTAGCGGTCATGTCAGTACATTCATCGTCAAATATGTCTTTACATCGAATTTCACTAATATCACTACACCACACGATTCCCGACCCCAAACTAATCATATACAACGCTTACTTTCATGCTTTTAGCTTTACGTTTATTGTTTTTGAAATTGCATTGTTCTCCGTTCACATTCCGATCGCGATAAGTCACGCGCCACAGCTTACAAAATATTGCGCATGCGTACTTAACACATACTGCCTAGTCTACCAAGGTATTTGTTTTAGGAAAAAAGTTAGCGGTCATGTCAGTACATTCATCGACAAATGTGCCTTTACATCGAATTTCTCTAATATCACTGCACCACACGATTCCTGAGCCCAAACTAATCATATACAACGCTTACTTTGATGCTTTCAGCTTTTCGTTTATTGTTTTTGAAAATGGCATTGTTCTCCGTTCACATTCCGATCACGATAAGCCGTAGTGTCATGCGCCACCGCTGTTTTTGACGGCGCGCGCATTGCTCATTTTATTCACGATTTTGCAGTCACATACACGTGACGCTGAATTCCACCGTTTGTCTATTTCACACACAACAACTGTGGATACAACAACGACTCCTCGTAAGGCAACACAGCGGTAAGACTGCTTTTACGCATGCATGCATGCGTGCGTGCGTGCATGGTTCTCATTTTATTTTGCCGCCCTTTGTTTAAACAGTTGTAAGCACGTAAGCCTGATTTTACGCATGCATGCGTGTGTGCGTGCATGCATGGTTCTCATTTTATTTTGCCACCCTTTGTTTAAACAGTTGTAAGCACATAAACCTGCTTTTACGCATGCATGCATGGTTCTCATTTTATTTTGTCACCCTTTGTTTAAACACTCGTATATGTATTGTGGTTTATTTCATAGAGATCACCAACTGTCTCCACGAACGGCCGTCCTGTCAACAAAGCCAATATGCACGGTCGTCCCAACACCTCGCCCGATCACTCCAACACCACCACCACCACCACCTAGCAGCCACGACCCCGATGATTTCGACGACGACACCAGCCTCGTGTCGTCGTTCCTCATACGGGACAATTATGGGACGTGGTATACGCCCACCCCGACCACCGAACTGTATCCACGTCGCGGATTTTACATTCCGCCAACAAAACTATTTCCAACGACACGGTTTTCACGCGCCGATCCCACCACTTCTATATGGAGGGCGTTGGAATAAGTGCCACCGTGATGAATGTAAAGCAATCATGCACACAGCAGTCTATAATAAATACTCTCTCTACTACTCACGTTTCCACACGTCTGTATCCACTGCATAAACACCCTACGTACAGTGCCACCAACCTATACGCTGAACGTTAGCGTATTTATGCATTGGTTTCGATTTAATCGTACTACTAGATTTATTTATTTATTTAAACGCACAACGTATTGGTTTCGTTTTGATCGTACCACTAGAACGCACAGCGCTAGCCAGCTATGCTGCCGTGCCGGGGGCCATAGTCCACTCCAGCAGCAGCAGCGCTTATCGCAACAACACTGCTGTAAACATAGGGTACAGCGGGGCATTCACTTAGGGCTGACGGGGGAAGTCTGCACACAGTGGTTTTATCGTGGTTATATAGTCGCGTCATATATTGCTTAGGTCAGCACGCGCTAGGTACGTCGTAGATCGCTAGCGGACAAACAAACTGATCTCTACATTCACCACTAGGTGGCACCTCAAATGTACTTAGAGGGGGTAATCCATCACGTTTTTTATAAGTAGGTTGCCGAAAACGTTTAGTGTCAAAAAAGCCTTTGATCTTTTTTATAAGTAGGTTGCCGAAAACGTTTAGGGGTAATTAAAACGTTTTTTATTAGTAAAATTTTGCCCAAAGGTCACCAAAGGTGTCGTGAACGGGGACGACCAGCCCCTCTATGCTACTACTGGCTACGGTAGCTGGCATTTATTTTTTTTATTATTTGGAAGGTTATTTCCTCCACCAGCAACTATGTCGATAACATAGACTCGTAGTCGTTGCGGTATTCAGACGTAGCAACACGCCGGCACGAATTGCTGTAATCTAAATCGGCGGATTACAAGCAATTATATTATAGTATTCACTCGTATTTGTACTTTATTACATTAACATTTCATATTACATTTCAATTTCGCATACGTCATATTTGTATTTGTATTTGCAGACTTTGAAATAGAACTGTGGGACTATATTGTAGTCGTAATGATACTTGACGGAACTCGTGAGTGCGGAGTCACATTGGCAACAACAAGCGCTGGTTTCGGCTTGTCATTTCCTACGCGCCGCTTTACGCTTCAAATAAGGCAATAATGTAGAGTTTCCAGGTCGATTTCGCTGACATTTACTTCATCGGTGCATAGTTATATGTAAACAAATCGACCAAAGATGGACCTGTGGCTTTAACCAAGAATTATGTTTTGACGTTCAATATCTTTTTATGCTCGTCACTTTTGTATTTAGGCTTGCAATCGGCGTTCGAAAGTGACCACCGCAGACTTATGCTAATCTTGCCGCCGGCGAACACGCCAAATTCATCATCTATAACTTGTTTTTTTCTATAGGAATCCTTCTGTGGAAGTATATGAAAAGTTGCTTACTAACACTTATAGTATATCCAGTAGCCACGCAGTGCATTAAATTGTTCTGTTTTTATGTGTTGGTATGCGTTTCGTCGGTTTTTCTGAGAGCTATGCTGCGTCACCTATCGAATTGCTGTATACAGCTTTTGGAGACATCTCGCCAATCAAACCGGATATACAACCACACGCCCCTGGAGCATGATGGCGGCGCCCTGTGCCGATAATAGCTACGTTTGATAAATTATTAAAAATATACCGTGGCGCTGTACTTGTCAAATCATAGTGACATGTACTGTAAATGGTATGTTCTTATGTGTGGGCTGTGGTTGTTCAAGCACTTCATTCCCCCTTTAAAGCCTCGTGCTCGTGCCGCCGACGTAGCTTCCGGCGGTCGCAACGATAATTCTTTGTGCCGATACCGAAACATGAGCCAGTCACTTCCTGCCATTTCAGTTTGGTTGTTGAAGTTGTGCGGAATGTTGTTCCGCACGGCCATCTGGTAGGTGACGTGCCGTACGTCATCTCTGCTCAGTCCAAGTAAGACCTCCTCCATACGGAGGATGTTCAAACACAATTCGTTTTCTTGTTCCTCAGAGAAGATGGTTCTAAACCCCCCCGCGAAACCTTTTTAGCGCCGGTTATGATTTTGTTCTTATTCTTTATGCGATCTCGCATTGTTGACCAGGGCACATTGAATTGCTTCGCAATCTGGCGATATCCAACGCCCCCCATGTTCCACAGCTCAATAGCCAGTCGCATGTTTTCATCACTCCATGTCTGTTTGTTGGTTTTCCTCCTATAGCGTCTCACCATTGTGCACCTGAAGCAATCACGCCAGCTATTAGCCTAGATCAGTTGCAATGTTATTTAACCTATATTGGCTACTATGTTATAGATTAAATATAATTTGCCATCGTGGTTATGTACGCATATGCGTAATTATAAATTAAGCTTCATTTGTTTAAATGTAATATGGTACTAATCATATGCAACGTGGCAAAATGTGAGGCCAACACGATACAGCCTAATGCACATTGAAGCAGCGAAGGATTTATGTGCGGTAATTATAAATAATCATCATGTAGTATATAATATCGACGTTTCCAATAATACCCGCACTAAGCAATTGAAATATCTAAATGTATATATAAGTATGTTACATATAACCGCAGACAAAAGGGGCATGTCTGCACATCGTGTGGGGTATGTCCGCACAGGCGTGTGCGGTCATGCCCCAAGCATCCAACACGTGAACATTTCCGAATAGTTCGAAAATGCTGCTTATGAAAGAAAGCTGTATTTCCACTATTACAACACCGTTAAAATGCAGGTTGGCATTATATAAATACATTCGTATGCACGCTTCACTGTTGATACAATACACATGACAGTATATGAGTAAAATTACATCAGTTTTTTTAAACAAAAACAACGTTTTATTTCATAACTATTTACTTACGAAACTCTAATCAAATAGTACATGCAAATGATCGATTTGGGGGTTAGACGCTACTGTTTGACATGATTCCAACAACCAGATGTTACGCGATGCGTCAATAATAAGGTGTGACGACATGCCTCGAGGTGCGGACATGCCCCTACTTCCCCTACTATAACACTTATTAAATATTTATGTTGTTATTTACACTTTGTAATATGGACTTATATTCTACATGTAGACTACGAATCAATGGAAACATGCAACGCACTGTATAATATTGCTGTGTGCAATAGGCGGGGTGGATGGTCCTTCTAAAAACAAACGTAGTTTAGGCCAGCGTCACGATACGTAAACCTGCGTAAAGAAGGAATCGTGGTCTCACAACCGCCCATAACAAGCGTGACGTCATTGCATCAACTCGTATGCGACGTGTCTTCAATTTCGTCATGCATTAACAAAGTCATCCATTTTTAATAAGAACTCTACACTTTTTAACACACGGTTATTACGGAACTTTCTGCGTGTGAAGTAACCGATTTTCAAAATGACGATCGTCAAAAACAAGAAACAGCAGTCCGCAGGAGTAGGGCTTCACGCCGCATACTCGGTGACATAGTCAAAGATGTCCTATATCTATTAGCAAGTATTCGACAATCACACCAAGGAACTTTTACTCGGAGTGAGGACGACAAGCATCTTGGCAGTGACCCTCAGTGCCAGCATAGAAAAGTCGGCTTGGCGATTATATTCTGAAAAAAAGCTGACTAGATGAATGAGACTAGATGAATGAGACCTTATAAGACCATAACATTCTAATTACAACATGTGCACAGACTAGTCAGTTAATATAACGATGCCGAATGCTGGAAACAACTAGAACTAGAGTGAATGTTATATCATCTACCTAGGCGAAACATAACGTATAAGGAAAAAGAGCTAATAATACCGCTGTACAAAACAATAGTTAGGCCTCATTTAGAATATTGTATTCTAGCGTGGAAGCCATATCGCAGGAAGGACATAGATATGCTAGAAAGAGTGCAGAGGAGAGCAACTAAAATGATACAAAAACTGAGGGATCTTAGTTACGAAATACGCCTAAAAATGCGGTTTAACAACACTAGAGACCAGAAGATTGAGAGGAGATCAGATAGAAGTGTTTAAAATATTGAATGGTTATGAAAATATTGATAGAAATATTTTTTTTCAATTAAGAAAGATAGAAGGACTAGAGGACATGAACTTACATTGGCAAAGGAGCAGAGTAGATTAGATATAAGAAAGTTTTCATTTTCACAAAGGACTGTAAATGAATGGAACAGATTATCTGCTGATTGTGTGGGTGCTAGTAGCGTGAATATGTTTAAAAATAAAATCGACACATATCTCAGACGGGCGGGATACACATAAATAAAAGGGTCGGACTCTCGATAAGCCAAAGGGCTTCCTTGTCCACCTGCCACCTATAGTTAATTCTCTGGGTGGCAATCTTGTTAAATCTTGTTAAATCTACCCGCTGGGTGGAGCTACGGTTATATCATCCACCCGCTGGGTGGAGCTACTGTTCTGTAACAGACCCGCTAGGTGTGGTATGGTGAACAACTAACTGGTCCCTTCAAGATAGCAAGTACGAAAGGACTGGAGGATGGAAGAGAGGCAGCAAGCAAGCAAAAAGGAAAGGAAGGGTGAGAGGAAAGAAGGAAGAGATGGATAAAAACAGGAAGAACAAAAGAAAGGAAGGAAGGCCAAACAGACTGGCGCAGCGACGAAGAAAGGACGGAAAGATAGAAGGACGGACGGAAGGAAGAATGGAATACGAAAGGAAGGGAGGAATGAAACGAGGGAGGAAGGGTTGAATGAAGGTAGGAAGGAAGGGAGAAGGAAAGGGATGGATAAAAGTAGGAAGGAAGGGATAAATGAAGGGAGGATGGAAGGGAGGAATAAAGGGAGGATGGAAGGGAGGAATAAAGAAAGGATGGAAGGGGGAATAAAGGGAGGATGGAAGGGAGGAATAAAGGGAGGATGGAGGGGGAATATAGGGAGGATGGAAGGGATGAATGAAGGGAGGATGGAAGGGATGAATGAAGGGAGGATGCAAGGGGGAATAAAGGGAGGATGGAAGGGGGAATAAAGGGAGGAAGGAAGGGATGAATGAAGGGAGGACGGAAGGAGGGAATAAAAGGAGGATGGAAGGGAGGAATAAAGGGAGGATGGAAGGGAGGAATGAAGGGAGGAATAAAAGGAGGATGGAAGGGAGGAAGGAAGGGATGAATGAAGGGAGGATGGAAGGGGGGAATAAAGGGAGGATGGAAGGGATGAATGAAGGGAGGATGGAAGGGGAGAATAAAGGGAGGATGGAAGGGATGAATGAAGGGAGGATGGAAGGGATGAATGAAGGGAGGATGCAAGGGGGAATAAACGGAGGATGGAAGGGAGGAATGAAGGGAGGATGGAAGGGGGGAATAAAGGGAGGATGGAAGGGATGAATGAAGGGAGGATGGAACGGGGAATCAAGGGAGGAGGCGACTGATAAATTGGATTCTTATGTCCGAGTTGTAATGCTAGATTTTAGCAAAGCATGTGACCTTTTTAATCATCATTTGTTACTAGAAAAGCTACAGTTGTATGATTTGCCTTCACATATTATAAGATGGATGGCAAGATTTTTATTGGACAGAGCTCAACAAGTAAAACTAGGAAATGAATATTCGCATTCTTATCACCCCAATAGGGGAGTACCACAAGGAACAATGTCTGGACCTAAATGTTTTCTAATCTACATAAATGATTTAGAAACGCCTGTTCCGTTATATAAGTATATAGATGACAGTACATTGTTCGAAGTATGCGACAGAAAGGATGTATCTGTTATACAAGAATCGGTTGACGTTGCTGCTTGATGGACAGAACAGAATGATATGAAAATTAATTCTGGAAAATCAAAAGAGATGATCATCTGTTTTGCACAAGACCACAATTTTCGAAACACTATCCCGAATATAAAGATCGATGGAAAAGGAGTAGATCAAGTAGACCATGCCAAACTTCTACGTATTACAATTTCACAGTATCCGACATGGAATAAGCATGTCGAAAATATTGTGAAAAAGGCCGGGAAACGACTGCACATATTGTATCAGTTAAAGCGAGTAGGAATTAGCCAGAATGATTTAGTCACTATATATGCCAGTGTTGTGAGACCTGTTTTAAAATATGCATGCCTTGTATGGCTAAGTAACTTGCCACAATATTTATCTGACAGTATTGAAATGATACAAAAAAGAGCATTAAAGTGTATTTTTTCCTGCAATAAATTACGCTGAGATACTCAGGTATGTTAAATTGGAGCCATTGAAAACAAGACGGGACTGCCTTTGTCAAAAATATTTCAATAAGATTAAAGTTAGTACACAACTGCCAATAACGAATGAAGGGCAAAAGGATGGTATTTATACTGTATGACATTTCAGTGTATTAATAGTGTATGACATTTCAGTGTATTAATAGTGTATGACATTTCAGTGTATTAATAGTGTATGACGTTTCAGTGTATTAATAGTGTATGACATTTCAGTGTATTAATAGTGTATGACATTTCAGTGTATTAATAGTGTATGACATTTCAGTGTATTAATAGTGTATGACATTTCAGTGTATTAATAGTGTACGATGTTTCAATGTATTAGTTGTATTTTATTGTATACTGTGAATCCAACTCATTTGAGTTGCTGATAAACTTGGGTTATTCTTTTATTATTCTTATTCTCACTATGTCGGTATTCTACTAAGTCAGCCTACCATTAAGTCGGCATTCTACTAAGTCGGCCTACCACTAAGTAGGCATTCTAATAAGTCAGCCTACCACTAAGTCGACATTCTACTGAGTCAGCCTATCATTAAGTCGGCATTCTTTGCTGTGGCATACAAGCGGCCTCCTTCGTGGTCATCGTCGCGGTCATCATGCCGGTCATTGTCTCGAGGCAGACATTACTACAACTAGTATTCATTCATTATACGAGCGGTGTCTCCGTCTCTCATAAAGTATACATGCTCCAAACAGACCAGCATTCAGTCCGTTCAATAACCGACCTTCCCGTGGAGGAGGTTAAAAGGTACTAGTATCGGAGGTCTACTGTCATTACGGTGTCAGTTTAATCTAATATAAGTCAGCTGGGACTCCTCTCCTTCTTCTTCTTCTCTCTTTCTCTCTCTCTCTCTCTCTCTCTCTCTCTCTCTCTCTCTCTCTCCTCATCCCTCGAAAGATTCCTCCGAAGCCCCTCCCTTTTCTCCGTCTCCCCTTCTCTCCCTCCATCCCTCCCTCCCTCCCTCCCTCCCTCCCTCCCACTGTCCCTCCCTCCCTCGCTCCCGCCCTCCCTCCATCCCTCCCTCCCTCCCTACCTCCATCGCTCCCTCCCTCCATCCCTCCGTCCGTCCGTCCCTCCCTCTCTCACTCCCTCCATCGCTTCCACCCTCCCTCCCTCTCGCCCTCCCTCCCTCCCTCCCTCCCTCTCTCTTTCTATCTCCCTCCCTCCCTCTCTCTCTCTCTGTCTCTCTTCGTCCCCGCCCACCTCTCTCTCTCCTCCCCTCCTCTCTCCCTCCCTCCCTCCCTCCCTCCCTCCCTCCCAACCTCCATCCCTCCCTCCCTCTCTCGCTCTCTCTCTCCCTCTCTCTCTCCCTCTCTCTCTCCCCCCCTCTCTCTCTCATTGTCTGACAACATAACTGTCATTAATTAACAATACCAAGAACCACGTTTAGTACCCCATTGTGTTGTATTGTGCCGTGGCAGCGTTGCGGTTGGGTTCACCGCTGTGTCGTGGCTGGCATTACCTGTGAGAGCGCTGCGGTTCGTTCCCGGAATGGAGGAATAAAGGGAGGAAGGAAGTTAAGAAGGAAGGAGGAATAAATGGACGAAGGAAGGAAGAGAGGAAAGAACCGAGAAAGGAAGGGAGCAAGGAAGTGAGAAATGGAAGAGAGAGAGGAAGGGAGGAAGTAAGGGAGAAAGGAAGGGAGGAATAACAGAAGGAAGGAAGGGAGGAATAAAGGGAAGAAGGAAGGGAGAGAAGAAGGGAGGAAGGAAGGAAGGGAGGAAGGAAGAGAGGGAAGAGAGGAAAGAAAGGAGGAAGGAAGGGAGGAAGGAAAGGAGGAAGGAAGGGAGGAAGGAAGGGAGGAATAAGGAGAGGAATGAAGGGAGAAAGTCGGCCTTCCACTAAGTCGGCCTACCACTATTATACATAAAGTCTACCTATTATTAATTCGGCCTACCACTAAGTCTGCCTACCATTAAATTTGTGTACCACTAAGTTCACCTACCAGTAAGTCCGCCTACCACTAAGTCGAACCTCCACTAAGTCGACCCTCCACCAAGTGGTCCCTCCACTAAATCGGACTGCCACTAATTCGGCCTTCCACTAAGTCGACCCTCTATTAAGTCGGCCTACTACTAAGTTAGCCTACCACTAAATTGGCCTACCACTAAGTCGGCCTACCACTAATTCGGACTATCGCTAATTCGGCCTACCAGTAAGTCGACCCTTCACTAAGTCGGCCTACTACTAAGTTAGCCTACCACTAATTTGGCCTACCACTAAGTCGGCCTACCACTAAATCGACCTTTCACTAAGTCGACCCTCCATCAAGTCAGCCTACCACTAAGTCGACCCACCACTAAGTCGGTCTACCATTAACTCGACGCTCTGCTAAGTCGGCCTTCCACTAAGTCGGCCTACCAATATGTCGGCATTCTACTAAGTCAGCCTACCTTTAAGTCGGCATTCTTTGCTGTGGCATGCAAGCGGCCACCTTCGTGGTCATCGTCGCGGTCATCATGCCGGTCATTGTCTCGAGGCAGACATTACTACAACTATTATTAATACATTTTCCGAGCGGTGTCTCCGCCTCTCATAAAGTATACATGCTCCAAACAGGCCAGCATTCAGTCCGTTCAATAACCGACCTTCCCGTGGAGGAGGTTAAAAGGTACAAGTATCGGCGGTCTACTGTCATTACGGTGTCAGTTTAATCTAATATAAGTCAGCTGGGACTCCTCTCCTTCTTCTTCTTCTCTCTCTCTCTCTCTCTCTCTCTCACTCTCTCTCTCTCTCTCTCTCTCCTCATCCCTCGAAAGATTCCTCCGAAGCCCCTCCCTTTTCTCCGTCTCCCCTTATCTCTCCCTCCCTCCCTCCCTCCCTCCCTTCCCTCCCTGCCTCCCTCCCTTCCTCCCTGCCTCCCTCCCTCCCTCCCCCTGTCCCTCCCTCCCTCCCTCCCTCCCTCACTCCATCGCTCCCTCCCTCCATCCCTCCGTCCGTCCGTCCCTCCGTCCCTCCCTCCTTCACTCCCTCCATCGCTCCCTTCCTCCCTCCCTCTCGCCCTCCCTCCATCGCTCCCTCCCTCCTCCTTCCCTCCCTCCCTCCCTCTCTCTTTCCTACCCACCTCTCTCTCTCTCTCCTCCTCCCCGCCCACCTCTCTCTCTGCCTCCCTCCCTCCCTCCCTCCCTCTCTCGCTCTCTCTCTCCCTCTCTCTCTCCCCCCTCCTCTCTCTCATTGTCTGACAACATAACTGTCATTAATTAGCAATACCAAGAACCACGTTTAGTACCCCATTGTGTTGTATTGTGCCGTGGCAGCGTTGCGGTTGGGTTCACCGCTGTGTCGTGGCTGGCATTACCTGTGAGAGCGCTGCGGTTCGTTCCCGGAATGGAGGAATAAAGGGAGGAAGGAAGGAGGAATAAATGGACGAAGGAAGGAAGAGAGGAAAGAACCGAGAAAGGAAGGGAGCAAGGAAGTGAGAAATGGAAGAGAGAGAGGAAGGGAGGAAGGAAGGGAGAAAGGAAGGGAGGAATAACAGAAGGAAGGAAGGGAGGAATAAAGGGAAGAAGGAAGGGAGAGAAGAAGGGAGGAAGGAAGGAAGGGAGGAAGGAAGAGAGGAAAGAAAGGAGGAAGGAAGGGAGGAAGAAAAGGAGAAAAGAAGGGAGGAATAAGGAGAGGAATAAAGGGAGAAAGTCGACCTTCCACTAAGTCGGCCTACCACTATTATACATAAAGTCTACCTACTATTAATTCGGCCTACCACTAATCTGCCTACCATTAAATTGGTGTACCACTAAGTTCGCCTACCAGTAAGTCCGCCTACCACTAAGTCGAACCTTCACTAAGTCGACCCTCCACCAAGTGGTCCCTCCACTAAATCGGACTGCCACTAATTCGGCCTTCCACTAAGTCGACCCTCTACTAAGTCGGCCTACTACTAAGTTAGCCTAACACTAAATTGGCCTACCACTAAGTCGGCCTACCACTAATTCGGCCTATCACTAATTCGGCCTACCAGTAAGTCGACCCTTCACTAAGTCGGCCTACTACTAAGTTAGCCTACCACTAAATTGGCCTACCACTAAGTCGGCCTACCACTTTATCGACCTTTCACTAAGTCGACCCTCCATCAAGTCAGCCTACCACTAAGTCGACCCACCACTAAGTCGGTCTACCATTAACTCGACGCTCTGCTAAGTCGGCCTTCCACTAAGTCGGCCTACCAATATGTCGGCATTCTACTAAGTCAGCCTACCTTTAAGTCGGCATTCTTTGCTGTGGCATGCAAGCGGCCACCTTCGTAGTCATCGTCGCGGTCATCATGCCGGTCATTGTCTCGAGGCAGACATTACTACAACTTTTATTAATTCATTATCCGAGCGGTGTCTCCGTCTCTCATAAAGTATACATGCTCCAAACAGGCCAGCATTCAGTCCGTTCAATAACCGACCTTCCCGTGGAGGAGGTTAAAATGTGTCTCTCTCCTTCCGCCCTCTCTCTGTCTGTCTGTCTCTCTCTCTCCCCCCTCTCTCACTCTCTCTGTATGTCTTGTTTCTCTCTCTCCGTCCGTCCGTCCGTCCGTCCGTCCGTCCGTCCGTCCGTCCGTCCCTCCCTCCCTCCCTCCCTCAGTCTCTAATCTACGCAATGCCCGCCCACTGATAGACGTAGCGTGAAGATACGGTGCGGTGAATACATCTGGTTGTGATATCGTATTCAGAGAACACGGTAAGTGTCTCATTCTCATAAGACGACGATGACGACGACAATAGGTTTACCTAATCCTGCCAGGTAGGCAGCCTTCGCTACATAGGCTAGTCACTTTCCCTACCACCACAGTCAAGTGGTGAGTCATTTAGGAAATATGTCCGGTCTACACACGTGCAGTGAGCGTACCACAGACGCGTTCTGTGTCCATGTTTATAGGAAACGTGTGTGTGTGTGTGTGTGTGTGTGTGTGCGCGCGCGCGTGTGCGCGTGCGTCTGCGTGTGTGTGTGTGTCTGTGTCTGTGACTGCCAAGGTAGTAGTTCGATACGGTACACTGCCAGCAGGATCGGAGCACTGTCCGGCTTATGAAACGCAACTATTTTCGATCGCCGTTCGATTGGAGACATTGTGATCATCAGCTCGGCACTGTGCATTATTACTCTTTGTTGGCAACGTGTTTGGCAACGTGTAACCACGGTGTCAACACACGCCTGAATCGTGTAAGAGAACAACAGTGTAATGTCGCCGGTGGAAGGTAAGGAAGTCTATTTCTCACGGAAGTGGCATTTTTGTTATGACGTGACCAAACTCTTGTAACCTATTGCAAGGGGCAACTTCAATAATCCTCATTGTATGTTGTGGTGGCTCGTTTATGGCAATTACATAATTCGATTCTGAATTTAGAATACATAATTAATAAAATATGCCCCCACCTGTCAGACACATTGACTCCCTGTCTGTAACGGTCACATCCGTTGATTCCCTGGCTGTAACGGTCGCACCCGTTGTCTCCCTGGTTGTAACGGTCGCACCCGTTGACTCCCTGGCTGTAACGGTCGCGCCCGTTGTCTCCCTGGTTGTAACGGTCGCACCCGTTGACTCCCTGGCTGTAGCAGTCACACCCGTTGTCTCCCTGGCTGTAGCAGTCACACCCGTTGTCTCCCTGGCTGTAGCAGTCACACCCACTAACTCCCTCGCTGTAACGACCATACCCGTTCTCTCCCTGTCTGTAGCGGCCTAAGCCGTTGGCTCCCTTGTTGTAACAGTCACAGCTGTTGACTCCCTGATTGTTGCAGTCACAGCTGTAGACTCCCTGATTGTTGCAGTCACAGCTGTTGACTCCCTGATTGTTGCAGTTACAGCTGTTGACTCCCTGATTGTTGCAGTCACAACTGTAGACTCCCTGATTGTTGCAGTCATAGCTGTAGACTCCCTGATTGTTGCAGTCACAGCTGTTGACTCCCTGATTGTTGCAGTCACAGCAGTTGACTCCCTGACTGTTGCGGTCACAGCTGTTGACTCCCTGATTGTTGCAGTCACAGCTGTAGACTCCCTGATTGTTGCAGTCACAGATGTTGACTCCCTGATTGTTGCAGTCACAGCTGTTGACTCCCTGATTGTTGCGGCCACAGCTGTAGACTCCCTGATTGTTGCAGTCACAGCTGTTGACTCCATGGTTGTTGCAGTCACAGCTGTTGACTCCCTGATTGTTGCGGTCACAGCTGTTGACTCCCTGATTGTTGCGGTCACAGCTGTTGACTCCCTGATTGTTGCGGTCACAGCTGTTGACTCCCTGATTGTTGCAGTCACAGCTGTTGACTCCCTGATTGTTGCGGCCACAGCTGTTGACTCCCTGATTGTTGCGGTCACAGCTGTTGACTCCCTGATTGTTGCGGTCACAGCTGTTGACTCCCTGATTGTTGCAGTCACAGCTGTTGACTCCCTGATTGTTGCAGTCACAGCTGTTGACTCCCTGATTGTTGCAGTCACAGCTGTTGACTCCCTGATTGTTGCAGTCACAGCTGTTGACTCCCTGATTGTTGCGGCCACAGCTGTAGACTCCCTGATTGTTGCAGTCACAGCTGTAGACTCCCTGATTGTTGCAGTCACAGCTGTTGACTCCCTGATTGTTGCAGTCACAGCTGTTGACTCCCTGATTGTTGCAGTCACAGCTGTTGACTCCCTGATTGTTGCAGTCACAGCTGTTAACTCCCTGATTGTTGCGGCCACAGCTGTTGACTCCCTGATTGTTGCGGTCACAGCTGTTGACTCCCTGATGGTTGCGGTCACAGCTGTTGACTCCCTGATTGTTGCAGTCACAGCTGTTGACTCCATGGTTGTTGCAGTCACAGCTGTTGACTCCCTGATTGTTGCGGTCACAGCTGTTGACTCCCTGATTGTTGCGGTCACAGCTGTTGACTCCCTGATTGTTGCGGTCACAGCTGTTGACTCCCTGATTGTTGCGGCCACAGCTGTTGACTCCCTGATTGTTGCGGCCACAGCTGTTGACTCCCTGATTGTTGCGGTCACAGCTGTTGATTCCCTGATTGTTGCGGTCACAGCTGTTGACTCTCTGATTGTTGCAGTCATAGCTGTTGACTCCCTGATTGTTGCAGTCACAGCTGTTGACTCCCTGATTGTTGCAGTCACAGCTGTTGACTCCCTGATTGTTGCAGTCATAGCTGTTGACTCCCTGATTGTTACGGTCACAGCTGTTGACTCCCTGATTGTTGCGGTCTCAGCTGTTGACTCCCTGATTGTTGCGGTCACAGCTGTTAACTCCCTGATTGTTGTAGTCACAGCTGTTGACTCCCTGATTGTTGCGGTCACAGCTGTTGACTCCCTGATTGTTGCAGTCACAGCTGTTGACTCCCTGATTGTTGCAGTCACAGCTGTTGACTCCCTGATTGTTGCAGTCACAGCTGTTGACTACCTGATTGTTGCGGTCACAGCTGTTGACTCGCTGACTGTTGCGGTCACAGCTGCTGACTCCCTGATTGTTGTGGTCACTCCTGTTGACTCCCTGATTGTTGCGGTCACAGCTGTTAACTCCCTGATTGTTGCGGTCACAGCTGTTGACTCCCTGATTGTTGCGGTCACTCCTGTTGACTCCCTGATTGTTGCGGTCACAGCTGTTGACTCCCTGATTGTTACAGTCACAGCTGTTGACTCCCTGATTGTTGCGGTCACAGCTGTTGACTCCCTGATTGTTGCGGTCACAGCTGTTGACTCCCTGATTGTTGCGGTCACAGCTGTTGACTCCCTGATTGTTGCGGTCACAGCTGTTGACTCCCTGATTGTTGCGGTCACAGCTGTTGACTTTCCGATTGTTGTGTTCACTCCTGTTGACTCCCTAATTGTTGCGGTCACAGCTGTTGACTCCCTGATTGTTGTGATCACTCCTGTTGACTCCCTGATTGTTGCGGTCACAGCTGTTAACTCCCTGATTGTTGCGGTCACAGCTGTTGACTCCCTGATTGTTGCGGTCACTCCTGTTGACCCCCTGATTGTTGCGGTCACAGCTGTTGACTCCCTGATTGTTGCTGTCACAGCTGTTGACTCCCTGATTGTTGCGGTCACTCCTGTTGACTCCCTGATTGTTGCGGTCACAGCTGTTGACTCCCTGATTGTTGCGGTCACAGCTGTTGACTCCCTGATTGTTGCGGTCACAGCTGTTGACTTCCTGATTGTTGTGGTCACTCCTGTTGACTCCCTGATTGTTGCGGTCACAGCTGTTGACTCCCTGATTGTTGTGGTCACTCCTGTTGACTCCCTGATTGTTGCGGTCACAGCTGTTAACTCCCTGATTGTTGCGGTCACAGCTGTTGACTCCCTGATTGTTGCGGTCACTCCTGTTGACTCCCTGATTGTTGCGGTCACAGCTGTTGACTCCCTGATTGTTGCTGTCACAGCTGTTGACTCCCTGATTGTTGCTGTCACAGCTGTTGACTCCCTGATTGTTGCGGTCACAGCTGTTGACTCCCTGATTGTTGCGGTCACTCCTGTTGACTCCCTGATTGTTGCGGTCACAGCTGTTGACTCCCTCTCCCTGTCTGTAGCGGTCACAACCACTGATTCCCTGGCTGTAGCTTTCACACCCGTTGATTCACGATTGTATCGGTAACACCCGTTGGCTCCCTGTCAGTAGCGGTCACACACGTTGACTCGGTGGTTGTAACGGTCACACACGTTGACTACCTGTCTATAAAGTTCAAACACGTTGAAACCGTGGCTGTAAAGGTCACACCCGTTGTCTTCCTGTCAATAGCGGTCACACCTGTTGTCTTCCTGTTCCTGTCTGTAACGGTCACACCCATTGACTCCCTGTCTGTAGCGGTCACACACGTGCATTCCCTGGCTGTAACGGTCACACCCCTATTGATTCCCTGTCTGTAAGGGTCACACCCGTTGTCTCCCTGGTTGTAACGGTCACACCCGTTGTCTCCCTGGCTGTAACGGTCACACGCTTTGTTTCCCTGGCTGTAACGGTCACACCCTTTGTTTCCCTGGCTGTAACGGTCACACCCTTTGTTTCACTGGCTGTATCGGTCATTCCGTTTGACTCCCTGGCTGTAACGGTCACTCCCTTAGACTCCCTGGCTGTAACGGTCACTCCCTTTGACTCCCTGGCTGTAACGGTCACTCCTTTTGACTCCCTGGCTGTAACAGTCACTCCCTTTGACTCCCTGGCTGTAACGGTCGCTCCCTTTGACTCCCTAGTTGTAACGGTCACTCCCTTTGACTCCCTAGTTGTAACGGTCGCTCCCTTTGACTCCCTAGTTGTAACGGTCACTCCCTTTGACTCCCTAGTTGTAACGGTCACTCCCTTTGACTCCCTGGCTGTAACAGTCACTCCCTTTGACTCCCTGGCTGTAACGGTCGCTCCCTTTGACTCCCTAGTTGTAACGGTCGCTCCCTTTGACTCCCTAGTTGTAACGGTCGCTCCCTTTGACTCCCTAGTTGTAACGGTCGCTCCCTTTGACTCCCTAGTTGTAACGGTCACTCCCTTAGAGTCCCTAGTTGTAACGGTCACTCCTTTTGACTCCCTGGCTGTAACAGTCACTCCCTTTGACTCCCTGGCTGTAACGGTCGCTCCCTTTGACTCCCTAGTTGTAACGGTCGCTCCCTTTGACTCCCTAGTTGTAACGGTCGCTCCCTTTGACTCCCTTGTTGTAACGGTCACTCCCTTTGACTCCCTGGCTGATCAGGCGCAACCTGCGTTGTGCTCCTGACGAAATAGACGGAACTTTCACAAGCTTCTTTTGGCGTCGCAAGTCACTGAACATGGTTGAAGACAATTCATGTTAGGATTACACCCATCACCGCGTGTGGGAGAAACAGTACAAACGTAAACAATAACATTTATTCATTGCACACAAGACGCCACAAGACAAGTTCGGAGGAATGGTGGGGTCAAGGGGAGAACTGGGTTCAGGGGGAGAAATAGGCTCAGGGGGGGAGAAATAAGCTCAGGGGGAGCAGTTGGTTAGGGGGAGCAATTAAAGCTGCAATGACAAGTCACAAAGACAAAGGCGTTGTCCATCCTATAGTTGCAATATCAAGTCATAATCGCAATGACGCTGCCCACCATACTAACTACAGATGTGAAGTCTTGTATTGTCTATTGAGGGTGCAGTGACAACCCTCAACGTCGTCGATGTAGGGAACGAGTCGCAGTAAATGAAACTCTGATTTATAACCACAGAACGTCTGCGGTCACTTCTGTTTAAAATGAGCAAAATAACATAATTCCTGGGAGGGAATGCTTTAAAAGAGGTCATATTTCAATAACGCCCCTGTTCTAACTTGGGCTTAATGGTTACCTTGAACTAACACGTGAACGCGCGGTCGTGTGAGGTATTAGCCCAGTTTGTACACACGAGTGAGACGACGAGGGGCATTGTGCGGCTAAACATCGCGTATCCATGCGACGTTAGACGCCACACACATATGTAGAGGTGGCCCTCTGTAGTAGTGGGCTTTGGACCAGCTAATATACGGCCTGGATCAGAGTCGACTCCAAAGGTCGACAACCTTTCTGAACCGACAACCACTTATTTGGAATGGGTTTGCCGACCAAATATGTGTTTACTATTGAAAACCGATGACATTGTCACAGCAATGCGAACATTCTTATTATTATCATTTGATACAGTATCACCTATAATTATGGCGCGATGTCTAAGCCTAAGGCACAAATGTGCTAATCTTGTTGTCATAAACGAACAGTATGGTATTAAGTGTGTATATATATATATATATATACATATATATACATATATATATTACATATATAAATTCGTTATATACATATATTATATAAATATATATAATCAGTTGTACATATATATATATATATTATTAGTTGTATATATATATATATATATTGGTATGCTAACTTTGGAGCATTGTAACCGCACCTCCTCCCAGATTGCAATGTCCATTCGCTTCATGCTATGTCCGTTCGCCTTTTTCTATGTTTATTCGCCTCTTTCTATATCCATTCGCCTCTTTCTATGTTTATTCGCCTCTTTCTATGTTTATTCGCCTCTTTCTATGTCCATTCACCTCTTTCTATGTCTATTCGCTTCTTTCTATGTCCATTCGCCTCTTTCTGTGTCTATTAGCCTCTTTCTATGTCCAATCGCCTCTTTCTATATCCATTCGCCTCTTTCTATGTCCATTCGCCTCTTTCTGTGTCCATTCGCCTCTTTCTATGTTTATTCGCTTCTTTCTATATCCTTTCGCCTCTTTCTATGTCCATTTCTATGTCTGTTCTCACCCGATACAAATTTCTCTACTCCATAGTTGAGACAATAAAGCATTATTTTATCATCATCATTGTGCAGCCGTAGTGTCCTGTGGTTGGGCGAAGGCCTCAGCATGTCGTTTTCAATTCTGCCTGTCTTGCGCTATCCTCTGCCAGATGGTGCCCTTCCAGTACTCGTCTAGTCCGTCTCTACGCCGTCTCGCCGGTCTTCCTCTAGATGGTTTCCTTTCGTAAGATCTCCAGGTTGTGAAACGCGATGTCCATCGGTTATCTCGTAGTCTGCTGATGTGCCCAGCCCAGGCCCACTTATGTCTTCTGATTTGTTACTAATAATAATAATAAGATAATTTCTAGTGCGCCTAAATCCTTGGAAACCAAGCTCAGAGGCGCATCAAAACAAAAGGATTGGTCAATATCAAAATCCATAAGTAGTATTCCACTTGTCAATAGATAGGCCAGGGCGCTAGGGAGCTATGGTGGATAAGCAAGGTTGTAAAGATAAGTTTTTAAATGACGACGGAATTTTGTAATATTTTCAACTGATCTAACACTAAGAGGGAGCATATTCCAAAGAGTTGGTGCAGCAACAGAAAAAGCCCTAGTTCCAATGTTAGTGTTGACTCTAGGAACAAAAAGTAGGTCAGAACTAGATGATCGAAGCTAGATAGGTTTTCTTACAGGAATAAGCAAAGAATGCCAATAAGATGGTTGCTTACTGGACAGTGCCTGGTATGTAATGGTACAGATCTTAAATATTATACGATATCGAACGGGAAGCCAATGCAAAGACTTCAAAAGTGGCACAGAGCGAGAAAAACGAGGAGATCTTGTAATTACTCTTGCTTGACAATTTTAGACACGCTGAAGTTTTGTGATACCCTTGCTAGCGATATTATAAAGGAGGGAATTGCAGTAGTCAAGTTTGCTGCTAACAAGCGCTGTTGCAATAGTTTTAGCAACAGAAAATGACATATACCGGCGAATACGGCAAAAATCACGAATATGATAAAAACAGCAGCGACATGTTTGAGATATGTGTTGTCGGAAATTGAAATTACTATCAAAGATCACTCCTAGATTCCGCACCGAGGTTGCTGGCGTGATACACTGATTCAAAATACCCGTAGGAAAAAAAACATCCAGTTTACTACGCTGCATTGGAGTACCAATAATGATCAATTCAGTTTCATTTGCATTTAATTTCAACTTGCTGTCAGTCATCCAGTGGAAGATATCTTGAAGGCAATCACTAAGTTAATTAAGGGAGCTAAAAAAGAATAAAAAGCAAAGGCCCAAGAACAGAACCCTGGGGAACACCAAATAAAGCCGGCAGTGCAGCTGAAAAACAGTTCCCAATCTTTATAGTTTGGTATCTATCAGTTAGATATGACGAAAACCAGCTTAGAGCTGTGCCAGATATGCCGTACCACTTTAATAAGCGTTCAATGAGAGATCAACTGAGGTAAGTGCATTCACTTTACCATTATTCATGTTCAAGTTAATGTCATTACGAACCTTTAAGAGGGCGGTCTCTGTTGAATGAAACTGTCTATATGCCGATTGTGACACATTAGTTAAGACACTTGTGCTAATGTGAGACCTTAGTTAACTTGCTCCAACCTTTTCTAATATTTTGGAAATAAAGCTGAGGTTAAAAATAGGTCTATAGCTGTTTATGTCTTGTTTAGGCAGATATGTCTTCTTAAGAAGTGGTGTGACATGGGCGTATTTGAAATCATCAGGAAAACAGCCAGAGCAAAGTTATGCATTTATAATATTTGTTATAGGTCCAATTAGTGTATCAAGACATGCTTTTAGCAGTATTGTTGGAAATGGATCAAGTGCACAAGATTTATTTGGGGAGGACATAATTATTTTCTTAACTTCATCAACTGTTGCATGTTCAAATGATACAAGTAGAGAATTTACTTGATTTTATAAGTGCATGTTTGTTAAGTAATGCATCGAGTACTTGACAGTACTGTTTATATAAATCAGATATATGTTTTTTGGATCTGTGATAAGGTCGGATATAAGGATATCAGCCATTAAAGCTGTAATGTCAATCCTATGAATGGCTCTGTAAGACACATTGTGTTTCGACTCTAATGAGGTTATAGAAACGTTAACATTAGCAATGACTGTATGGTGGTCTGATAACCCATCTGAAATAGTAGGTGCTTGGATATTATTACAAGTTGAACGGGTTATCAAGAGGTCAAGCCAATGGCCATGTATATGTGTCGACAAGGTGACATGTTGTTTCAAATCAAATGATGCCAGAATATCATCAAACATAGTTGTAGTTACATAAGGTGTATCCAAATGTAGATTAAAATCACCAAGAATGTAAAATTCTGAATGTATAAGTGCCAGATTTTCTAACATATCTTGAAAGTCTTCAACGAAATTTGCCGGATGTCCTGGAGGGCGATAAATACAAACAAAGTATGCGGAGAAAGAAGAATGTGAAATTTCAGCACAGATGGACTCAAAACTGGAGTATTCAGGATTAGAATGTAATTTAACTTTGAACTGCTGTGATATAAGAAAGCCAACACCACTTCCACGGCCGACTAAACGTGGTCAATGGTGAACGGTGTAACCAGAAGGGGAAACGTCAGCAATGCATGCAGGCGTATCATGTGGTCTGAGCCAGGTCTCAGTTACAGCAAGAATGTTTATTTTCTTTGAAATTAATAATTCACAGAGTGAGGCTTATCTTTTATCTCGACCAGATCGAACGTTTGCAGTGGCCACCCGAATGTTTCGTCTAACAGCTGGCTAACAGCTGACAGGATTGAGACTTACATATCCTGCTAGTAATAATATTACAGCTAATTTCAATGTTAGAGTAGTGCGGGGGATTGGCAGTAACTTTCTATTATAACAAACATGAAGACATGGCAGACTATGCAACATTTAAATAGAATGATGGATTCTAGTGTGATTAGGAAAAAGTACATTAAAATTATTAGATGTCAATGGTTTGCATAAAACAAAATATGTATCCCTTACAGCAACAGAGCAAGACAAGCAGAAAACACCCAATAAGAATAATGGTGACATAATTATGTTAGACTATTATCATATTTAGTAAAAATTAATAGACCAAAACCATATAATTATATATCATATATATAATAAAAAGTAAAGAATGTTAAGCCCAGACCTAAGGCGTAAGTTAAAACTAAATTATATTTACAAGATCAGTAGAGTCTCAGTTTTAACAATAAAGCCTCACTCAGCCGTAGCCTTATTTAGGCAGAAACTGACTGCAGTGCACTCAATGGCAATGCCTTATAGTTCACAACTCAACTGCACCGTGATTCCGTTTTAAATACCGTTTCATTGCAATAATATAAAATGCTAATAATAATCTAAAATGTAAATAGAAAAACCCCACAGGCAGCATGTTTTATAACTTAACCATTTAACAGTGTAATAGTTACAAAGGACAACATTTAAAAAACTAAACATTGCCGACCGGCGAAAGTGAGCGATAATCATAACGGCTTTAACGCCGGTTTTATTAAGTTGAATATGACAGGACCAAAACTTGTTAACATATGCTTATAGTTTAAATATACTTAGCTTATGATTGAAGTCTTGGTTCTGTAGCGCTTTACAAAATTACATAATATTAAAAGTAATCTATTCAAAATAATTAGTATACTATAATTGAACATTAGACGAAGGATAAATTTTGAAAGTAAACATTATGCCACGCCCCGTAGCGATCAGACTCACGTCTGTGACCTTTGTCTTCTCTCTTACCCAGATGTTTGTTTTTCTCTCCAGACATATGATGTTTAATATGCTTCTTTCCATTTTTGATAATGCGGCTGCTAGCGTTTTCCTTGCCTGGATGGTGAATTCCCATGTTTCCGCGCCGTATGTCATTGCTGGAAGTACGCATGAGTTGTAGACTTGTCTCTTCAAGCAGGTTCCAAAGTTACCCTTGAAGATGTCGCGGTGTTGGGCGGTGATTCTTCTTTGAATCTCATTGGCTTGGTTTTTGTTTCTGATACTGTATCGATGTCCCAGAGATACGTTGCTTTCAACGTTCTCTATCTGCGTGGTATTGATATATATCGGTGTGTATCTTGCACCACTTCGAAATGTTCATCTTCATACCTTGTTTTTCACTTTCATCAGTTAGCTCCTGCAGCATTTTTTATGATAGCGATATGACTGAGATATTCTCCGTCTATCCTCAAGCTTCTGGTTTCCCACAGGTCAGTCTTCGGAATATGCTTTCGAGTGTTGCCGTGAACAGCTTGGGCGATATGGTGTCACCCTGTCGTACTCCTCTCTTGATGTTGATCTTGTTGCTCGTTTTGTGTAGGTGGACTGTCATCGAGCTGTTAGTGTAGATGTCTTTCAGGAATTCAATGTACACGTCTTCTATCCCCTGTTCTTGAAGGGAGGTCAGTATTGCTTGAGTTTGCACCGAGTCGAAAGCCTTCTCATAGTCGACGAACGCGATGCAGAGCGGGATATTATATTCTCTTTCAGTTGAATTACGACGTGTATGTTGTCTGTCGTTGAGTAGCTGCTTCTGAATTCTGCTTGGTTTCGTGGTTGGTTATCGTCGAGTGTCTTCTCTAGCCTATTCGTTAGTATCTGTGTGAGTAATTTTGGCTACCCCGGATACAAATCGCTCCCTTAACCAACTTTGTGATTGGGTCCAATATATCTTCCACTGGATGACTGATAGCAGATTGAAATTAAATGCGAATAACATGAATTGATCATTATTGGTACTCCAGTGCAGCGTATATTACATCCGGTAATGTAATAATCGACCGGTAATGCAATAATCGACAGTCAATGTAATAATCGACCGGTAATGTAATAATCGACAGGTAATGTAATAATCGACAGGTAATGTAATAATCGACAGGTAATGTAATAATCGACCGGTAATGTAATAATCGACCGGTAATGTGATAATCGACAGGTAATGTGATAATCGACAGGTAATGTGATAATCGACAGGTAATGTAATAATCGACAGGTAATGTAATAATCAACAGGTAATGTGATAATCGACAGGTAATGTGATAATCGACAGGTAATGTAACAATCGACAGGTAATGTAATAATCGACAGGTAATGTGATAATCGACAGGTAATGTGATAATCGACAGGTAATGTGATAATCGGCAGGTAATGTAATAATCGACAGGTAATGTAATAATCGACAGGTAATGTAATAAAAACGACTAAGTTGATTATGATGACGATGATAATGAAAGTGATGATGATGATGTTAGTAATGATGACGAAGACAATGATGACGAGGATGATAAATTATTACGAAGACGATGACGAGGAAAATGAAGACAATAAAGGGGTCACCTTAGTAATGATGACGACTATAACGATGATGATTATGATGACGGTGATGGTGATGATAATGATGACGGTGATGGTGATGGTGATGATAATCATTATGATAATGCTAATAATGATAATAACGACAGTTATGATGAGTGTGATAAATAATAATGATGGGTCATTATTATTACGATCATAAGGATGACGATAATGACATCCTCAACCTCACCATTCTCCTCGACCTTTCGTCATTCTCGACCTCTTCATCATGCTGACATCCTGTAAACTTAACAAGGATTCTCAGAACAAGTCAGCCATTTGTTGTCTGAGAGAACACACGGAATGCCGCACATACAACCTCCCAGGTAACGCAGTAACTACCTGTCAGCAAATAACAGGACCAAATCAGAAAGTGTGGTAGGAAAGAGAGGGGTAATTAAAAGGGTCACCTCAACAAATGAAAGGGATAATCTACTCAAAATTAAGGGATCATCTCAAACAAGTATTTAAGGACCATTAAAGCATGTTTACAAATGAAATACCTGATCATCATTTGATCAAATTAAGGTGTTATCTCAAACAATATAAATAAAATTTCAAAATACAATGTTAACGATTGATATTAAAAATATTACAAACTTAAGGGTAATGAATAATCTCAAACTAATAATAATAATTATTATTATTATAAAATGGAGCAGTTGAAACAATTAAAGGGTAATCCAAAAAACTAAGTTATTAAAGTTAAATGTAGTTTCACTCGACTTCATTCATGTGAACGAATAAGGAGCACCTAATGTTTTTTAAATTACGCCTAATATTAAGGGATTATATCAAAAGCAATTTTGAAAGAATAATCTAAAAAGGAGTCATTAAGATGTCATTTTATAATGCTAACTGTTCATCTCAACATATGATATGGGCATCTTATAAAATTAAGTGGTCTTCTCGAAAAAAAATGTTAAATTAGAGGGACATCTCATAACAAGGCATGGTTCTTCTAAAGAAATGTATCGTTAGAAAATATGTTAGAAGTCATTAACACATTAACGACCTGACAGTCTCAACAAATTAAGTGATCATCTCAAAACAATTAAGGGGTCTTCTAAAAAAAGTTAATGGATCATTTCCAAAATAGATGCGTTGATTAAAAATAATCGGCTGATCATCTCAACATATTAAGGGGTCATATCAAAACAATAATGGTCATCTCTAAATTAAGGGTTTTCTCCAAAAAAGTCATATAAAAATAAAAATCTTAAATAAAACGAACAAGCTGATCGTCTCGATGAATTAAAAGATCATCTTAGCGTAATAAAGGGTCATGTCACAAATAAAGGGGTTTTCTCAACTAAGTTAAGGGGCCATTTCAAAATATAACAATATTTACTACAAATAACTGGCTGGTTATGTCAACTAATTCAGGGATCATCGCCAAACATACCGCGGTCCTCTAATAAAATATTAGGGACTTCTCAAAAACGTTATGGTGTCGTTTCACAAAAAGGTAAATGTTTATTAAAAAAGAACTAACTGATCGACCCAATAATTTAGAAGACCATCATAACATTAAATGGTCATCTCATAAAATATAGGGGTTTTCTTAAAAAGGCTAAGGGATCATTTCAAAAATAGATGTCTTGTTAAAATATTTGGCTTAACACATTAAGCGATCATCTCAATAAATAAGTAGTCATCTCGCAATAAAGGGGTTTTCTCAAACGACTGAGGGGAAAGCTCAAAATGTAATGACAAGGAGTGATATTATAAAATTATTAGAAACTGAAGGGTAATCTCAAAATACACGTGTAATAATAATAATAACGAATATCAGCTTAATCAGATAAAGGAGTAACCTTAAAAACACAAAGTTAAGTGTACTGTCTATCAATTTAATAGTTCGCATAAACGAATAATTGGCATCTGATATATTATAAAATATGCCTAATGGTAATATTAAGGAAATATATCTCAGATATTGCAATCTCATTGGACTTCATTCATGTAAACGAATAACGAGCACCTAACGTCTAATTTTATGGAAAGTTACACTGCTTAATATAATTATTAATTTTTTTTAGAAGACCCCTACATTTTTAGATCCGCCCGTAATTTGTTGAGACGATCAGCTCCTTAATTTGTTAATGATTACTTACGTATTTTGTAATGACGCTTGTTTTTAGAAGACCCATCTTTTTGTCAGATGACCCCTTAATTTAATTAACGTTTTCTTCGAAAAGCCCACTTGATTTTATGAAATGATCCCGTCACGTATTGAGATGATCTGCTAGTTTTTTTTATAAATTACCTCTCCAAAACTACTATAAAATGTTTCTTTAAATTGTTTGTGACATAATCTCTTATCATTGGGCATGTTTTAAAATACATTAGGTGCCCGATATTCGTTTACATGCCGTTTTAGTTGATTCGGATAACACTTTAGTTTACGTTTTTGAGATTACCCCTGTAATTGTTTCAGTTGATTATTATTATTATTATTATTACTATCGTTATTATTTCGAGATTAACATAAGTTTCTAATAATTTTATAATAACACTCTTCACTATTACATTTTGAGATATCCCCTAAGGTATTTGAGAAAACCCCTTTATTGAGAGATGACTACGTATTTTTAAAGTTGGTCCTTTAATGTGTTGAGACGATCAACCAATTATTTTAAAAACACGTCTAATTTGACAATGATCCCTTAACCTTTTTGAGAAGGCCCCTTTATTTTATGAGATGACCATTATTTTAATGTGACGATGGTTTTTCAAATTTATTGTTTGTTTTAAAGAACATTTGTTTTTGTTGAAACAACATCATAATGTATATTGATAAATTTTATGAGGAGACCCTTTAATGTTTTGAGATGATCCTTGAATCTGTTGACACGATCAACCAATTCATTTTAATCAATACCTGTATGTTTTGAAATGTTCCCTTCACTTAGTTGAGAAGACCTCCTTAGTTGTGAGGTGAGCCTTTATTATTTTAGGATGATGTTTTATTTCATTGAGACGAACACGTTGTTAATTTTAATGAACATTTACATTTTTGATATATGACATTTTATGAGAAAACCCTTTACTGATAGATGAGCTCTTATTGTTTTGATATGATCCGTTAATGTGTTAATGACTTCTTACATATTTTGTAATGATACTTTTTAGAAGACCCATTCTATTTATGGGGGGTCCCTTAATTTAATTAACTTTTCTTCGAGAAAATGGCCTTGATTCTATGAGATGACCCCACCGTGTATTGAAATGACCAGCTAGTTCATTATAAAATGACCCCTTAATTACTTCTTTTAAAATAATTCTTCAGACTGTTTTTGATATAATCCCTTAATATTAGGCATATTTAAAATACATTAGGTGCTCATGTAGAGACTATAAACAGGTAGAACCAAATGGACAGTTGTGAGGTTTGTAGCATAAGGAAACAAGAGAGAATAAAGTCTAGTTGTCAACACGTGTTGTTTCATCATCGCTATGATAGTGTCTCTTTTAGAACACGCTAGAAGTGTTGACCCTGACGTGATATTGGCGTATATACGCCGCATGCACTTTCCGGAGATACAGAGGTGAGACAACAGCAAAAAGAATCAATTACTTAGTCCATCCATCTTAGTGGAAAGTGGGCAGAAGTTTTCTCAGAGAACCTGCTGCGATCTGTTGACAGTGGGACAGGTTGCATCTATTTAAACTAGATTCCCAGGTGGTCACACAGAGAAGCCTGAAACTGGAGGCATAGATAAAGACGGCACAAATAAATCAGCAAAGAACAGTCTGGAAAACTCTTCTGAAGCTGGATATAAAAGTGTTTGTTTAAATGCAAGGATTATAGTAAACAAAAGAAATGAACTAAACATTATGGTAGAAGATATTGACCCTCACATAATAGGTATAACCGAATCCTGGACCATTACCGATATATCAGATGCCGAATTGGGACTTACAGGATATGTAATGTTTAGGAAAGATAGAATAAGAAGAAAGGGAGGTGGAGTTATTTTATATCTAAATCTATCCAGGCTTATGAAATAAAATTAGAAAGAGAAGCAGATTGCGAAAGAAGCTGTTTGATATAACATAGTTACAGGAAACTCAACGTTAACAGTTTGGTTAGTTTATCGAAGTCCAAACATAAACATAGAAAAGAATGAATAAATACAAAACGCTATAAGGGAAGTAAGCAAACGGGACTGTATTATTATGGGGGAATTTAACCACGGGCACATACAATGGAAATCTGTACAGAGTATGGGGAGTGAGGACCACAAGTTTATAGTTTTAGTTCAAGATTCTTCCCTTTCTCAACATACGCTAGAACCAACCAAGGGTGAGAATGTGTTAGACATAGTTTTGTCCTCACAAAATGAATTAGTTGACAATGTCAAGATATGTGAGCCACTGGGGAGTAGTGATCACAACCAGGTACATGTTACCATCAAAGTAAAATCAGAAAGGAATAGTAAAAAGCAGTATAGGAGAAATTTCTTCAAACGAAGGTATAAGGATATGAGGAAATATTTAGTAAAGATAGACTGGAATAACACACACCAAAATAAGACAGCATCGTAATGCTGGAATATATTAAAGAGTGAAATTAAGTGCATAGTCGATAAATTTGTATCCTTCAAAAAACAAGGGAAACGGTCCAAAAAGAAACACTTATCGAAAGAAGCCATTAGAAATATTAAGTATAAACAAATGACGTGAAAGTCATATAGATGTATTGGAAATGATGAAGACTACAACATTTATAAAGAAGCACTTATCCAAGCTACAGCTGAAATTAGAAATTCAAAGAGAAGCTATGAACAACAATTAGCTAGTAATATAAAACATGACAACACAGAGTTTTTATGCGTATGTTCGAAGCAAACAGAAAGTTCAGGATCATGTCGGTCCTCTAGAAGATAGTGCTGGAAATATAATATCAGAGGGATTCTTAATGGCAGAAGACCTGAATGAGTATTTTAGTTCAGTGTTTACCGGGGAAGATATTAGTTCACTGCCAGTACCAGAGGCTAAGTTCAAGTGAGAATATTCAGACTACTTAGGACAGTTAATTGTAACCCCGGAAATGGTAGCTAAGAAAATAAGGGCTATGAAGGATAATAAATCACCTGGAGTGGATGGGATTCCACCCAAACTACTATTGGAAATTGTACAACAAATTAGCGTACCGCTTGCAACAGTTTTCAATTTGTCATTAGAAGAGGGAGTGGTTCCTTTAGAATGGAAAGAGGCAAACATTATACCGTTATTTAAAAAAGGTTCGAGAAACAAGTCAGAGAATTATATAGACCAGTCAGTTTAACATCAGTGATTTGAAAATTATTAGAAATACTAATTAAAGATCACATGGTGGATGTTCTTGTTAAACATAACTTGATAAACCCATCTCAACATGTTTTTTTTTAAAGCGAGGTCATGCTTAACAAATATGCTATGTTTTTTGGAAGACATCACTAAGTGGATAGATGAGGGATCACCAGTAGTTATCGTCTACTTAGATTTTCAAAAAGCTTTCGACAAAATCAAAGATGACTGCTTAAACTAAAGGCCCGTGGCATAGGAAATTGTATAATAAACTGGATAGAAAAATGGCTGATTGACAGAAGACAACGGGTAGTAGGTGATGGGGAGGCTTCAAACTGGAAATCGGTATTGAGTAGGGTACCAGAGGGATCAGTACTAGGACCTATATTATTCTTAATATATTTCAAAGATTTGGATGATGAAATAACAAGCAAGGTGTTGAAATTTGCGGATGATACAAAAGTGTTTAGAAGGATTAAAAGTGATCGAGATCTGAAAAGTGGCAAATGCTGTTCAATTTTGGGAAATGTAAATGCCTCCGCACAGGACATGGGAACGAAGAGGTGGAATATACAATGGGGCGTACTGTACTAAGTATTGCTATAAAAGAAAGGGACTTAGGGTTAACCATTAGTGCTGATATGAAGGTTTCAGAGCAGTGCGGAATTGCAGGTTCAAAGAGAAATCAAATCCTTGGATTAATTAGTCGAAATAGAGCGTATAAAGAAAAAACTAGTAACGCCACTGTACAAAACAATAGTGAGGCCTCATTTTGAATATTGTATACAAGCATGAAGGCCATATTGTAAGAAGGACATAGATATGTTAGAAAGAGTACAGAGGAGAGCGACTAAAATGATACAAAAACTGAGGGATCTTAGTTATGAAATTCGCCTAAAAGAATGTGGTTTAACAACATTAGAGACAAGGAGATTGAGAGGAGATCAGATAGAAGTGTTTAAAATGTTAAATGGTTATGAAAATATTGATAGAAATATTTGTTCTCAATTAAGAAAGATAGAAGGACTAGAGGACATGAAGTTACATTAGCAAAGGAGCAGTGTAGATTATATATAAGAAAG
This sequence comes from Paraescarpia echinospica, assembly GCA_020002185.1. Classification (NCBI taxonomy): domain Eukaryota; kingdom Metazoa; phylum Annelida; class Polychaeta; order Sabellida; family Siboglinidae; genus Paraescarpia; species Paraescarpia echinospica. Next base: position 181,365 of record CM034540.1, on the reverse strand, counting down.
TTCTCATTTTCACAAAGGACTGTAACTGATTGGAACATATTATCTGCTGATTGTGTGGGTGTCAGAAGCGTGAATATGTTTAAAAATAAAATCGACACATACCTTAGAAGGGCTGGATACACATAAATAAAAGGGTTGGACTCTCGATAAGCAAAGGGCTTCCTTGTCCACCTGCCACCTATAGTTAATTCTCTAGGTGGCAATCTTGTTAAATCTTGTTAAATCCACAAGTTTGCTCGGGATCGTCACGGCTGAGCGCATACCGGCACTGTGGTACTCGGCTTGGCCAAGCGCGCGTCACGCTTGATCGCATACGCCTACTTTGTCCGTCGCGTCACGCTGGACTGCACATTGATCGCCAACAGCGATGGCTGAGCGTTTACAGACGGTTTTGTCGCGTCGGCCGTCGGCAAAGAGACGCATAACGACTATCGCTACCCGGTTTGACAGTGTGAGAGGGGAGAGTGATGCACGGGAAACCATACATGTCTTTCTTAAGAACATGTTCGGAGCTCTCGACAAGTTTCGCGAGCTCGATTGGCAGCTCTTGCCGTTGTTGGAGGCTGCATAAGTGGGCGGTGCGGCCTCAGGGAAACGGACCGTTCTTCAGGACATTGAGATGTCTGAGACTTACATCACCAAAGCAAGCCGCCACATCGAAACTCATCCTGCTCGTCCACCCGTGGTGAGCAATGGCCATGGGAGGTATCGCAGCAGACGAGAAAACATCTCAGTGGATGGCTCGATTCCGTCAAATGGGCGGTAATTGGGACCGAGAAGATATAGAACGCTGGCTCTTCTCCGTCGGCTGCCGGCATCGCTGCGTATGAGTCTTGAGCTTCCCACACCGCAGCTCTCTATGGAAGAGCTTCTGTAAAAGGCCGACTCGCTGTACATCACGATAAACCCCCACGACAATAGCCACCATCACATAAGTTCCTACCGAGCTAGCATCTGCTGTTCACGCGGGAGATCTTGCTGCTGTCAACGCCATTGTGAAAAGACATACTGGAAAAGGCGGTTCAGAAAAAATCCGAAGAAAGGCCAAGTTTTTTGGTACCACAGGAAATTCGGCGTTGAGTCTCGATGCTGCACCGGGCCACCCCGCACGCGATACCGTGCGAACCTAACAAAGGCTCGACATACTGAGGCGGGAAACGAAAGGGGCGGTCAGTAATCGGCGTCGTATCTGGCTCGCCTAAAGAACAAACGAAACGTAATCCCAAACCCACTGAACATATCCTGTCGTCTGCGAACGGGCAACGCATCCGCACATTCGGCCGGCGCAAGTCTACCTTCACACTTACGGACCGAACATGCTCTCATGACATAATTGTGGCAGATGTGATCCATCCCATTTTGGGAATGGATTTCTTCCAAGAGGGAGACGGAAAACGCTTCCTGATAGACCCGTTCAAACGATGTCTAATTGATCGCGTTACCTTGGACGAGCGTTCAGTGGAAACGGCGTGCTCGTCTGTCTATTCTGTGACTCCTACCGCTGATCACTGTGCGGAATTCAACGAGAGAGAGAGAGAGAGAGAGAGAGAGAGGGGGGGTCATTTAGCGATGAGAATCTAGTTGGGCATCGTCGATCCATGCAATAAAGAAACAGATGGCTCATGGCGTGTATGTGGATATTTTCGGCGACTAAACAACATGACAAAACTCGACAGATATCCGCTTCCGGCATTGACGAGTTTCAACGATCGGTTGGCTGGTTGTACGGTGTTTAGCTAGGTCGACCTTCGACAGGCCTTCTAACAAGTATGCGTTCACAAAGCATCACAGGATAAAACGGCCATCATCACGACACTTAGCCTCTTCAAGTTCCTCCGAATGCTATTCGGTCTGAAGAACGCGGCGCGGTGTTTCCAGCGGAACGTCCACCAACTTCTCAGTGATCTGCCGTTCGCAAATGTTGTGTACATGGACGATGTGATCGTGGGTAGTGAGAACAAAGAGGATCACGTCAAAGACTTGCGCAGTCTCTTCCAGAGGCTCAAAGAAATGGGACTCCTCCTGAACAAGAAGAAATGTCAACTTGGCCGATCGTCCCTCACGTTTCTCGGTCATGTAGTTGACTCGCGGGGCATTTCAATTCCACTTGAACGAGTGGAAGCCATCAGAAGATTCTCAGTACCTAAAACGCCAAAAGACCTCGAGCGCTTCCTGGGTATTTGTGCGTTTTTTTTACCAATTTGTTCGACATGCGTCTGGGAAGATGGCGCCTCTTACCCAACTCAAGAACATCTCCAGACAAAGGGAATTTGAGGAGGCTTGGCTTCCGGTACACGATAATGCATTTGCCGCTACCAAAGAAGCGATCGCAAACGCGACCCTTCTGGTACATCCACTTCCAAAGGCACGTACATAAATTTTGTGTGATGCATATAATGTCGCGGTTGGGGCCGTCCTGGTACACTTCCAACGGGGATTGTGGGAGCCGTTAAGCTTCAGGAGTAAGCAGCTGAACAAAGCACAACGCAACTACTCGGATACTGCCAGCGAACTACTCGCGGTGTTTTATGCAGTAGACAAATTCCGCTCCTACCTAGAAGGGCAGCCGATCAGCGTTAGGACGGACCACCAGTCTCTCGTTGGTGCCTTGACCCAAAAGGCAGATACGGCTCTTCCAGTCCCAAGACGCCATTTGCTCAAAATAGCACAATTTGTAGACCAACTCCACTACACGAATGGCAAGAGAAATACTGTTGCAGATGCATTGTCGCACGGTAAGCTGCAACCAAAAGAGCCGATACTTTCGAATGTCTCTTCCTTATCTGGGTTACATGCTGATGCTGATGATTACGCCGCCTCAGTCTTGGCATGTAAGGCCATTTTCACACGGGACCCGTCAACCGCTTTCACCGTGCTGACGCCGAGAGAGGTTCGCGCTACCCAGGAGAACGACATGGCATTACAACATTGGATCAAGCATCACATCACCTCGTCGTCAAGGTTCAAGACAGGCTTGATTGACTGTACGGAAAACACACAGGTTTGGGCAGACACTAGCGTCACATCGGCGCGCGTTCTAGTTCCAACGGCTTTACAAAGTGTCGTGTTCTACAGTCTCCACGGCTTGGCACATCCAAGGATATAGGCCGGCTTGGCGCTCGTCAAACGTTCATATTGGTGGCAAGGCATGGGGAAAGATGTCACTAAATGGACCAAATCATGCGGGGCATGTCAGAAAGCAAAAGTCCAAGTGCATACAAAAACGCTGTTTGAACGGTTACCAGCAGCGACCAGGCGATTCAGTCATATCCACGTCAATCTCGTAGGCCCACTGAACCCAGCGTGTGAAGGGAAGAACACCTTGCTCACTGTGATCGACAGATGGACGGCCTGGCCGGAAGCGTTTCCAATGACAATGCACGGAGAGGCGGCGAACGCAAAAGCTTGTGCTAAAGTGTTGGTACGTCAATGGATCGCCAGATGGGGCGTCCCCGATATCATTACGTCAGACCGAGGATCGCAGTTCGTCTCTGATTTGTTCGTTTATATAAATGAAGTCGAATTAGATTACACTGAACTTTAACGTTAGTTAACTTTATATTTTTTAAAGATTACCCTTTAATTGTTTCAGTTGTTCGTTTTTATTATTATTATTTTGAAATTACCCATTAAGTTTCGAGTAACTTTGTAATATCATTATATAACATTCCATTTTGAGATTCCCCCTAAAATGTTCGAGACAACCCCTTAATTTGATCATAAGATGATTAGTGAACGTCAACAGGGTGTCAGCCTGGTTAGCTGTTAGGATGTCATTGTCGTCATCCTCATTATCATAATAATCATTACCCTCATGGTCATCATGTTTGTCATAATCATAATCATCGTCATTATCATAGTCGTCTTCGTCATCATAGTCATAATCATCAACACCCTCATATCACCAAGACGACGCCTTCATTGTCTTCATCTTCTTCCTCCTCGTCATCACTATTATTTATTACCTTCATCATCACTGACATTATCAACATTATTAGCATTGTCTTAATCTGCAATAATAATCACCATGACTAATTAATTGTCTTCATTTTCTTCGTCATCGTAACCATTTATCATCCTCATCATCACTTCGTCTTCGTCATCATTACTAACATCATCACCTTCATTATCATCGTCATCATAATCAACTTTTTATTATATTACCAGTAAATTATTACATTATCAGTCGTTTTATTACACTACCGGTGTAACAAGAGTAGTAAACTTGATGTTTTTTTTATCTACGCGTATTTTGACTCACATATCACGCCAGCAACCTCTGTGCGGAATCTAGGAGTGATTTTTGATAGTAATTTCAATTTCCGACGAAACATATCTCAAACATTCACACAGGACATGGGAACGAATATGTAGAATATACAATGGGGGGAACTGTACTAAGTACTACTGTAAAAGAAAAAGACTTAGGGCTGACAATTACTGCTGACATGAAGGTTTCAGAGCAGTGTGGAATTGCAGCTTCAAAGGGAAATCAAATCCTTGGATTGATTAGGCGAAATATAGCATATAAAGAAAAAGAACTAATAATACCGCTGTACAAAACAATAGTTAGGCCTCATTTAGAATATTGTATACAAGCGTGGAGGCCATACCGCAAGAAGGACATAGATATGCTAGAAAGAGTACAGAGGAGAGTGACTAAAATGATACCAAAACTGAGGGATCTTAGTTATGAAAAACGCCTAAAAGAATGTGGTTTAACAACACTAGAGACCAGGAGACTGAGAGGAGATCAGATAGAAGTGTTTAAAATATTGAATGGTTATGAAAATATTGATAGAAATATGTTTTTTTCAGTTAAGAAAGATAGAAAGACTAGAGGACATGAAGTTACATTAGTAAAGGAGCAGTGTAGATTAGACGTGAGAAAGTTCTCATTTTCACAAAGGACTGTGAATGAATGGAACAGATTATCTGATGATTGTGTGGGTGCTAGTAGTGTGAATATGTTTAAAAATAAAATCGACACATACCTCAGAAGGGCTGGATATATGTAGATAAAAGGGTTGGACTCTCGATAAGCCAAAGGGCTTCCTTGTCCACCTGCCATCTAGAGTTAATCCTCTGGAAGGCAGTCTTGTTAAATCTTGTTAAATCTTGTTAAACATGTCGCTGCTGTTTTTATCATATTCGTGATCTTCGCCGTATTCGCCGGTATATGTCATTTTCTGTTGCTACAACTATTGCAACAGCGTTTGTTAGCAGCATACTTGACTATTGCAATTCCCTCCTTTATAATATCGCTAGCAAGGCACTGTCCAGTAAGCAACCATCTTATTTGCATTCACTGCTTACTCTTGTAAGAAAACCTATCCAGCTTCGATCATCTAGTTATGACCTACTTTTTGTTCCTAGAGTCAACACTAACATTGTAACTAAGGCTTTTTCTATTGCTGCACCAACTCTTTGGAATATCCCCCCTTAATGTTAGATCAGTTGAAAACATATATATCGTCATTTGAAAGCTTATCTTTACAATCTTGCTTATGCACCACAACTCCCTAGCACCTTGATCCATCTGTTGACAAGTGGAATACTGCTTACGGATTTTGAGATTGACCAATCCTTTTGTCTTGATGCGCCTCTGAGCTTGGTTTCCAAGGATTTAAGCGCCATAGAAGTTATCTTATTATTATTGTTATTAATTGTTATGGTGGCTTGTACGTCAGCGATGTTTCAGGTCTTAGCAGATGCATCCATGGGTCAATCAACGTTTACAATGAATTCTCACGTATTAGAAATGTGTTATTATGGTCATGGTTGATCTGAATAAATTTATCTATGTCTATCTGCCTGCCTGCCTGCCTGCCTGCCTGCCTGCCTGCCTGCCTGTCTGCCTGCCTGCCTGCCTGCCTGCCTGCCTGCCTGCCTGCCTGCCTGCCTGCCTGCCTGCCTGCCTGCCTGCCTGCCTGCCTGCCTGCCTGCCTGCCTGCCTGCCTGCCTGCCTGCCTGCCTGCCTGCATGCCGGCATGCCTGTCTGCCTGTCTGTCTGTCCCGCCCGCCCGCCCGCCCGCCCGCCCGCCGCCCGCCCGCCCGCCCGCCCGCCCGCCCGCCCGCCCGCCCGCCCGCCCTCCGCCCGCCCGCCTGCTGTCTGTCTGTCTGTATGTATGTCTGTCTGTCCGTCTTTCTGCCTGCCTGCCTGCCTCTCTGTCTAGCTGTCTGTTTGTATATCCGTCTGTCCGTCTGTCCGTCTGTCCGTCTGTCCGTCTGTCCGTCTGTCTGTCTATCCGTCTGTCCGCCTGTCCGCCTCTCCGCCTGTCTGCCTGCCTACCTGCCTGCCTGCCTGCCTGTCTGTATGTATGTTTGTATGTCTGTCAGCCTGCCTGCTATCGTGCTTCGGATAATATTGATAGTGAGTGTTGTTCTAATAGACAACCAATATGGTGCTGTGTGATATTAGACGAGCAGGCGAGTTATATACGCACTGAGTAGCTGACTTTTGGTAATGCCAAACAGCAGCGAAAGGGAAATAAATGAGAATTACAACCGCCTCTGGAAGTAATAAATGAGAGCACGGTGTGTTAAGAAACACGAGGCGTGCAACTCGATACGTTTATTTACATTTCAGGCATGCATACCAGAAGATCTGCAAACGGCACTGACAAAACGCAGTTATTGTTCTATTCTAATCCGGTTCCCAGACTAGAACATAACGCTAATATGTCTTACGCATATGCCAGGGTCGTGTGTGCTTGTCCGATGGTGATCTGCGCCGAGTGAATCTTTACGCGCGGTGCCTCGTATTCCATTAATAGAACTTTAGTCGAGCTGTCATTTTTGGAACCTGGAAATGATTGGTAGTGTAAGATTTTTTTTGCTTTGCTGAATCATGTAGGTTATGGGGTCCCTCAACTCAAATCAGCGGGATGGCAACGCGTCATCCTTGGGCAACGTGAGCGCTAGGCAAATCCAAGATGGCTGCCGTGAACCTAGGTCAAATTAGAAAATGTGTTATCTTTGCACTGGAGCATGCTAGGAACATGATTTGGCATATGAGGAATGCAATGGAACCATTTCCAATGAAGTCCGAGTATGTTCACATGACGACAATTCAAAATGGCCACCATTTTCAACGAAAATAGCAAAAAATCGAGCATAACTTTGATTGGTTTATGCGAGAGACACGATTTTGGTGTCCATCCCTATGTTTTGCCATATAAGGAATTCAATGGAACCATTTCCAATGATGCCCGACTATGACCACCTGACCAAAATTCAAAATGGTCGTCATTTTATAGAAAATAGCCAAAATCGACAATGACGTTTGATTGGATTATGCTAGAAACATGATTTTGGGAGTATAATGAGTTCATTGGAATTTTTCCAATGATCTTGTATTGATGTGACATGGCAATAAAGCTGTTGTTAAAATTGAGACGTTTGTAAGAAAAAATTTAGTTACAGTTCTTCATTTACAATGATCAGTTATCATGACTGAGCTACGAGTATGCTAATAGCCATACATACATGTACATGTATATGGCTACTTCTGACAAGAAACATACAAAAGCTTTGCAAGACAGCATGCAGTAATCACGAATGAATATGTATCAAACATGTAGAACATTTAAAAGTAAAAATTCAAAGTCCAAAGTAAGAAGTACTCAATTATAAATTTGCTGAAACACAATTAAACACAATTGGAGAGCATTTTTTGTAATGACTGGTTTCATTTGGACATTGACAATGCGTATATCATTAATCAATTAAAAAAACAACGGTATATGAAAGGGACGCCATTCACATTACATTCTCATAGAAAAGTTTAGTCCCGCCATTCTCTCTCATCCTCCTCTTCTATTTCCTCTGTACTGTCACCTTCTTCCTCATTATCATACCTAGCGTCATTCTCATACTCATCATGTTTGGTGAACGGGTTGAGGCACATGACTTCACCAACACAGAAGCAGTACGGTGTGCAGGACAATCCTGCAGAATGACATCTACATGCATGACTGCTGCAGGTTTCCCTATAGCTTTACACTGACGGTTGATGACGTCCATGAGGGCAGGGGGGCTGGTGGTCCTCTTGCGATGCATGGAGTTGGCACACCCCCCTGCACCAGTAACAACCTCCCATCCATAATCAGCGATATCAACCACGGGCGGAGTCTGCTGATCTGCTGCCTTCCAGAGCATGACTTTGTAATGGGCTCGCAGGATGTGGTAGGCCAGATTAGCGTCTGTCGTAGGAAGAGTCTTGACACATACAGCTTTCTCTCTGGTCCTTTTGGAGTAGAGCGCATACTTGGCAGAAGCCATGCTTGTGCCTTCAACAACACCATAGAGCGAGCAGATGAATTTCCGTCCAGTCTCCATCAATTGCTCGAGCGTAGCACCCTCTTCACCGAAGACAGTGTAGAGGCCAGAGTGGTCTACATACTTCAATACCTTTAGCGCCATCGCTTTGCCATGACCAAATGGATAGTATCGCAGCCTGGCAGTGCAAGCACACCAATCAGTTGAAGGGATTTCGGAGCAAGGAGGAAAAAACTTTCATTGATGTTGAGTATAGCCCCACTCCATCGATCTAGCTGCACACGGGCTGTCAGCTTCATATTCCACACCCAGAGGATAAGCCGAACAAAGACGTCAGTGTCATCGCTGATCGCTCGTACAGTTGTCTTACCATTCTTCACAGCCTCCAGAAGATAACTAATGATAGTAATATCTGCTTCACCATGGCTGTACACGCCCTCGTCTCTTCCAACCATCGTTACATTGTTGCCCAAATTGAATGTGGAGAGAACCCTGATGAGACCCTTCTTATTTGCCTTGCTCTTCATGATGGCATCGCGGCATGGGAGCTTGCTGGATATTTATTATGTTGTAGTTAACAGCTCCTTCACCTGCACGCCGGATTCGTTCATGGTCCTTTGTTGACGGGTCATCATAGCGATTGAAGATGACAAGCACTTATGTTGATTGGTACTGGTTGAGTTTGTCCTCCACACTGTTGGAGAGATCTGTAGCAGACCCAGCACAACGCCAAACACTATGATATAGAACTTGCCGGCCATCGACGATCACTATGTCTGGAGCTGCTTGTTGAAGATCATCCACTTACAGTTTAGAGATGAGTGTGGATTTTGTCCCAGTCCTCAGACATCCATATTCATCAATGATTGATGCAGGGACAGCGCACAGTCCATAGTCAAACATCGTTTGAAGTTCGACTTGCCGGTGCTGCCCCACCGTGATGAGACGACTGAATAGTGATGCCATGTCACAAAGCGCCACATTTGATTTCCATGGTTTTGACCTGCCAGTATCTCTAGATCACTGTAGAGTAAACATGTATGCTGACGATACTGCATTCTATACTTCAGATAATCTTGCTAACAACATTCATGATATCACCCATATTCTTCAAACAGATCTATGCAATGTTAGTAACTGGTTAGATGCCAACAAACTCACTCTTCATATTGATAAAACCTCATGTATGCTACTGTGTTCAAGACAAAAACGTAAACATCTAAATGCTCCAACTCTAGACCTATCTCTACAAGGTCAAAAAATTGAACAGGCTGAATCCTACAAATATCTTGGTGTCACTGTTGATCAGGATCTCACATTTAACACACGTGTAGAAAATATTATACATAAAATCAACAGGTCACTCGGTGTATTGAAAAGTACTAGTCCATTTATTCCTCTCTCGAGTCGGGTTACATTATATAACACTATGGTATTACCTCATTTGGATTATTGTAGTACTCTATGGGATGTTTGCTCAAATTCTAACATAACTAGACTTCAGAAATTACAGAATCGAGGAATGCGTATTATCCTGGGGTGCCATCACAGGACCCACGTCTCTGATACGTTAACATCTCTAAAATGGTTAAATGTTCGTCAAAGATTTATTCTTCTGAAATGTACTATTATGTACAACATTGTAAATGGTAAAACTCCAAATTATCTTAAAAAGGTAACTCCTGGCATATCTTACAGTTATTGTACAAGATCTAAATCATCCAATAATATCTTCCAAACACATAGTCACCAAAAGTCTCTAAAATACACTGGCACATCATTGTGGAACAACCTACCATCTAAAATAAAAAATCTGAAAACTGTTGCCAGTTTCAAAAATCAGTGTGTTCTGTATATCATCGGTAAACAGTAAGTATCGGGTATAAATGCCTGTCTTTCATATTGTAAATATGTTCGTTTTAAATTGTATATCATACCACATTCTCATAACTTGATTACGTATTGTGGCATCATCACTTTGGGGTCTATTTAACGTCAACAAAATGCTTCCCCTGGGAGCTGATACCACAACTCCACCATTATTCTTCAGTATTTCATTTCCATCCAGTATACCTGCTCACTTACTTTTATATACATAATTTATTATATTGTTTACATATGTTAAGTATGTTTTTATCATAATGTATGCATGTCACCACTACCAAAACAGTTTTAACTGAATGTAGTCTGTGAATAAATATCTTGTATCTTGACTTTTCTTTTCAGGGGAGCGTGGAAGCCATCAGACAATGACGACCTAAAGTCTAGGAGCATGCCCTCCCCTATCCTGGATGTTGACAGAAGCACTTGCCACTTTACCATTAATAATGTTATTGAAGCTTGAACTTGTCATTTTGAGAGGATGGGAATGCTTCTTCAACTCCTCGTAAACACTATTCCTGTCATCTGTATCGAGTATGCGCCTCTTCTCTCCCTCCTCCTTACGGTTCTCCTCCTTACGCTTCTCCTCCTTACGCTTCTCATTAGCTGAGTACATGGACTCCACGGCAAATGTGACATGGGCACAGATGGGGTAGGACTCCACACAAATGGCGATTTGGTCTGCTGACAAGGTTAATCCCTTCAAGCCATCTGGCATATTGCCCTCTTTCACTTTTTAATAAGGCAGTACAAATGTGTACCAGTACTGTGTTCTTGCCCATACGCTAAGACTTAGGTATCGACACCAAAATCGTGTCTGTGGCATATTTTCGGTAAAAATATCGATCATTTTGAATGTTGGTCAGGTGTTACGCTCGATGTTGGCTATTTTCTGTGAAAATGGGAGCCATTTTGAATTTTGTGAACGTAGTCGGACATCATTGGAAATGGTTCCATTGCATTCCTCAAATGCTAAATCATGTTCCTAGCATGTTCCAGTGCAAAGATGTAACACAATTTCTAATTTGACCTAGGTTCACGGTAGCCATTTTGGATTTGCCTGGCTCTCACAAGTTGTCCAAGGATGGCGCGTTGCCATCCCGCTGATATGAGTTGAGGGACCCATAAACTACATGATTCAGCAAAAAACGTTACATTACCAATCATTTCCGGGTTCCATATTGAACATAGTAGGGCGGCAACTCGACTACTTAAGTTGTGTCACCATTAAATTTTAATTAAAGTAGGTGTGTTGTCCAACGGTTGATACCCACTTTGCATTCCTCAAGCTGGAAATATACATTGTTCAAAACTAGGCACAACCATATACATATATCAGAGAATGAAGAACTTTTGGTATAGTTAGGTTTGTAGGAGTGCCGTGGTGCCGTGGTGCCGTGGTGTCGTGGTGCCGTGGCAAGAGCTTTGGACCCTCGACCGAGAGAACCCGGGTTCAAATCATATGCTGCGGTGTCGAACCTTGTGCTAGGTCGTTCACTCTACGTTGCTCCAGTTCACTCAGCTGTATGAATGAGTACCTGTCTATAGACAGTGGTGGATATTTGTTTACGAAGTTTACCAATAGTCTTCGCGCATTAATTGCAGAGTGGTTGGATGCTTCCAAGAGAAGTCGAGATGGTGTTCGATTGAACAGATCTGCCAGGGAGTAAAGTGTAACGCATTTTGTGCAGTCCTGAGGAATGGATACTGCGCTATATAAGAATTACATTTGTATACAGTTTAACACACTTCGACATTTATATTTAATAATTATTTAATAATTTCCCATAACTGACATTACCTTGAATAACGAACAACAATGTAGCAGTTATAACAACAACAATCACCGAGAAAATTAATTTACCTGTCTGATTTGATACCCCTCGCGTGTGTCAGTTTGAATGTTCACAAAACGTATAAACCAGTTTAAAGCATCTATACTTAGGCTTTATCTAACCAATTAGCTCCTCGCCGCCGCAAACAGAGCAACCGGATTACTTAAACAATATATCGAGGTATTTCTAATACGATGTTGATATATAATACGATGTTTATATAAACTAATATTGCGGCATGGCTATTTAACACAAATTTTGACATTTGCTACATTAGTCCGTAAGTATCGCCATTGGTATACCGCACGCGGAAGGTTGTTGGATCTTTCTGTAACCACATTGTTCTGCAGCATATAGTTGTTAGTCCTTTAGCCACACCTGCTCTTAATACAACTGGTTCAGCCATTTTCTCCCAGAAAATGGCAGAGTGCGTGAGGGTATCTTAAATCTGCCGGTTTTTCGTCCAGGCACAACTATATTGTGGGTAGCGTGTGGAGCACGGTCTGCCGGTGTTGATTTAGAGTGTGGAGCACGGTCTGCCGGTGTTGATGCTTTGTCTGCAATAATTGCTTCGGCAGAGAACACATTATATTTTGGGAAAATGCTGTGTATCTTCAGTTCTTTCACGCCGCTTCGTTTGTCTTTTCGTAACACTCGTGTGTCCCGTCTGAGAGGTCGACTACACTAGCTAGTGACTAGATGTTGTCGTCTCACTCGTGTGTACAAACTGGGCTAATACTTCACACTACCGCGCGTTCACATGTTATTTCAAGGTAACCATTAAGCCCAAGTTAGAACAGGGGCGTTATTGAAATATGACCTCTTTTAAAACATTCCTTCCCAGGAATTATGTTATTTTGTTCATTAAAAACAAAAGTGACCGCAGACGTTTTGTGGTTATAAATCAGAGTTTCATTTACTGCGACTCGTTCCCTACACGGACGACGTTGAGGGTTGTTACTGCACCCGCAATAGACAATACAAGACTTCACATCTGTAGTTTTTGCGATTATGACTTGACATTGCAACTATAGGATGGACAACGCCTTTGTCTTTGTGACTTTCCATTGCAACTCTAGGATTGGCCGCGCCATTGTGATTGTGACTTGTCATTGCAACTATAGAATGGACAGCGCCTTTGTCTTGATGGCTTGGCATTGCAACTGCAGGGTCTACAACGCCATTGTCTTTATAACTTGCCATTGTAACTCTGCTATGAGCAACTCCATTTTCTTTGCAACTGTAGGATGGACAGCGCCTTTGTCTTTATGGCTTGTCATTGCAACTGCAGGATGGACAGCGCCTTTGTCTTTCTGGCTTGTCATTGCAACTGTAGGATGGACAGAGCCTTTGTTTTTATGGCTTGTCATTACAACTCTACGATGGGCAACGCCATTATCTTTATGACTTATCATTGTAATTATAGGCCAAATAGCACCATTGTCTTTGTGACGTGTCATTGCAACTCTACGATGGGCAACGCCATTATCTTTATGACTTATCATTGTAACTATAGGCCAATTAGCACCATTGTCTTTGTGACTTGTCATTGCAACTGTTGGATGGACGGCGCCTTTGTCTTTATGACTTGTCATTTCAACTATAGGATTGACAACGCCAGTGTCTTTGTGACTTGTCATTCCAACTGTAGGGTGGACAACGCCATTGTCTTGACGAATTGTAACTGTAGGGTGGACAACGCCATTGTCTTAATGAATTGTCACTGTAGGGTGGATAACGCCATTGTCTTTATGACTTGTCATTGCAGCTCTACGATGGGTAATGCCATTGTCGTTTGACTTGTCATTGCAACTGTAGGGTGGACAACGCCATTGTCTTTGTGATGTCATTTCAACTCTACGATGGGCAACGCCATTGTTTTTGTGACTTGTCATTGCAACTCTAGGCTGAACATTGTTCATTAAATAAAGATGTGCACAATCCGTAAGTAATGTAAGTTGGGGGTGATAACATCAAGTGTTAGGGTTACTGTTATCAACTTGCAGAATTTCGTCCCGTATCTATTCCGCTTTCACCGATTAACCATCTGCACACTTTCAGTGGCGCGCAGGTCGGGAGATCCCGTGTTCGAATACTATGCTGCCGTTTCGAGCCCAGGACAAGTTCGTTCGTTCTATGCTGCTCCAGTTCTCTCAGCTGTATAACTGAGTACCTGGCTGTAGAGAGTGGTGGATGTTTGTTTACGAATAGTATTAGCGCATTAATTACAACGTGGGTCAATGCTTCCCAAAGAAGTCGAGGTGGTGTTCGTTTGAACAGGTCTGCCAGGAAATAAAATGTAAAGAGGTTTGAGCAATCCTATAACTGGATATTGTGCTGCGTAACAACTTACCTTTCATACGCATTTACTAAATGTTCTCTGTCAGACTCGCTATCGTCCATCTTTCATATTACCAACAATACACTTCCTTTCCTGTCGTTTAGACTTGGTCTTTGCATCGCGCTAATGGTTGAACTCCATTTAGTAAATGTGCAGAAAACATAGCCGATCGGGGACAACAAGTTTGGTTGTGTCTCACGTTCTCCCGGAACACAGGCAAATCTCCTGCATTTCCGCTAAAACTATCCAACATGACCCCCACCGTCGATGTCATGAGTCGAGCCGAGACAGCGAGAAGCTGAAAAGCTGAAGTTACGACGGAGCGGCGTCAACAAAATGCGGTAAATACGGTGGGGGGGGGGGCTTTTTGTTCAACAGCAGTCCGCGTCTTCCATTGTCAAGATCTAAGACAGCGAGCCGACACACCGCGACACGGGAAGCGTGCTGAACGGCTGATGAACATCGTCCAGATTTCAAGAATAAAAAAACCTTTGCAGGCATGTACAAACTAAACGCTCACATCCAAAACAAAACATTCTACACCCGCATTTGTAATCTGACGTGCATAAGTAATCGCTGTTGCATTTATTCGTGGTTTCAAAATATCCTAAGCCACGAATAAACCAATGTCTAGTGATAATTTACTTTTATGATTGTAAATAAGGCCTCGTTAGGATACTAGCCTCGTTTTCGAATTGATCTAAGAGGCAAAGGTGCTTTCTCAGCCTGATGTTGTGCTTATCGCGTTTAAAATTAATTTAGCGAAAACCAAAACCAACCTAGCACCCACTACGACACGTTAAGACATTTGCGGATCTTTCTTATGTAGTTCTTGTGAATTCTCATTCCCTTAAAGGAATTCATTAAAAAGACATTCTCGAATTGGGTTCCGTCACCTTTCGCCAAACAACACTATTAGTGTTGACATTTCTTTATATCGGAGAGCGCGTGCGATAGAAAAGTATGGGTCGACAAAGCTGCATTTACGCGCCTGGGCGTTAGTGACTGCCTCAAATTTATGTTTCTGATATATTTATGTGTCAGTTACTGTACTTTCTCACAGACTCTAGAACTGGATGCGACATTTGTGGCGGATGACAGCTGCAGTCCAACTGACTGGCACCAAATGCCGCCGGATTAGGTTAAGGAAGCTGTCAGATGTAACGACCAAAATCACGTATTTAGGAAGCGATCAAAGATGTAACGACCAAAATCACTTCTTTGAGAAGCTATCATATGTAACGACCAAAATCACCTCTTTAGGCAGCTATCATATGTAACGACCAAAATCACTTCTTTAAAAAGCTATCATATATAACGACCAAAATAACTTCTTTAGGACGCTATCGACCAAACTCACTTCTCTAGGAAGCTATCATATGTAACGACCAAAATCATTTTTTTTGGAAGCTATCAGATGTAACGACCAAAGTCACTAATTTAGGAAGCTATATGTAACGACCAAAATCACTTCTTTAGGAAGCTATCATATGTAACGACCAAAATCACTTCTTTCGGAAGCTACCAGATGTAACGACCAAAATCACTTCATTCAGAAGCTATCAGATGTAACGACCAAAATCACTTCTTTAGGAAGCTATCAGACGATACGCATTATTTTATTAAACAGACTGCTCACGGTACTTGATCTATTCACACACTACACATTTGGACATAAAAATACCGGATTTACGATAGGCTATCGAGCGCAGGAAGCAGCTTTAAATGGGACTGTCTGTCGGCAATAGTCGTTCCTCCGCGTCTCGACTCGTACATCCACAGCCCGGTAACTACTCATCTCTGAACGTCCAATCGCCTTTAACTTTTAAGACTATTATAAAATTTGAACAGATTGGTTCATAAATGTCACGGGAAGGCAAACTAGCGACATCTGGCGAGTACGACCAAACTACACGTATTTGTGTATCGTTTTGCAGTGCTCTTCACCCGGAGACGGCGAATAAAATTAAAATATAAAACTTGACACTATCTTTGACAAGTCGATCCACGTTGCAACATAACAGAACATTCACGATCACCGAATTCAAGTGTAGTTTTGTATAACTTTCAAGAACATTCCGTGCGAATCCTGTGACGACATTCTTGTAATGTCTACCCAGGCGAGAAAGAGAGTCTATTGAAACCCTTTTATCGAGCGCTCGACTTAGCTGAGGGAAATAGGTATAACTGTTCACGGTTCACGTTATTACTAATAGACACAATAATGAATGTGTACAACGCAGAAAGCAGTACCTCATCAGATTGGAACAGGCGATATAATTACAATACTGTCTAAGTGGTCGCTTCACTGGCACACACGGGTCGAGGGGACATGAAAGAATGCGACGTGGGAGGTCGTTCACACCCCACTGAACACCCATCAGAGAATACGGTAAGACTCAGTCGTCGGCCAACTCATTAAAGGCGTTGTGTTGTCAAACTTTGATTGTTCAGAGTTCGTTGCTGGTCCCGTGATCAACGGGTTCGTCGGCTGCATGAGAACGGTCGACGACGATGCCGTTTATTCGCAGCGTCAAACTGACGCGACAATAAAGGCAATCTTCAAAGTAGGCCTACTGCAAAGTTACCTGAACGTGACCATGGTCAGAGCTGTATCAGTATCTATCTGCGCATTGCAGAATGGCACAAATACCAGGAATGGATAACGGGAGATTCCGACAGCAAAGAAGCTTATGATCAGTATTGTGTGTGTCTTCGGCAGAACATGCGATACATGCAGGTTTGTCAAGTTCCTATGTTATTATAATAGAGGTAGAGTTGGCCTGCGTAGATGGCTTGCACTTCGTCTTCGGGCGCAAAACTTTCAGGTTTCATCTATGACCCCATGAAAGACCCGGAACATTTTAATTGTTGTGTTAAAAATGTTGTGGGTTAAAGATTCGATGATTCATACCGGGCGTTTGATGATAATTACATAACATGAAACAATGTAGCAAATACGTTTGATGATGATGATGATTACATAACACGAAACAATGTAGCAAACACGCAATGCGTTGTGAACAATCATACGTAATAACTACTAAAGTAGTCGAATAATGGAATATCATAATAACCTACACATTAAAATAGCTAAATTGACAACAAACCTAATGGAATGAAACATCACGTGGTCGAATACATAAATCATTCTGAATAACTGTAATAAGTATTGTATAAAACCGTTGTGGTCGGTAACCAAATTATTGTTGTTGATCATTTTCTTCTCCCCCAAACTGACACATTTTATTTGTTGTTTTCGCACGACATTTAAAAATTCCACGTTCGTGTTCATCAGATACAAACTATGAAGTTTGCACCAGTAATCACGTATCGAGGGAACATTCTGTGGTGAATCTATGCTTGACGTTAACATAATTCTCTTGTATCTAATTTACAATATTTACGTTTGTTTGTGAAACAGCCCATGTTGTCGTTGATCACACATCTACGCCACGCAGTTAATAAACATATTTTGCCAAGGTGATGATCATATCCTGGATGCATAACGGAGCAGAATTATTAGTTTTATGGTACTATCACAATTATGTTAAGGTTATAATTATGCAGTCGGGCAGACGAAGGGTGACAGTATTCACTAGCCCATCTGAATGTAATGTTTCACAATACTGTCCAGTGTCCTGGACCGTACGCTTGGACTCATGTCCATTCATTACTTCTCATTCATCTCGTTCACGTCACTTACGACAGGTGTCATGACAGGTGTGGAGGACAACTATTCGTTCCAAATATGGGCTGTCTCGCACATCGCTTCGTAATACCAATCAGCGAAACCTCTCATTAGAAGGGAACATGGCTGAAGACAAGGTTACCTGTTCCCACTGCAAACTCCAGTTTTACTAGTGTAAAGGTCAAGTTAACGATGTCCTCACGCTCTCCATGTTGCCAAAGCAATCTGAGGTGAACGAAGGGTAGTGTTCTTTGCAGTTGATATCATGTGGCACATGGTTGCATGGAAGAGTCCATCTTGGATGTCTTTCTAGTTTGGAACAACACGAGAAGAATGCATGGTTTGTGACACTATTCTAAGTGGACGAAGGACTAATCAAAGACAATGGTGTAACAATGGAATTCGAGTTCCTTGGCTTGTGAGATGCTGGTATACTGAAAGCAGACCTTCAAGATTCTGACTTCGCAAGTTTCTGACCAAAAACATGGCAGTGAATACCCAATTATCTTTGGGAGTGCTTTGTCAGTCCTTATCCAGTTAGTCATTGGTATCATTACAAAGATCAACACTAATAGCCAGGCAAAAATCAGATTCGATCTTGATGGTGAACTGCAATGTATTCTAACTGTGACACAAAATCGCATCTCATAGCTTGTCAAGAGAAGAAGCAATATATTTTACGCAGTGTATTAATATGTTCGTGTCTAAAGTATTGCTTGCCGTATGCTTTATTTTACTTCTGAAGGACTAGTGTAACCAACATATTGCATTTATTATTCGTTAACGAAGTTAATATTATACTGTAATAACAAATATATAAATTATGTGTATAAATGTTCTTTCGTTAGTCCTTATCTTGTATTTCATATTTAAAATTGGACGGCTAGTTACGGTTTGATTGATTAGCTCAAGCGGTACCAGCGCCAACAAAGTTACATACCGACATACTAACATCCAGATGGTACTGAATGATGGAAACACGTCCACATTTAATCGATCAAAATTGGTAGAAGCAGGGCTGGTGCAAACCCTGTTCACAGCGTATCACTAGCAGACCCGTTGCGTGGTTGATTGGGTATTTTGGGAGGGGCGATTTCTGCCTGAAACATTTTACACAATGCTGAGTCAAGTCGGTGGTGTTGGCGATTGTCCCGGTGGAGGGGATAGTGTTGGGGATTGTCCCGGTCGGTGGGGTAGTGTTGGAGATTGTCCCAGTCGAGGGGGTAGTGTTGGAGATTGTCCTGGTCTACGGGGTAGTGTCGATGATTGACCCATTGTCCCGGTCGATGGGGTAGTGTCGGAGATTGTCCCGAGCGAAGGGGGTAGTGTAGGAGATTGTCCCGGTCGAGGGGTTAGTGTTGGAGATTGTCCCAGTCTAGGTGGTAGTGTTGGAGATTGTCCCACTGTCCCGGTCGAGGAGGGTAGTGTTGGAGATTGTCCCGGTTGAGAAGGGTAGTGTTGGATATTGTCCCGGTTGAGAGATTAGTGTCCGCGATCATCTCGGTCGAGGGGATAGTCTCGGAGATTGACCCGGTCGAGGGGTGTAGTGTTGGAGATTGTCCAGGTCGAGGGGGTTGGAGATTTGATTATATCTTGAGAGCTGTGATGACAACTCCACCCATGCGAACACCGTTGTATATATGTCAGAGATGAATAATCAACAAGAGGGTTATGATCGACCAAATATTACCATTTGTCTGCCTGATAAATATTGACAAAATACATGTTAGAAATTGTGTTTACGTGTATATTATTAAAACCCCGTGCTCATTTACGTAGAATTATGTCCACAATCCATACTAGGATATTTAGATTTATTAATAGTAAGATGTTGCCGTTAACAATAAAGGTTGTTAGTTTCTTCTGAGTACACATGAGCAGTGTTGCAGTCGGTTTTCACGAGCCGAAGTATTAAAGAGTATGACTTCAAATGACGTCACGTTGTAGACGAGAGCTGCCCCCGACTGCGGATGGGGCTGGGTGGTGTGTCTCGCCGCCTTCCTCAGTAACGTAACCACAGACGGCATTATCTTCTCCTTCGGCGTCTTCTTCGCCGAGTTGCTCGACTCGTTCGGCGAGAGCAAGAGTCGCACGGCTCTCGTCGGCTCCGTGCTCATGGGCACGCATCTGCTCGTCGGTGAGTTTTTTCAAGTAAATGCACGTCAAAGACAGTAGTCTCAGCAACGAACGATTTAGGTTGGACAAAAATATTAACAAAGCTTTCTCACCTGAAATGGGTTCATTGGTGTTATGTCTCACCACCAACAAAACCCCACCCGAATCCACCCATGGCAAAACCTCTTTTTCGGCTCAAATCCAAGATGGCCGACATTATGCAGGGTCTCATATTCAAATGGACCTAATTTTGGAACTAAACAACATAAAGACAAGTTTGAGGTGTCATTTCCAACTAGCTTTATGATGTCCATTCGTTTGGTGACACTTTCGAGGTCGTTAGACGTCAAGGTCATGCAATAAAGTCAAGGTCAATGTCAAGGTAAAATTTGATAAAATAATCTGGAAATAACTTTGCAACGAAATGAAGTTACAAACACATATTTAGGTGTCATTGCAACCAAGTTTACTATGCCTAATCATTTAAACCACATTTTACAGGTGATTATAGTTCAAAGTCACGTTTCAATGTCAATATATGCATATTGTCTGTTTACAATCTTGTATGATCCTGATCAACATCCCGGCCATCATCATCCTTGCTCTCCACTTGTGTCACATTCATGCATGTGATGCCCTTGCACTGGCCACATGCTGGTGTGCACTGCTCCATTCTTACAGCAGGTGCACGTTTTCTTATCGCAGTGACCACCGCAATTGCATCGAATTATCTGGAGGAGTCGCTCTGGTGCCGCAGGCTGAGACATTCTGATAGGCTCGAGATCACCAGAAGATGCTACCCAACCCCAAAGCTCAAGGGAGATATCGTTGCCACGCCATTCCTGCACCTGATGATAAGTTCGAAGGCTATAGAAGGCGTCTTCATCATTCGTTGGCGGAAGCTTCTCTTGATACACGTATTGTGTAGAAGTAGCTACCTTCAGCAGGAACTTCGCCACCCGTGCGGAGTTGAAGCTTAGTGGTGTTGTTCACCCGTACATCACCAGCAGGGCATCCTTTCCTGCCTTTTCGATGTCCTCTTTCGAAGAAGATGGAGACATGAAGACGGAGGTGGACTTTTTCAGTGCTGCATACTTCATGAGAACGGTCACTTTACCAATTCCATATTGCCTTGACGTGGTATCGCACCCACTGAGAGCATGCAGAAAGAGCAGAGCTTCTAAGAGGGCTGAATCCAGATTCTTCTTCATTGTAGTGATGCATATCGTCTGTTTCGATGTTAACATGTACAGGTTATCACTATTATCTGTGGCATCAGCAAGATGTTTCATGAGTTAAAATACGTCTGAATCTTCTGCGACAACAGCTGTGCATGGTCAGGTATATTCACAAATCTCTTCATCGAGCAAGTTCTGATGGCTGGCATTAAGTCAACTGGGGGTCTAACGCACGGCCGTGGCTTCAATGAGAGTACTCGTCTTCTCTTCCTACTCTCCAGACCCGTATGTGCTGATGTCAGCCAGTCCATTTTCGAGATAGTGGGGTTCTCTCCGAATGCAAGTGATGGGCATCGTGACCTGGCAGCATTACACATCCGACATGACATGTCCGATATACAGAAGCTGCTTCAGGTGTTTGTTGAGCGGGGACCATTCAACACAATCTCAGAATAGCTTGTAAGTCTCTCAGCAGGGTAGATGGCAGAGGAGTCAGTAAACGTGGTCTATGCTCAAAGTGTCGGAGAGAAGTTCCCAACTTCCATGGTCGGTCATTCTGTGGCAGAGTGCAAGTTCTCCCAGAAGAATCAAGTGAAGACTCTAGCCTCAGTTTTCCATGTCAAAACTGCTTCCGGGGAACGCAGCAGCTATGGCCATGCGTTGGTTTTGTTTGACGGATATCACGGCTCCAGCACTAAGGACGAAGCCCATCGTTGTAGGATAGGGAACGACGTTGGTGCTTCAGTCTCAGTTTCCGCAAAAATGCGTTTAACCATGAGCAAAAAAGCTTTCCTTGCCAACACATCAAACAAGCGGGCCCTCATCAACCTCTTTGCAGAGCATATGGTCAAAGCATACATCACAGTTCAGCACGCAGCAGAAGGGGATGCAGACTAAAAAATATGTATGTTGGCATGCCTTTCTGCGAAGAAAACGCCACCAGCTGTTGTCGCAGAAGACGCAGACGAATTCCAACTCATGATACATCATGCTGATGCCACAGATAAGAGTGATAACATGTACAAGGTGACATCGAAACAGACTACATTGAAGAATAATCTGGATCCAGCCCTCTCAGATGCTCTGCTCTTTCTGCATGCTCGCAGTGGGTGTGATACCACGGCAAAGCCATTTGGAATTGGCAAAGTGACCGTTCTAACGAAGTAAGCAGTCCATGTCCTTCTTCATGTCTCCATCTTCCTCGAAAGAGGACATCGAAAAGGCAGGAGAGGATGCCCTGCTGGTGATGTACGGATGCACCACACCACTAAGCTTCAACTCCGCACGGGTGGCGAAGTTCCTGCTGAAGGTAGCTACTTCTACACAATACGTGTCTCCAGAGAAGCTTCCGCCAACGAATGATGCAGCCGCCTTCCATAGACATCGGACTTATCATCAGGTGCAGGGATGGCGTGGCAACGATATCTCCCCTGAGCTTTGGGGTTGGGTAGCATCTTCTGGTGGTTTCGAGCCTATCAGAATGTCTCAGTCTGCGGCACCAGAGCGACTCCTCCAGATAATTCGATGCAATTACAGTGGTCACTGCGATAAGAAAACGTGCACCTACTGTAAGAATGGACTGCAGTGCACACCAGCATGTGGCCAGTGCAAGGGCATCACATGCATGAATGTGACACAAGTGGAGAGCCAGGATGATGATGGCCGGGATGTTGATCAGGATCATACAAGATTGTAAACAGACAATATGCATATATTGACAATGAAACGTGACTTTGAACTATAATCACCTGTAAAATGTGGTTTAAATGATTAGGCAGAGTAAACTTGGTTGCAATGACACCTAAATATGTGTTTGTAACTTCATTTCGTTGCAAAGTCATGCCACTTTGGTCAGAATCCAGCTTATTTCCAGATTATTTTATCAACTTTTGCCTTGACCGTAACCTTATCGCATGACCTTGACCTCGAACGACCTCCAAAATGTCACCAAACGAATGGACATCCTAAAGTTAGTTGGAAATGACACCTCAAACATGTTTTTGTGTTGCTTAGTTCCAAAATTAGGTCCATTTGAATATTATACCTAGGTAATATGTCGGCCATCTTGGATTTGAGCCGAAAAAGAGGTTTTGCCATGGGTGGATTCGCGCGTGTTTTTTATGGTTAGACATACCACCAACGTTTCATTTCAGGTGAGAAAGCTTTGTTAACATTGTTATCCAACCTCTATGGACCGCGATCACTTCATCGCTGCGACTACAGCGTCTCTTCACCCCGCTGACCAATGCATTCCGTCACTTCGCTCTGCAACATTTAGCACATGATTAAACTCTCCAGTTATGTGTGTATCAGTTTACTTACCTGAAGTGTCGTACACTGACTATGAATAAAAACTAACCATGTAATAGTTTTATACTACGGGACAATGTACTATGCGTACATGCAACATAGACATGAATTGTATGCGAAACATTGCTTCTTTTTAATTTATTATATATTTTCTTGTATTTCAATAATGCTAACATATTTACATAACCAATTTCATTAGAGAAAACAACAACAAAAAGTATTATTATTATATCCATTGTTCCTCATATCCATATATATATATATATATATATATATATGACTAGTTTTGTTTATAAGTTGTTCATTTTAAGATAGTATTCCTAATATTTCCTTCACACAGGACAACTCACTGTAACTCCCGGTTTTGTAATTAACCCATTCATTAGTGCCAACACTTTATTTTTTTGTCGGTCACTAATATATGTAAATGTACGAATGTTTACCGTGTAAGGCTGATGTAAGCTAGACTGGGCGCGTACCGTGTTCGGTCTGCTGCAGGGCCGTTGACCAGTGTCATGGTGAACGCGTGGGGCATCCGACCAGTGACCATGGCAGGAGCTGTTGTCATCTTCGTTGCCTTCGTCATCAGTTCTGTAGCGCCCAACATCGGCGTTCTCACGCTCACCTATGGTCTCATTGGCGGTGAGTGTCACGTACATGTAACATGTCAGAATCACGTACGACCATATTGGTCTCATTGGCGGTGAGTGTCACGTTCGTTTAACATGTCAGAATCACGTACGACCATATTGGCGATGAATGTCAACTACGATGTCATTGAACGAGATAGATATCGCCCGCGTGCATTTGACAAAAGACGAGTTTAAAAGTTAATGTGGTTTAATGAGAGACTCGTGGTTGAAGACGAACATCACCAGGCAACATTGCTAAACTGTGGAGGCCCTTGGACAGTGGTTACCAGTTCATCCTACCATGAATGTGAAGGCCCTTGGACAGTGGTTGACAGTTCATCATACCATGAATGTGGAGGCACTTGGACAGTGGTTTACAGTTAATCCTACCATGAATGTGGAGGCCCTTGGACAGTGGTTGACAGTTAATCCTGCCGTGAATGTGGAGGCCTTTGGACAATGGTTGACAGTTCATCTTACCATGACTGTGGAGGCACTTTGACAGTGGTTGACAGTTCATCCTACCATGAATGTGGATGCCCTTTGCAGTTGTTGACAGTTCATAATACCATGAATGTGGAGGCCATTGGACAGTGGTTGACAGTTCATCCTATCATGAATTTCACACAAAAACATTTTCAGTGGGTCAACCAAAATCCGGCAGTCGTCAATTTCCCTCATGCTGATATATTATGACTCCAAGACATGACAGCTAAGAGTACAGTCGAGTCAACATAGCATTCTTTCTGAAGGAAACATGAAGTATGGTGTGTGTTTGCAGGTGTTGATGTCAGCATGACGTATATGCAGGTGTTAGTGTCTGCATCGTGTTTGTTTGCAGGTGTTAGTGTCAGCATGGTGTGTGTTTGCAGGTGTTGGTGTCAGCATTGTGTGTGTTTGCAGGTGTTTGTGTCAGCATGGTGTGTGTTTGGAGGTGTTGGTGTCAGCGTGGTGTTTGTTGGCAGGTGTTGGTGTCAGCATGGTGTGTGTGCATGTTGGTGTCAGCGTGTTGTGTGCTTGCAGGTGTTGTTGTCAGCGTGGTGTTTGTTTGCAGGTGTTGGTGTCAGTATGGTGTGTGTTTGCAGGTGTTGGTATCAATGTGGTGTGTGTTTGCAGGTGTTGATGTCAGCATGGTTTTTGTTTGCAGGTGGTGATGTCAGCGTGGTGTGTGTTTGCAGGTGTAGGTGTCAGCATGGTGTGTGTTTGTAGGTGTTGGTGTCAGCGTGGTGTGTGTTTGCAGGTGTAGGTGTCAGCATGGTGTGTGTTTGTAGGTGTTGGTGTCAGCGTGGTTTGTGTTTGCAGGTGTTGGTGTCAGCGTTAAGTGTATTTGCAGGTGTTGGTGTCAGTATGGTGTATATCCCGAGTCTGCTCGTTGTCGGTTTCTACTTCGAGCAACGTCGTGCTCTCGCCAATGGCATCACAGCGTGCGGTTCAGGGGTTGGCATGTTCATTTACGCTCCCTTGTGCTACTACCTACAGGTAAGGGCAATAACATTGACTCAGTGTCGCAGACAATAATGCTTGTTTCAAGAAATATTGCAATACTTTTGAGCGCTAGGTAAAAGTGTAAATTGGCAGAGACAATGTATGTAAGGAAATACTCGTTTTCCCAGAATCGTGTTTGGAACAACTGCTAAATGTGTGAATGTATTTGATAATCGTAAAAGGGTGAATGCGGATTACACTCAACTGGGTTATCTAAACGGGTAAGTATTAAAGTCAAGTCTTTATCAGTTAACAACCAAATGGCTTCATCGTCTACGTTATGCCTGCGGTAAGCTGGCGCAGTCGTATTAAACATGATGCCCCGACTCTGAAGCCGATACTAATTCCCTGCTACACTACAGTTTGGTTCGCACGTGGCGGGGAGCCTTGTTCATCCTATCACGTCTGTATTACTTGTAGCAAGAGTACACGTGGCGAGGAGCCCTATTCATCTTAGCGGCCATCAATTTCCACTGTCTTGCTTGTGGCGCCCTCTACCGCCCACTCGACATACGACAACACAGGACGGTGTCAACGATTGTCGTGACGGTAGACGATGCAGGCGACAGTTCTATTCTTGAACCCGGTCTAAGAAAGTTCACTGAAGGTTTGTGGAATAATCCAAATTGTGTTGTTTAGATTGTAACCAGAGCTGATGTTTTGATGGTCGATTAGTAAGACTGTTGTTGGTGTATATACCAACGCTGATTAAGAAGCATCAACCTTGTACTGAGCTATTATATATATACCAATGCTGATTAGGAAGCATCAACCTTGTACTGATCTATTATATATATACCAACGCTGATTAGGAAGCATCAACCTTGTACTGAGCTATTATATATATATACCAGCGCTGATTAGGAAGCATCGACCTTGTACTGAGCTATTAAATACTGTCGTTGTACTCGCTATCCGGTAATACAAGGCACGGTTACGCTTTCAGTTAGAAGACGCGTGTTCTTTCATAATACATACGTTTGTAAGTAGATGATAAACGACGAACCTTTTACTAGATTTGCTGGAGCAATACGCGTCGTTCACATTTTTGATGCAGCGAATAAGACGGCCGCTGCAGGAGCTTTATCGCCCCCAAGGAACAGTCTGTACATGCTGCTGTTTCCGTCGACTAGTGACACGACGTGTGTCCCTCACATATCGCGGCCGGGTCGTCTCGCCTGCTACCTGTCCACCACCAGTCTCCGCAACAACTCGTGTCATTGCGACTCGTCGCCCGAGCTTAGGTTCTCCACTCCAGAACTGCGCAGTGACAACGACACGAGCTTGACTTACCATACCAAGGCAGCGCTCTCTCACTCCAGGCCGCTCTTGCGAAAAGACATATTCTACAGCGGCAACCTGCGCAAAATGTACGAATCTCAGCATCTAAACCATAACCTGTCATGTGATCACGAGTCATGTGATAAGGGGTCAAGTGACGAAACAGAGACATTCGATGCTGATAAAAACGTTAGTTCTGTGCGAGTGTTGCTGCATCTCTCCGTGTTGCGAGACGCTACCTTTCTGCTCTTCATATTGTCGAGTGTGCTATGGACAGGTACGTCACTTTCTGTGTTTATGCTGTCGAGTGTGCTCTGGACAGGTACGTCACTTCCTCCTCTTATGCTGTTGATTGTCATCTGGACAGGTACGTCATTTCCTACTCTTGTGCTGCCGTACGTCAATGTGTACACGAGTACACATAATCAGTCCTTGTATTATGTATGTATGTTGAAACATTGAATAATTATTAACTAAAAAAACAAGTCATATACTATTTTCATTTGTGTCATGGAAATGTTGTTGTTGTTTATATTTATGGGGTAGCTCCTGTGATAGCGATATTATATATCTTAATGGAAGTCTCCCGACCTTATATATTACTTACTTTATTCACAGTGTATGTATCGCATTTATAGGTGAGATAAATTAATTCTGATTTCTGAGTTCTGAGTTCTGCTGAGTGTCACCTGGACAGGTACGTAACTTCCTGCTCTCGTGCTGTCGAGTGTGCTCTGGACAGGTACGTCATTTCCTGCTCTTTTGCTGTCGAGTGTCATCTGGACAGATACGTAACTTCCTGCTTTTGTGCTGTCGAGTGTCATCTGGACAGGTACGTCACTTCCTGCTCTTATGCTGTCGAGTGTCATCTGGACAGGTACGTCACTTCCTGTTGTTATGCTGGCGAGTGTCATCTGGACAGGTACGTCATTTCCTGCTCTTATGCTGGCGAGTGTCATTTGGACAGGTACGTAACTTCCTGCTCTTATTATGTCGAGTGTTACCTGGACAGGTACGTCATTTCCTGCTCTTATGCTGTCGAGTATCATCTGAACAGGTACGTCACTTCCTGCTCTTATGCTGGCGAGTGTCGTCTGGGCAGATATGTCACTGTCCGAGTTTGCAGTGCACTGATCTTTACAAACGTGAATAACGCTGGTCTTGTACATTCTACCGCGATGTGTTAGAGTTAGGATTAATGTAGTTCACTAGTTACAATAGCTTAGTTGCTTCTTGTATCGCAGTGGAACTGACAATAGCCTTGTACCAATAGTATATCATTTAGTACCAGCTACCTTTCACATTCTGGATGATCCACTCGAATGGCCTGTCGGAACCGTCTCAGTTCCTTCGTCAACGACTCTGCGAGCGGCTAACGGATGTCATGTGACCATATTGATGGTCGTCACGTTACAGCCGCTCCACGAAAATCGAAGAAAGTTTCAAACCGCTGCCTCCATTGATTGTTTAGTGCCTTTCATTTTTCGCAACGAGGGACGGCACGTCACGGTCACGGACACCACGTCACGGCCACGGACACCACGTCACGGTCACGGACATCAATTAACGGCCACGGACGCCACATCACGGTCACATATACCACTTCACGGCCACGGACACTACGTCACGGCCACGGACATCACGTCTGGTCACGGACACCATGCCACACAAACGGAAACCACGTTACAATAACGGACACCACGTCACGGCCACGGACACCACTATAGGCCACGGACACCACTATAGGCCACGGACACCACGTCACAACTACTGACACCATGTCACTGCCGCGGACGCCATGTCACGGCCATAGCGTCCACGTCACGGCGACAAAGTCACAGTCACGGACACCACGTCAGGGCCACGGTCACGAACATGTCCTCAGGCCATGGCCGCCACTTCTTGCCACGGACATAACGTCACGGTCACGGACACCACGTCACTGTCACATATACTATGTCCCGGCTACGGACACCACTACAGGCCACGGACACCACGTCACAACTACTGACACCACGCCGCGACCACTGACACTACGTCACGGTAACGGACACCACGTCATGTCACGGACGTCACGTCACGGCCACGGATACCACGTCATGACCATCTACACCACGACACGGTCACTCAAGGTGATGAATGTCACATAGGCTATAGTGTTGGTCATACAGAACAACCTTTCGAGAAGAAAGATACGCGAAGCAATGTAAACACTTCAGCGTTACCCAGATATCACCATAAACGGTGTTTACAACCTTCCAGCAATGGAACTTGTGTCACATGACAACAACCAATATGCTCACGTTACACCGGTTAACATCTCACACCAATGCTGACGAAGAACTCAAGACGGTTCAAGAACTTCCATGTAGCGCATCATCAGGACTCTGAAAGTTAGCTATTATTTCGTTTTAAAATATGGTGGAGCGGCATAGTCTAGAATACCATAACGATTGTCCAATATGTAATAAAAGCTTGGTGAATATGTAGACTAATATGTGTGGAATATTTTCAGATATTGGGCCATCTGAAATTATACTCGTGTAGGCCGCCATTTTGAAATTATAAATGGCTGACATATAATTCAGTTAAATACCATAATGATTGTGTAATATGTGATAACAACATGAAACTTGGTGAATATTTCATGTATTGGGCCATCTGAAATTATACCCGTATAGGTCGCCATTCTGAAATTCAAAATGGCTGACATATAATGACATTTAATTTTTTTAAATAAATTACTGTTATTAGTTATGTAATGTATATTACTTAAAAGTAAACAACCAGTATGGCAAACTGTTGTTGACTGGAACAGCACGCCATTTTAATTGTTGGAAGTGACAATTGGTACAGGCAGACACTGCATCAGCCGGTACTGCACCGACATCACACGTTACACGCACAAGACGAGCCCACCAAATCACTGCAGCCGCTTTGTACATTCTTCAGCAACGTGCCTATGACTACTACAAACACACAAGTAGAGACAATGAGATGTCTTTGTTGCGATTTGAAGACTGGTGTGATGAACAAAGACAGAACAATCCTCAGTTTCAGTATTGGACAACAGTGATGGATCTGAAATTGTGCATTCTTGCTTACGTGCGTTCACTGCGAGAGGCCAACTTCTCCGTGTATCTAGATGCTCTGACCAAACTTGTCCCCTGGTTCGACGCTTTAGACAGAACCAACTATGCTCGCAGGATCCCAGTCCATCTGGGAGATATGGCCGAGCTGCCGACAAAGCACCCACAAGTTGCCGCAAAATTCAACGCTGGGCACTTCACAGTGCAGAGGATTTAGCGCGTGTTCTCAAGTATTCCGATTGACTAAGCCCACGAAAACAATAGTGCGTCCATCAATGGAGATGGCGGAACAATTGGCTTGATAGACAACCCAGGGGCCCTTCATCGATGGATGGTTGCAGGTCCAGAAGTCGCAAGAATCATAGCAGAGTTTGAAGAATCCCATCAACACTGGGGGAAACGAGTGGAGCCTCGTCACCGTGACCACGTGTACGGAAAGCATTTGCGAAAGATGTTCGCTCACGCGTTAACGTGATCGAGGAGCTTGGCAAATCTGTTTGCTGAGGAAAGCAAGGACTTGCTTGTCCCTGACACAAAGAAGATCGCAGATCGGGCTGTAGTTGAGACGGCCTATAATCTGGAGATTGGCAAAGACCAAGTAAGTAATTCGATGTCTTCACGAAAAGATGTCTCATCAACAGGACCAAGTCACTATATGATGCTAAGCGTCGCAATAGGCTACCGTTGTTCAGCACCTCCACACCCAATGTCGCGAACAAAGGGAAACAACAGTTCACCTCGATGAAGAGAGATGTAAAGGTGTTCTCAATGTTGTACATTAGTTGTCAGATGAAGGATGGCAACTTGGATGAATTCTTTCGGCACGAGAATCAAGCATGTCCTCCTGCTCTGTCTGATGCAGGACGACTACGCCTCGGCACCAAGAGTAACCTTCTGTCTAGAAGAACTGTCTGCGCCACAGTCTGAGCCACCTGCTGTTACCGATGTTGTTCTTGGTGGAGCAGCAATCGTTCAGATGTTGAAGACAGGCACAGCCAAAACTTTGAAAAATATGCCCTGTAGGTTTTCATCCCATATGTTTCTGCCCAACTTCGAAACGCTTCACCCTTGGATCTGGTGTGGTACAGTTACATAGCGGATTCTCTGAAAGGATTAACCAGAGTAAAACGTGGCCAGGGGGTGCGTAGACGCGTTATGGGTGCAGCACCCATACCGGGAAACTCGAATAACTTCCTACGTGTCGACAGTAACAAGACTGAGCTGTTTAGCTTTCTCTCGAATGTACTCATCCAGTCATTTGATGAGGGTGGAAAGCAGTTTGTGATCACAGATGGAGAGCAGATACTCTCTTCGCCTCCATTGAATGAAATCAACTCGTTCGCCCCATGCACATATGAAGAGGCAGACACCCGTATGTTTTTGCATGTGGCACATGCAGCACAACATGGTCATCAACACCTTATCATACGCACACTCGACTCTAGCAGCTTATGATGAATTATTACCAGATAAATCGCGCGCTCTTCTAATGCTCCACGCAGTAACAGGGTGTGACACTGTATCATCCTTTGCTGGACATGGACATATTACAGCATGGGCAACCTGGAACTCGCTACCAAAGCTTACCGATGCACTACTTAGTTTGGCCTTTGCACCAAGTGACATCCCAGTGGAAAGTATGCGTGTCATCGAGAGGTTTGTGATAGTGCTCTATGACCGAACAAGCACTTGCACTGATGTGAACAAAGCTAGAAAGAAGTTGTTCGCGAAAACCAATTCGGTGCAAAGAATTCCACCAAATCAAGTTGCACTGAAGCAACATGTGAAGAAGGCAGTCAAGGTGGTCATATCTGGGGACAGGCAGTGCTACCAACTCCTGTGCTCTCCTCCCCAACTAGTAGGGGCTCGATCAAGACGGACAGTGGTCTATATGAGCCGTACTGGACAAACCTGCCCGAAGCGTCACAAATCTGCTATGAACTGGTTTCGTGCGGCTGCAAGAAAGGGTGTCATAAGCGCTGCAACTGTCACAAAGCTAATGTACAATGGACAGCTCTGTGCGTTTGCGAAGGAGAGTGTTCCAGCCAATAACAATGTAAGAGTATTTGTGTTCATACATTCAACAACTGAAACGTATAGTACGACCTTACTGTTTAAGCTGTTTTTCAGTATTAAATATAATTAATAATGACATAGTGACAAAATAGCACACGTTTTGTTTTATATGTCTTTGGGTGTCGTGGCCGTTAACAGGTAAAACTCGTTTGATTGTCAGAGTGGATCACTTTCAGCATAGTTGATCACAGCGGGTCATACAAAAGTGAAAGTAAAATAAAATAGAAAACGTTAATAGCAATTGAATTTTTTATGTTCTAAAACTTGATCTAATGACACTACATGTTTTAATTCATAAAATGTGTAAATTAATTAAGAATTTATAGCAATTTATGAACCCTATCTATATGTCATGATCTCGTAGATAGGCTCTACCTGCAATTTCAAGCAAAAATGGGCTCTGTAATTGAAATGAACGCGCATGCGCACAGAAGTATAATTTTGAGTGGCCCAATACCTCAAAATGACCGTCATATATTAGTCTATACATTGGCCGAGTTTGGTGCTTTTATCACAAAACGCACAATTGGTCTGTTATGTCGCCCCACTAATATCATCGCGACGTTATTTGTGTAACGAAGCCGCTACTGTTTGCTCGCTGACACTCGCACAGTTCGTCCAACTCTCAGTCGACGGTTTCCTTTCCACGGGCTACAAGGGTGTGCTGTATATCCGTCTTCTTACTTTGCACGAATATAAGAACTATTATTACTGGTCATTGGTGACACACTGCAGCCCATTCAAGCGTGTTGACCATTCTGCCGGAGGACGCCATGCTGAAGGGGTACAGTGGTCAGCAAGGAGCCCTGCTTATGTCGATCATCGGACTGACCAATACCCTGGGGCGCGTAGTGGCCGGCTGGCTGGCCGACCGGCCGACAATGACCGCCATCTCGCTCAACACTGCCGCCCTGCTGCTGGGGGGCGCCACCTGCCTTGCCCTCTCCATCACGGATGACTACACACTGTTGGCCGTCGAGGCTGGCGTCTTCGGCCTATGCATGGGTGAGTGGGCACAGACCAGTAATTTACATTTCTGGAAGTGTATGGGTGAGTAGGCACAGACCAATAGTTTACATCTCCGGCTGTGTATGGCTGAGTGGGAACAGATAAGTAGTCTACATCTTGGACTGTGTATGGGTGAGTGGGGACAGACCAGTAGTGTACATCTCTGGCAGTGTATGGCTGATTGGGAACAGACCAGTAGTTTACATATCTGGCAGTGTATGGGTGAGTGGGCACAGACCAATAGTTTACATCTCCGGCAGTGTATGGCTTAGTGGGAACAGATAAGTAGTCTACATTTTGGACTGTGTATGGGTGACTGGGGACAGACTAGTAGTTTACATTGTGGACTGTGTATGGGTGAGTGGGAACAGACCAGTACTTTACATCTCGGACCGTGTATGGGTGATTGGGGCCAGACCAGTAATTTACATCTCGGACCGTGTATGGGTGACTGGGGCCAGACCAGTAATTTACATCTCGGACCGTGTATGGGTGAGTGGGGACAGACCATTACCACGAGCACTCGAGTAGTTTTTTTGTTCAACGTGTGTACTATACCTATTACAATACCTATGTTTAATACACACATTGAACAAACGCCTCGAGCGTTCGTCGTTATACGCTACCTGTCATTGGTGCCGGTTCGCTTGATCATATTACGATGAGAGTTTATGACGTCATTGGCAGCCACGTGGACGACTCTCAGACCCATCGTCTTGGTGGAACTCTTCGGCATCGACAACCTGACAAACGCCTTCGGCTGGCTCGCCATGTTCCAAGGAGCCGCCTTCTGCGTCGGACCGCCATTGGCAGGTAATAGCAATCATAATGATAATGATAATCATCATCGTCATCGCCATAACAACAATAATAATATACTTAAATGGCTTTCCCGTCTGATTCAACACTAATATTGTGAAGGTTGCAATTATCTATAAAATATGTGTGTGTGTGTGTGTGTGTGTGTGTGTGTGTGTGTGTGAGTGAGTGTGTGTGTGTGTGTGTGTGTGTGTGTGTGTGTGTGTGTGTGTGTGTGTGTGTGTGTGTGTGTGTGTGTGTGTGTGTGTGTGTGTGTGTGTGTGTGGTGTGTATCATATAAGGCGACGAAAGGGGAAACCTTGTCAGAATCCGCACACGGACGCACGCATGCACATACACACGCACGCACGCGTACGCACACACATACACACACGTGCGCGCGCCCACCCTACTGTTTTGCTGACCCTACAGGCGCGCTGTACGAATGGACGATGTCCTACAAGCTTCCTTTCATCCTAGCGGGCTGCGCGTTCTTCACATCCGGTCTCCTGTCGTTGTTCGTTAGTCAACAACGCTGTGGCCAAGACGTGAGACGTGCTAGCTCCAGTGACACTGACAGTTCGTTCGCAAGTGACGGATTGTCAATGACAGCTCGCAAGTGACGGACTCTCAATGACAGCTCGCAAATGACGGACTCTCAATGACAGCTCGCAAGTGATGCACTGTCAGTGACAGTTCACATGCGTTCACACACGCTCGTAATGTGTGAACAATTTTGGATACGATTGCCAGTCAAGATTTTGTTCTCTAAGTGGTGTGAGGAAGAGAAAGTCAGGATTAGTTTCATCAATACGTCAGTTACTTACACACAAACTAGCGTTTAACATAATTATATTTCTACAACCGAACTGTGCACAAATGTGTTTCTATTGAGTCTCTCTAACTGGAGAAGGGATGGATGTACCACAAACATTCTACTTTCACTTCCACATCTAACCCTAACTCTTCTCCTCCTTTTCTACACAGGTTCCATATTTCCTGTCACGCCCTGTCCAAATTGTCTCCCACTAACCTCTCCCACTATACTGTCTCACTTTGCATGCATTTCCCCACTATCGAATCTCACTTTGTGAACAATTCCCCAACTACCCAGTCTGTTTTTGTACACAATTCCCCAACTACCCAGTCTGTTTTTGTACACAATTCCCAAAATACCCAGTCTGTTTTGGGGAGTAATTCCTAAATACCCAGTCCAATTTTGTATGCTTCCTCGTCTCACCAGTCAACTCATGCATTATACACATTTCATGAACTCAGAAACACGTTCTTCAATTC
Source organism: Paraescarpia echinospica (assembly GCA_020002185.1). Taxonomy (NCBI): domain Eukaryota; kingdom Metazoa; phylum Annelida; class Polychaeta; order Sabellida; family Siboglinidae; genus Paraescarpia; species Paraescarpia echinospica. The sequence goes on along the minus strand of CM034540.1, from coordinate 146,069 downwards.
AACGTCACACTCTAATCAAGCATAGCATGAATGTATTGTCCATATGCATAGAACCTTAATATAATGTATAATAACAAGTATTTTAAGAAAATACTTACAATTTTAGTTTGTTTTTCTTAACACGTTGATCAATCACCTTAAAGTCATTAGCAGTTTATTTCGCGGGTAAAGTCGAGTAAATAACTTGCCACCATTCTACAGTAGATTTAGCAAGATTTAACAAGATTGCCGTCCAGAGCTATAAGCTCCAGACAGCATGCGGACAAGGAAACTTTTGGCTTATCGAGAGTCCAACAATTTTCCACCTCGTATAACCCGCCCTCGCCAGATAGCTGTCAATTTTATTTTTGAACATATTCACACAATCAACAGATAATTTGTTCCAGTCAGTAACTGTCCTCTGAGAGAATGAGTACAAGTCATAGGCGTCGTAAATGCAACGGGCAGCGCTTCGGGCCGCCTGGTATCCAAACCCCGTCTGGCTGCTAGCCCGGTCGCTGTCTTTCCGAAAAACAGCAGATAATTTTATGGTTGTATGTTCAGTGAATATTTAGGCGTAAGTACTATATACCAAGAACAGCGCCACTGTCACACGATAGGCTGTGTTTACCGTCAAAGATTGGATGACTATTCTGGCCCATTGCAAAAAAAACAAAAAAAACAATTAACTACAATAATTTAGTGTGTTTTACTGTGTATATTGTGGACACTTCAGTATACGTCAAACATATGTACAGGTGGTAAGTACATTATGCAAGTCTTGTAAGCGCGCAGATATGTTCTTGATAATTACAAAGTTCAATAATTCGTTCGCAACAACTTCCAGATCAATGGAGTAGGTGGATTTCTTGTTGACATGGCCTAATTATTCATGGAGCTGACTCAATGCAAGCAAGCCCTAAACAAACTTTGTGTGGAATGCGCCGTGGTTGGCAGACACATTATATTATAAAGAGTGTCTGCAAGCATACCGATCTCGAATCCTTTCCCTATCCCTAACGCGCTCCGCAATCGGTGTCGATTGTTGGAGATAGGTAACCGTCAGGAGTGTCTGCATCACGGCGTTTCACTCGCCAACGTATCGTACATTTATGCCTTTTTTCAGCTGGATATGTGATCCTAATCACAAACTCAAATGGACAGACCATAATGCATCTAAATCATTTTGGAATTATGTACAAAAGCACATCACAGCGAAGATAGGATGCTCGGTTTTTAGCGCATTTTATAAGATTTTGATTTTCCTGTTTATATTCGTAAGTACTTCACCCAAGACAACTTTTCTAACAGTTTATTTGCACAAAGTTAACGGAGTATGTGTTAGAGATTTAGCACATAGATATCTTACGGAAGAATTTGATAATTTTGTGTGAAAACAACAAAAACGGTTGCACGCACGATGTGTGCCCCTACCGTTATGTATTCCATGCTGAGACAGGTCTTAAAAATAATTTTTTTCTGATGCATTAAACACATCTGCAATTAAAATTAGGCGGCTAATCAGTCAAAAACAGTTCATGTACAATGCTGTCATATTGTTTACTTTGATTCATCCATAATTTGAACGTAAAATGGATAGGGATTGCGCTTACCGATCACCCCTGCCGGTTACGTATTTACCTATTCGATCGACACTTAACCGATCGCATAAACACAACAAGCGATGACGTAGTACGCACAGCGAGTTAGGGATAGGGAAGGGAATCGAGATCGGTATGCTTGCAGACACTCTCTATTATGGGTTCTACTACGGTAACTCTCCTGTAGATCGGCATATACGTCACACAGTTACCCCTTTTAAGCAACACTATGACGGCGGGGAGGGTGGACAACAACCCAGGAACAACTCTATGACGGCGGTGAGGGTGGACAACAACACAGGAACAACTGTAGCCTTGTGTAGAAAATATTGCTGTCGATGTCGGGGTGGAGTTCTCGAAACCCCAGATGTATGGCCATCTTGAATGGAGTAGACTCGCCATGGTTCACACTCGCTACGTCCTCTATGCCATTGTTTCAGTCGATTCCAAAACCACTGTGGACATACTGCTCATGAAGCAGCTCTGCTTGTTCGGTGTCGGGGTTTATTCTCACTCCTCTTGTGGCGGCGTGCTCGAGCTGAGACCCTCGCTGTCCATTCGCTCTGTGTCACTCACAACAATCTCACAGAAGGTGACGAATCCATACCAGTCATTACAGCGCTCGTCCAATCGCGCGCGGAGAACTCTGGTCGTGTCACATACGATCATGAGTCTACCAGCTTACGCCCCGTTGTACTCTTGCTGCTAAAATAACCTAGCAGTTGATTTCGAGTGTGGCTCTCATAGATTTCGAGTTGCACCGCTATCGAGTTTCCGACAGAAGCTTCAGCGTGTTCGGTGGTGAATTGGGTCGGATTATTGTGCTTCGTTTTCTCCTTGCCTGCGGGGTGCACCGGTTCATCGATGAACTCCTCTCTTGCCGAGTCTTTGAGGTCCTCGTTATTGCCATTACTGAGCTCACCATCTTCCGTTTACACTTCATAATCTCCACCATCAGGTTCTGTCTGTTCCAGCTTTTCGCTCCAAAAATCCCCTTCGCTGTTTCAAGGTATATAGCAGCTACTGTGTCTATAATATGTTCTTACACACAGTTGGAATGTAGTCCGCTGCAGCCCTCACCACCATGATACACACACACATACACGCACGCACGCACACACGCACGCACACCATAATGTCGACATCAAAACGTTGTTTTTAACCTAACGGGGTGCACCTGCATGGGGTTTATATATTGGTGGGTTTTATCACCCTGTTATTGCAGGCCCGTAGCATGGATGCTTTTTGGGGTGCGTTTTTACGGAAAGCATTTTGATAAATTTGTGTAAAGTGTAAATGTTTTAGTCGGATTCTTTGCGGTAACGTTCCAGATGTTTTCATGAGTCACACTTATCCCGTGGATGCTGTCTGACATGACATGGGAAGATGAGGAGGGAGGAGGATGGGTTTTAAAAGATATTCTTTTTGCGGTAACGTTCCGATTATAGTACCCCAGCATACAGGTCTGCATTTTCATATTAATCATACAGCAGTGCGTGCTTTGGTTACGTCCATGACTTACACTGTTCCGAACATACACCCTCTTGGCCTTTCAAATAAAGCGTTGTTATACTGAGATGAATAATAATATACATTATACTGAGGTGAATGCAGGTCTTATACATTCTACTGAGGTGAATGCAAGTCTTATTCATTATACTGAGGTGAATGCAGGTCTTTTACATTCTACTGAGGTGAATGAAAGTCTTATGCATTATACTTAGGTGAATGCAAGTCTTATGCATTATACTGAGGTGAATGCAAGCCGTATACATTCTACTGGGGTGAATGCAAGTCTAATACATTCTGCTGAGGTGAATGCAAGTCTTATACATTCAGCTGAGGTGAATGCAAGTCTTATACATTATACTGAGGTGAATGCAAGTCTTATACATTATACTGAGGTGAATGCAAGTCTTATACATTCTACTGAGGTGAATGCAAGTCTTATACATTCAGCTGAGGTGAATGCAAGTCTTATACGTTATACTGAGGTGAATGAAAGTCTTATACATTATACTGAGATGAATGCAAGTCTTATGCATTATACTGAGGTGAATGCAAGCCGTATACATTCTACTGTGATGAATGCAAGTCTAATACATAACACTGAGGTGAATGCAACTCTTATCAATTCTACTGAGCTGAATGTCAATCATATACATTCAGCTGATGTGAATGCAAGTCTTATACATTCTACTGAGGTGAATGCAAGTCTTGTCAATTCTGCTGAGGTGAACGCAAGTCTTATACATTCTACTGAGTTGAATGCAATTCTTATACATTCTGCTGAGGTGAATGCAAGTCTTATACATTCTACTGAGGTGAATGCGTCTTATAAATTATAATGAGGTGAATGCAAGTCTTATACATTCTACTGAGGTGAATACAAGTACTATACAGTCTGCTGAGGTGAATGCGTCTTATAAATTCTACTGAGGTGAATGCAAGTCTTATACATTATACTAAGGTGAATGCAAATATTATACATTCTACTGACGTGAATCAAAGTCTTATACATTCTATTGAGGTGAATGCAAGTCTTATCAATTCTGCTGAGGTGAACGCAAGTCTTATACATTCTACTGAGGTGAATGCAATTCTTATACATTCTGCTGAGGTGAATGCAAGTCTTATACATTCTACTGAGGTGAATGCGTCTTATAAATTCTAATGAGGTGAATGCAAGTCTTATACATTTTACTGAGGTGAATGCAAGTTTTATACATTCTACTGAGGTGAATACAAGTACTATACAGTCTGCTGAGGTGAATACGTCTTATAAATTCTACTGAGGTGAATGCAAAGTCTTATACATTATACTGAGGTGAATGCAAGTCTTACACATTGTACTGGGGTGAAAGCAAGTCTTATGCATTCTACTGAGGTGAATGTAAGTCTGTCTTGTACATTCTACAGAGGTGAATGCGTCTTATAAATTCTACTAAGGTGAATGCAAGTCTTGTACATTATACTGAGGTGAATGAAAGTCTTATACATTCTACTGAGGTGAATGCAAGTCTTATACATTCTACTGAGGTGAATGCAAGTCTTATACATTCTACTGAGGTGAATGCAAGTCTTCCTATCCGTTGTACTCAAGCGTGTTCTCCAATCTCCGCCCCAGACGTGTTCCCAGTCAGACTCTATTCGTTTTAACCAACATGCACGAGACCTCTTATTATTTTATTTTACACATGTATTTCAATGATCGAACATACGGAAAGTTGACGTTTATCGCAATAATATTACAAACTACTTTCACGAGTAAAGTGAACCTATTTTTTATGACAGATACGGCACATCAAAATCGTTGCATCGGTACAGCATGAAAACAAAGTTCAATTTCTACACATACTAGAATAGAAACGTAATTCACTTTAGCAAATTAATATTTTATAAAATTTCTTGTATTTTTTCAATCTCATGATTGCAAAGAAAACAATTATTATTAGGCCCGTAATTATTATTTTTGGAGCGTTGAAGGTAGTATATGTTAGACTACATGTGGTAATGGTGCATTAGATTAACATAACTTATATATGCCACTGAAAGATATTCTTACCTAATTGATTATATACGCTAATGTGCTAATTACGTTACAACCCATCATTTAAATAGGTGCACCTATTATGGTCAAAAAGGTTTGCTTTGGGGTGTCTTTGGTGGTCCACGTTGCTGTAAATTTGCCTTCGATTTAGTGACAGTATGTGAATTCTTTACTGTATTCAAAACCGGAAGCGACATTAGGCAATTGTTGCCGCTGAATGAGAAGCAAAGCGCACGTTTTGATTATAATTTGTTTAACATTAAGTGATCTGTTATAGGTGAACGTGTTGTAGATGTACGTGTTATAGGTGAACGTGTTATAGATGTACGTGTTGTAGATGTACGTGTTGTAGATGTACGTGTTATAGGTGAATGTGTTAAAGGTGAACGTGTTGTAGATGTACGTGTTATAGGTGAACGTGTTGGCATAGAAAATAGGTAAGAATGCCCTTTCGTGGAGTAATTAATTTAGGCCGATATACTACACCTTTACTGGTTTATGCTGCATTACATGATTTTATAATAAGAATTACGTGCACCTTTAAACACTAGATAAGAGCTGGTCCGTAACAAATAACGAGCCTGCTACAAAACTATAATAAATATATCAGAGCAATTGATAAACGGCTCTGCAAGATATAATAATATTAACGCCACCAGGCAGTAATACTACGTGCGGTAGTACGACATCATTCGCCAGATGGCACAACTTGCAACTAAAATGTTCGTCTGACGTGGCGGAAGTCGGTACAGAGGCACAGATTCGTCGGAATGCTGTCATCTCCTCATACGATATCGAGCTATATATATATATCACCTTACTGTAGTTAATATATAAGGCGCCGGAACCGGGGGCTTTGTGGCTGGGCCATCCAATATTTAAGGTGTGGGAGTTGTATATACGATTAACCTCCCAATATTTAGGGAAGGTTTGTGTATTTTCTGGTGTAATTTTTGTTGAGGGGGATGGAGATACGATTACCCGCCAATATGTGTTAGTGCAATACGAGGTTTTTTGTACAGCCTGAAGTTTGGAACGGCGCTACGATAAATCTTCAATAGCACCTCCCCTTGTCTTTCGATGTCATCAGTCGAGCCGACAGCGGGAATCGGAGTGGGGCTCGAGCTCCGATTCAGCCCCTCCAAAATATATTTCGTTCCGGCGTATATTGGAAATATACTCAAAATGTATACATATTAAAATGTATACATATTAAAATGTGTTACTTTTCCTATAACTTTATTTCATGTGACTTTTATTTCTAACATTTGCAGAGGATAACTGCTTTATGTCTAAATCTCAGTGCAATCTGAAATAGTTACTGCTCCAATTTTCTTCCCTCCTGAAATGTACAATTGAAGAAGTTGCCGCAATATGACGGCACGGTGCGTTGTCTTGGCGACTGCTTACACAATGCAAATAAGAACAGTTATCTTCACTTGAATAAGACGAATTATATTTTGCCGTGCTAATAATAATTATGACATTAGATGTCATGTTGAAATAAAAAATAATGGCATTAATTTATGTATATATATATATATATATATATATATATACACACAATCCAAACTAGGCTAGCGGGCCACACATTTATTTCTTAATATTGGTTATCACTAGCCCAATCTTCGTGGAAACTGCATTGACGCTGAACTTACACATTTTAGCAGTGTATAAATAAAGAGCTGTTATTATTATTATTATGAAACATCAATGGCTAATTGTGAACAATTTACTACTACATATACACATTATGCAAGGTCCGCTTTGTCATCATGCAACTGATATTTTTGTCCACCGAGCCATATTACATTTTGGTGAACTTCATCTACACAGCTTCCAGCGCGTCGCCGATCTCAAAGATGTGTAAAACGCTTTACAAACTCCCATCTCAGCAGCTCAATCACTACTTCGAATGTGTCTGGCCTTTGTGGTTCGTTTTCACGAATGTTGAGAAATACAATAGTTGTGTCTCCAACACAATCGCAACATGATCTGGAAAGCGGAAACGAACTAGAAGAAACGAACGAAAAGACTTCTTCGGTTGGATGTTCTCATCCTATGAATTGAAAACTCAGCCGATTGAGATATGTCACGATGTTGACAAGACATTTAAACCAGCAGATACACCTGGGGTCAGCGATGTCAAGTACGACTTACCTCTGGAAATGTAGTACCTTTGCGTTTTCATTGATTTCTTACACACACATTCTTGTGGGATAGATTTAACAAGTTTGAAGCCTCCCAAATGATGACGCAGTGAACCTGAAGAGGTTCGCAGTGGCACCTGCATCGTGTCGAGGCTTTCTAATTGGCGAAACAACTCCTTTTGTTTTTCCTCCCACGGAAGGTGCACGTATTAAATCGTACATGAGACGCATTCTGTGCAATCTCGCGTCTAGTCCGCGGGTCGCGTGAAATAGCTCCTCGGGCCGCAGTTGGCTCGCGGGACGCAGAGTGCCGACTGCTGTTCTTACTGTTAGTATACGTAGTATAACTAAAGATATAGTGAAATTATTATGTGTAGGTAGTTGCACACAAACAGTTCTTTTATGATTTTGATAGCATTGTTTTTTAATGTTGTATATCCTATCTCGCGTACACACGTTGGTTCACCGTATTTATAAAGGCAAGGACACGATGATTCACCGTATATGAAGGCAGGCACATGATGGTTCATCAAATATGAAAGCAGGCACACGATGGTTCACAGTATATAAAGGTAGGCACACGATGGTTCACTGTATATGAAGGAAGGCACACGATGGTTCACATTATATATTAAGGATATGAAAGCAGGCACACGATGATTCACCGTATATATATATATATGTGTATATATATATAAATATATATATATGTATATATATATATATATACATATGTATATATATATATATATATGAAGGCAAGCACACGTTGATTCACCGTATATGAAGGCAGGCACACGACGGTTCATCACATATGAAAGCAGGCACACGACGGTTCAACGAATATTAAGGCAGACACACGATGGTTCACCGTATATGAAGGCAGGCACATGATGGTTCATCGCATATGAAGGCAGGCACATGATGATTCACCGTATATGAAGGCAGGCACATGATGGTTCATCGCATATGAAGGCAGGCACATGATGGTTCACCATATATGAAGGCAGGCACACGACGGTCTAACGTGTTCGTTTCCAAACAACATAATATTATAAATATTCTTAATGCCTTTCCTGGTAATGGTCGCATATAATGTATAATATCGGACATACATACCCATCAATTCCAGGTAATGTATGTGCCTCTCCAAAGGTAATGTATGTTGCGAGCATTCAACAATACCGTCGATGCAAGAAGGCAGCGACATCGCGCCAACTCTGGCTAACCTTCAATGTGCTGAAATCTCTCTTTACAGGCGCCATCTCTAAATACACACGTCAGAGAACCAATATAGTACTAACCACCTGCCTAACATACACAACATGGAACCAGTAGAATACTACCCACCCGCCTCACATACACTACACAGAACCAGCATAATACTAACCACCCGCCTCACATACACTACACAGAACCAGCATACTACTACCCACCCGCCTCACATACACTACACAGAACCAGCATAATACTAACCACCCGCCTCACATACACTACACAGAACCAGCATAATACTAACCACCCGCCTCACATACACTACACAGAACCAGCATACTACTACCCACCCGCCTCACATACACTACACAGAACCAGCATAATACTAACCACCCGCCTCACAGACACTACACAGAACCAGCATAATACTAACCACCCGCCTCACATACACTACACAGAACCAGCATAATACTAACCACCCGCCTCACATACACTACACAGAACCAGCATCATACTACCCACCCGCCTCACATACACTACACAGAACCAGCATAATACTAACCACCCGCCTCACATACAGTACACAGAACCAGCATCATACTACCCACCCGCCTCACATACAGTACACAGAACCAGCATAATACTAACCACCCGCCTCACACAGTTTACAGAGGACCAATATTGTAATAACCACCCGCCTCATATACTCTACGCATAACCAATATTGTACTAACCACCCGCCTCACAAACACTGTACATAACCAATATCGCACTAACCACCCGCCTCACATACACTACACAGAACCGATATCGTATTAAGCACCCGCCTCACATACACTACACAGAACTGATATCGTACTAAACACCCGCCTCACATACACTACAAAGAAACAACATTGTACTAACCAAACGCCTCACATACACTATAGAAAACCCAATATATTACTAACCACCGCCTGATATACACCAAGCAGAACCAATATTGTAATAACCACCCGTCTCACATACTCTACATAGAACCAATATTATACTAACCACCCGCCTCACATACACTACACATAACCAATATTGTACTAACCATAACCGTATTAAATGTAAGCGTGAATGTTTGTTTTTGTGGTGAGTTTTTGTATCCCCCTCCCAGTAATAGGCAACAGTCCTAGATTAATCCCTGAAAGTTTGACGCCAAATAAACAAACTACACAGGAGGACAATGGTAACACTGAGAGGAGATCAGATAGAAGTGTTTAAATATTGAATGGTTATGAAAATATTGATATAAATATTTTTGTTCTCAGTTAAGAAAGATAGATTAGATATAAGAAAGTTCTCATTCTCACAAAGGACTGTAAATGAATGGAAGAGATTATCTCCTGACTGTGTTGGTGCTAGTAGCGTGAATATGTTTAAAAAAATAAAATCGACACACCTTAAAAGGGCGGGATACACGTAGATACAAAGTATTGGACTCTCGATAAGCCAAAAGGCTTCCTTGTCCATTTGCCATCTAAAGTTAATTTTCTGGATGGCAATCTTGTTAAATCTTGTTAAATCTTGTTAAACATGTCCACATACACGCACGCACGCACGCACGCACGCACGCGCAGAGATACATGTGGTAGCTCGGCTAAAGTTAGATTTGATACTCTGTCACGATATGTCTATGTAGTGTGTTGTCTGCAAAGACAACATCGTGCTGAAAGGCGGCACTTCAGAGTTCTACATGTGCTCGAAATTAATATAATAACAAGAACTGTGATCGGAATGGCAACGTACACGTGGTGTTCTATACTACATGGCACGTATACATGAATCGATACACGCCATTACATGAAATATTCTAATGGAAACATTACATTTACTTGACACACACACACACACACACACACACACACACACACACACACACACACACACACACACACACACACACACACACACACACACACACACACACACACACACACACACACACACACACACACACACACACACACACCATGTTTGTATATAATTAAACCTTACGTATTGTAATAATAAGAGAAGGGGTAAATATACAATAAGTGTTCTTAAATTTACTTCTTTTCCAATAGCAACTAGTAACAAAAATGTAATAACACTGTATTATTATTTTGTATTAGTTGTTCGTTTTGTATTACTGTTACTATATGGTGTTTGTCTATATTAGAAATAAATGTCATCTTATCTTATCTAATGCGTGGTGTTTAAATGAAATATGGTATGGAAACGTACACGTAGTATTTTTACTACACGACACAGGTACATGTAGGCATGGATACACTGCATGGATACACTACATGGATACACTACATGGAAACACTGCATGGATACACTACATGGATACACTACATGGATACACTACATGGATACACTGCATGGATACACTACATGGATACACTACATGGATACACTGCATGGATACACTACATGGATACACTACATGGATACACTACATGGATACACTGCATGGATACACTACATGGATACACTGCATGGATACACTGCATGGATACACTGCATGGACACACTGCATGGATACACTGCATGGATACACTACATGGATACACTACATGGATACACTACATGGATACACTACATGGATACACTGCATGGATACACTACATGGATACACTACATGGATACACTACATGGATACACTGCATGGATACACTGCATGGATACACTGCATGGATACACTGCATGGATACACTACATGGATACACTACATGGATACACTACATGGATACACTGCATGGATACACTGCATGGATACACTGCATGGATACACTACATGGATACACGCCGTTAAATGAAATAGCTGCACCAATTCCCCAGTTAATTATCCGAGTTCAGTGAAATTGCCTAGTCGGGGTTTAATTATTGTAATTTTATGTAAAGCGTCCAAAAGATTTTGTTTGAAGTGTATTCACACGCAATGCAAATTCTTATTGGTAGAATTTTCATAAATATAAACTAATGTCGTTTAGAATCAAATGTCGATGTTGTGAGATGGAGCCCTCAAAGTATGAACAGGGATTCCATTTATCACGGCGTGAAAAATGGACCCCCACATCACAAGAAAAAAATGACTTTTGATTGTGTCGAGTAGGTTAGAAGTGATTCAATGGTGTACGCGCCATAAAATAACAAAAACCTAAGCAAAATGTGTCTAAACTTTACTGGTTTAAATAAGCAATGGCCATTTCAGTATAATTTACTGTTATTTTTGCCTTTTCAGAATAGTACATTTTAATGTTTATACAACAGTAAACCATTTCGCTCGAAGCGCTTTACACTTTACTCCCTGGCAGACCTGTTCAATCGAACGCCATCACGACTTCTCTGGGACGCTTTCAGCCACGGTGCAATTAATGCGTGAAGACTATCCGTACACAAATATCCACCACGGTCTATAGCCAGGTACTCATTCATACAGCTGAGTGAACTGAAGCAATGTAGAGTAAACGAACTTGCCCAAGGTTCGACACCGCGGCACAGGATTCGAACCCGCGTTCTCTCAGTCGAGAGTCCGGAGCTCAACGTATGAAGATGCTTTCCACGCAGAATGACTGTGTTTATGATACATGGATCGGCCTACAAACTCAAGTCAGTCGTCTCGTACCCTCTTTATAAGTCAGTCGTCTCGTACACACTTTACAAGCCAGTCGTTTCGTACCCTCTTTATAAGTCAATCGTCTCGTACACTCTTTACAAGTCAGTCGTCTCGTACACTCTTTACAAATCAGTCGTTTCGTACACTCTTTACAAGTCAGTCGTTTCGTACACTCTTTACAAGTCTGTCGTCTCGTACACTCTTTATGAGTCAGTCGTCTCGTATATTCTTTACAAGTCAGTCGTTTCGTACACTCTTTATAAATCTGACGACAAAAGGGCCTTAAAACAGGAGTTGGCTGCACCCCCCGCCAACATAGGTTTCTTGATATTTTCTTTTTAATTGAACTATAAAATAATAATTTCCAAACATTAACCAAAAATTAAGAAAAACGACGAGTGGTTGGAAAAAATTATCAGAAATAGCTAAAATCACATGATATGCCATACGTTTAGTTTAATCTCATTATAAATTCATGGGTAGATACATAATTGAATGTACAACAGCACTGTAACGCAAAATAGTTATCTTTAAATCATTAATATGATACTTTCGGTGATTTTGTGTAAACAGTTCTCACTTGTTTCAGTAAAATCTATATGCGTGGTGCTTTCGTTTGTTCCACACTCATACCCATAGTATATTGACCCGATCATTTCATTTCCATGTACTATCACTTGGATAAACAACTGGTGAGAAATATTCAGTATTAATGAAGATATCATATATTTAACCCTACCCCTAAATCAAGAAAATGGCGGGAAATGACAAATCGTCACACAATGTGCTCTAAACCAACCATTTATTTGTTAATCATCTTATAGTCTCACGTAGTTGGTCATAACACAATACAAAGCATTTTTAAAAACCATGAATCAGGTGTACACATTTAACTTTTCGCTCACATAAAGTACGAAATACACAGTTTTTCAGTCGAAAACGGAATCACATACATTACAACATAATGCCTTATATAAAATTACATATCAACAGAACAGATGTCTATGTTTATATAGTCAATTACTTCAACTTACTGAACGAATAATTGTTATTTTGTTATGTTTGAACACTTATATAGATATTTCAGTAACCCTACCCCCTTATCGAACAAAACTACAAAGTACTTTCAGAGTGGGTATAGCTCACGTTGTGTTCGTGTAAAAGATGTTCAGTCAGATTACATACATTTCTGGCTAACATGTATTTAATAACACGACAATAATGACTTCCAGGAATAGACACCTTCAGGAAAGAACACAACCCATTGCACAACAGGAATCGTTATACAACCAGCAGTACCAACATGTGCTCCACCACGCGTAGTCACAGCTCGTGTGCCTTCTCAAAGACGATTAGTGCAGCTTGTTCCTGGTCAGCTAGTCATCATACATTGATATTGTGGGTCTATTGCTGCAATTTTTTCGGTCAACCAGAGAAGCCGATTGGAACTTGCACATTCAGTGTTTGCTGGAAATGATGCCATGGTTTGCAGCATATGACAGAATAAATTATGCAAGATACTTGCCTGCATATATTCTACAAATGACGACACTTCCGGAAAGTTACCCAGACTTATCAATGGTGAATTTGCTGTTCAAAGATCGATAGGAAATTAATTTGGTCGCATCCCATATGACCAAACCATTGAAGTGACTGCAAACCAGGACACGAAATCCCGTGGTGGACTTGTAAGAATCACACTAAATCATGGCGCAGTTCTTAAGTGGATGGTATTTAGGGCTGACCGAGGTGAACACTTGCGTCTGTGCAAGGAAAAGTCTGGACAACCGAATGCAACTACAGGTCACAGACCAAAGGATGCTGGGAAAAGACGTGTTGCAGAAGACGAAACTGCTGTGCGATGCTTTGAGACATGCATCACAAACTGGATTAACCAATTTCAGACAGAGGATAAACTCTGTCATCTGGCTTCTGGAAGAATTGCAACAAGTGACATTTCAGCTGACCTATTGGGAGCACATGCAAAGGGAGAGGAAGCTATCAGGGAATTTGTTCATGAGAGATTAGACACAGATGGACAAAAGGATTTCTATGCGCCAGTGCCAAAGATGAGAGTGAAAACCTTTAAATCTTTGGATGTGGGTAAACCACACGAGAAGCAAACTTCTGTCTTGAGATCAACTCTTGAACTGTTTGGACGATTCTTGGTAATCTACCATAGTAGAAACATATCTTTGCCAGAACTCTTCAAATGTTCCTTTGCACCAGTACCCTTTCAAGAACGAGCTATCATAATTGTTTCTGGATACGTGGCAGCAACCCACTTATGCACCAAAATTGAGTAGGCGGTCTCTTTGTCACTTGTGTGACCAATGGAGAAAATTGTCACCTGCTCCAAGTAGCGATGACTGACAGAAATCATGTGACCACGACACCAGTTCCTGAGCTTAGCTGGAACCATGAAGAAACAGGTAGCTGCCTTCTTCTTCACGCCTCTCATGCGGCTCAACGTATTTCTAACACAGTGGTTCTCAGGTCACCTGATAGCGATGTAGCCGTAATAGCAGTTGGAATTAGTCATTCAGTTTCACCTGCAAGGCTATTTAACAAAGGAACACAACAGCGGGAGATAAACATCAATATCACTCAAATTGGATCTACCATCGGACCAGAAATGTGTGAAGCCCTGATTGGCTATCACGCATTTAGTCGTTGTGACTCAACCAGCGCTTTTGTTGGTCAAGGTAAAGCAAAAGGCTACGAACTGCTACGTGAGCACCGTTCCTTCAGAAGTACCAGATTGCAACATACCATGTTTGGGTCGATGACAACCGATCCAGCAAAGTTGCCACCATGCAAGGAAGCATGTGACCAACACATCAAGCGTGCTAACTATCAGGCAGCCATTTGGCAGCACTGCTTGACGGTACGACCACCAGTGCCTTCCCCTCATGGCATTGGGTGGACTGTTGACGGAGATATTTTGGTACATTGGACGGGCAGTCCTGCAGCTCCACAGGCAGTACTTGAATGTGTCAGCTGCAAATGTAAGACATGTTCTGGTGTTCGTTGCTCGTGTAAGCTGAATGGGTTAACATGTACTGGTGTTTGCCGCTGTAACGCCGATGATTACAAAAATAGACCGGTCACATCGACAGACATGGGAGTAGACCCACTGCTGTCAGAAGACGACTCCGATATGGAGTGACATGGTCTGTGATGGTCCATGAAACTGTTTGTCAGTTGGTGAACTTCAATAGAGAACCTTTAAAATTATGATGTATTTTAAATTTGTTGTCATCATTACAACACTTTTTATGATTTGCCAAAAGCATACTTACATTAACATAATTATGAAGTCAATGCATGCATCTCATAATTACGCATTTATAAGTCAAAAAAGAAATGTGTTGTGTTATTAAATACATGTTAGCCAGAAATGTATGTAATCACACTGAAAGTCTTTTTACACGAACACAACGTGAGCTATACCCACTCTGAAAGGACTTTGTGGTTTTGTTCGATAAGGTGGTAGGGTCACTGAAATTTCTGTATAATTGTTCAAACATAACAAATAATAATTATTCGTTCAGCAAATTGAAGTAATTGACCATATAAACATAGACATGTTGATATGTAATTGTATATAAGGCATTATGTTGTAATGTATGTGATTCCGTTTATTGTATGTCGACTGAAAAACTGTGTATTTCTTAATTTAAGTGGGCAAAAAAATTAATGTATACCTGATTGATGGTAAAAAATTGCTTTGCATCATGTTATGACCAACTACGTGAGATTATAAGATGATTAACAAATAAATGGTTGATTTAGAGCATATTGTGAGACGATTTGTCATTTCCTGCCATTTTCTCGATTATGGTGTCGGGTTACATATATGATGATGTCTTCATTAATATTGAATATTTCTCGCAAGTTGTTCTTCCAAGTGATATGTCATGGATATGGGAATATACTGATATGAAATTATCGGGTCAATGTACTATGAGTATGAATGTGGAACAAACGGAAGCACTACGCATGTACATTTTACTGAAAAAAGTGATACATTTTTACACAAAATCACCTAACGTATCATATTGGTGATTGAAAGTTAAACATTTTGTGTTACAGTGCTGTTGTACATTAACTTGTGTATCAACCCGTGAATTTATAACGAGATTCATATAACTTTATTTTATTTAGGGCATATTTTGTGATTTTAGCTATTTCTGAGAATTTTTGCCAACCACTCGTAATAAATGCCGTTTTTTTCTTATAGAACGGACACCTAAAATGTTGGTTAATGTTTGGAAATTATTAGTTTGTAGTTCAATTAAAAATAAAATATAAAGAAACCTATGTTGGCGGAGGGTGCAATGAAATCCTAAATGTCCAAAACTGCACCAGGACTAAAGCTGAATGACTAAAGAAGAGCAAAGATGCCTCTAATTATCCAATTATTATATTAACTCTCATAATATTGACTTTACATATAATTGTTGTTGCCTTAAAGGGAAACGTAATTAGCATTAACGTATCATATTGTAACTGCATAATATCAAATGTTTTTTGTGTGATATGTATAGCTATTGAAGTCATTTGAAATATTATTGCATCGTGAGAGATGTCAAAGCCAGCCAGTCATGCGGTACAGAAATTCTCAAGATGAGTCCTTTAATTGAGAAACAAACATTTCTCTGTATGAACAATTCTGGTTATAGACGCCAATCGTCCGTGAATTTCACTGGCAGTGCTCGGTTCGAGGAATCCGTCCCTTCTGCGTAATAAAAACATTGAAGTCAATTAGGTGAATCGACGGCTATTAATATGGCCGCCTGCTCTGCAGGGCGTCCGGCGTCCCAGCCCGCCGTCCCCGTGACAGCCGAGTCGGGTTCCCGGCCACGTCATGGGGGGTATCGACTTTCTTAATAAAGGTGAACGATGTCTCCGTGGATCTCGGCCGATGTCTCCGTGGCTCTCTCGCCGCTCTCTCGCTCTGGACGGCGACCGCGACTTGTTCCGCGACAGAAATTCAATGGTGAAACGATACTTTGATTGATATTGAAAACTGATATAAAATGACGTAATCTGAAGCCACGTTAGACCAGTTCGGGAAAATGGATGCCGCGTGCGGTTTGTATGAAATATTGTCGTGTCTTGCCGCCGCACTATGGCAGGGATGACAATTAAGGGGATTAATCCAGTGGTTCTCAAACTTGTTTGCGCCATTACGCCTTTTCCATATAATTTATCCATAACGGCCCCAACTATATAAATTCCAAAAGAATGACCAGGTACTTTAGAAACGATCAAGGTAGACAATTTGAAAGGATACACCTTTATTTGAAGTATATTTTATAGCAGTAGCGCACAGAAAACAATTAAATCAATTAAGTGGGTAATGGTGCACTGCATTGACAAACCTCTATATTGTGTATGTACAACGAGCGCACATGGAATATCTTGCTCCACGTGTGGCTTAATGTGTAGGAGAGCGCAGCCACACAGTGAAAGTGGCACGAATCTGCCATTCCTGAGTTTTAACATTGCTTTGAATATGGCAGACATCCAAGGAAATGTTGTGCCTCCAATCTTATATCCATTCAGTTTCTGGACGTTTCTGGACGTTTTAGGAAGGACCTGAAAACCTTTATCTTTAGTCAGGCATTTTTGTAATTTCTTTTCTTTATATATGTCAAAAGCTACATGTCTTGGAAACTATTCCTTTGGACAATCAGCGGACTCGTGCGCACAGTAAAAATATTTTGTAAAGAGGGTTCATGCCCAGACAGAGGTTCTTAAAAGGCGAGAATTGAGGGCACTTGTGTTCATACTTTGATTATGTCAATCAAGGCAGTCAACTCCAACGATCCAGACTGCCTTTCCTCCACTGATCCAGACAGTGTGCTTCCTCCACTGATCCAGACTGTCTCCTCTACTTATTCAGACTGTGTGTCTTCCACGGATCTAGACTGTCTCCTCCACGGATCCAGACTGTATGTCCTCCACGGATCTAGAATGTCTCCTCCACGGATCCAGAATGTGTGTCCTCCACGGATCTAGACTGTCTCCTCAACGGATCCAGATTGTGTGTCCTCCACGCCTCCAGACTGTCTCCTCCACGGATCCAGACTGTCTCCTCCACTTGCTCACCTTTGGTTGTTGGATCAAATCACCTGATATGAAGAACATTGTTAGTTGATGGCAGGATTTAATATTGATAAATATGTACAGCTGGATTCTGAACAAACCAGCATTATTTTTCCATTTCCTGAATCACCTGTTTTTAGATGTCCACAGAAAGTTTATACATTATGTGGTGGACTGTATCCTTACTGTTTTTTTTATACATTATACGGTGGACTATACCCTTACAGTTGTTTATACATTATACGGTGGACTGTATCCTTACTGTTGTTTATAAATTATACGGTGGACTGTATCCTTACTGTTGTTTATACATTATACGGTGGACTGTATCCTTACTGTTGTTTATACATTATGCGGTGGACTATATCCTTACAGTTGTTTATACATTATACGGTGGATTGTATCCTTACTGTTGTTTATACATTATACGGTGGACTGTATCCTTACAGTTGTTTATACATTATACGGTTGACTGTGTCCTTACAGTTGTTTATACATTATACGGTTGACTGTATCCTTACTGTTGTTTATACATTATAAGGTGGACTGTATCCTTACTGTTGTTTATACATTATGCGGTGGACAATATCCTTACAGTTGTTTATACATTATACGGTGGACTGTATCCTTACTGTTGTTTATACATTATGCGGTTGACTGTATCCTTACTGTTGTTTATACATTATACGGTGGACTGTATCCTTACAGTTGTATATACATTATACGGTTGACTGTATCCTTACTGTTGTTTATACAGTATACGGTTGACTGTATCCTTACTGTTGTTTATACATTATACGGTGGACTGTATCCTTACAGTTGTTTATACGTTATAGGGTTGACTGTATCCTTACTGTTGTTTATACATTATACGGTGGACTGTATCCTTACTGTTGTTTATACATTATACGGTTGACTGTATCCTTACTGTTGTTGATCCATTATGCGGTGGATTGTATCCTTACAGTTGTTTATACATTATACGGTGGACTGTATCCTTACAGTTTTTTTTAATACATTATACGGTTGACTGTATCCTTACTGTTGTTTATACATTATACGGTTGACTGTATCCTTACTGTTGTTTATACATTATACGGTGGACTGTATCCTTACAGTTGTTTATACATTATACGGTGGACTGTATCCTTACTGTTGTTTATACATTATAAGGTGGACTGTATCCTTACTGTTGTTTATACATTATAAGGTGGACTGTATCCTTACTGTTGTTTATACATTATGCGGTGGATTGTATCCTTACTGTTGTTTATACATTATGCGGTGGATTGTATCCTTTCAGTTGTTTATACATTATACGGTGGACTGTATCCTTACAGTTTTTTTTTATACATTATACGGTTGACTGTATCCTTACTGTTGTTTATACATTATACGGTTGACTGTATCCTTACTGTTGTTTATACATTATACGGTGGACTGTATCCTTACTGTTGTTTATACATTATGCGTTTGACTGTATCCTTACTGTTATTTATACATTATACGGTGGACTGAATCTTTACTGTTGTTTATACATTATGCGGTTGACTGTATCCTTACTGTTGTTTATACATTATGCGGTGGACTGTATCCTTATTGTTGTTTATACATTATACGGTGGACTGTATCCTTATTGTTGTTTATACATTATGCGGTGGACTGTATCCTTACTGTGGTTTACACATTATACAGTGGACTGTATCCTTACTGTTTTTTATACATTATGCGGTGGACTGTGTCCTTACTGTTTTTTTTATACATTATGCGGTGGACTGTATCCTTATTGTTGGTTTTCAGCACTTTTAACCTAAACTTGACTGATCCCAGATGATTCAGAGCAACGTGACGCTTCTTTTCCGTTCCATTTCTTCGCATTTTGAAATAATGTGCGATTACGTGTACGTTTTATAATACACTGATTAAAAATATTCCAGGTTGTAAGATGATCCGCTGAAATTGCCAAACGATCATCAAAGGTGTCATGGACCCCCAGTTTGAGAACCCCTGGTTTTAACCGATGCCTGCTAGTCAAGTGATATGTCCGAATATAAAAAGGCAAGGCGTCATTTGTAAGTTGGCGTAGATATAATAATTGCATTTATAATTAATTGGTTTCTTTTTTAGTAGCCACTATAGTGTTATGATAATAAAATCTTTAAAAGGTATATTACACAATATATAAAATGCATTTATTCCAACACAGATACTGTTATCATCGCCATTGCCTAAAATGCTGCATGTTTTAAAGCAATGTATAAATTGTATCATATCAGCTAAAACAAACGCGAGTGGTGTTGTTTTGTTGGCCACGCCCTCCCCGCCACCCCCGCCACCCCCGCCACCCCCCGCCATAGGCGGCCATTAGCAGACACGTCAAGATGCGTGTTGTATTCAAAATAGTATACGGCGGTAATGCCCACTACAACGTTGAACAAAACATTTAGCAACATTGCTTATCACAGATGACTTTTAGTTCATGACCTTATGGAAATTAGTATGCAATTAATAACAACTGGGCAGACAATACAAGTATAATTATATGCTATATTTCTTCAAGCCTTTTTTTACATAATGTTACATTCATGTTATATTTTGCAGTAACTACGATAGTGTTGCAGTTGTGTTTGTTGAAATAAAATATAGAATCCCTTCAACTAAATGCCATGCACTAGCGTCATGGTGTTATCGTGTCGAGTCAGTGAATACCGCTGACACTGCCACGCCCCCGCGGTGCTGACAGTGTGTGGTGCTGTACGGTATTCGATGGTACAATGTGGCCGCTCAATCAGCGACACGCCGCGGCTAGATCACCGTTCATAGGGCAAGCTGATATCATCGTCTGCTTGCTAGACGTCACCGTCTCGGTTTTGTTCGGCGCTTCTAAGCTACCTACGAGTGCGGTGTTCCGATTTACAGACAGTGCTGGCCACACCTGGCGAACGACGTGGCCGAGGGTTGCAGTCCGCCCGATATGCATCAGTTGCAGGACGATACTTCCTTGCCGCACTCTTCGCTCGGCCGACCAGTCTCTTATTGTTGTTCATAGAGTTAACCTCGAACGGTTCGGCCGCCGCGCATTTTCATGTGCAGGTCCCATCCTCTGGAACTCTCTAGAGCTAAAGCGACAACGTGACTCTGGACGTTTTAGGAGGGACCTGAAAACCGTAATTGATTTTTAGTCAGGCATTTTCATAATTTGTGTTCTATATATATATGTATACATATACATTTTAATATTATATATGGCCTACATAAATGTTCGAAATGTGCAGTTTGTATTGTGTTATCTCATATAACACTTGTATTGTAATACTATAACCACGTGCGTAATATATTTTTACTTCATGTTTTAGTTTGTAAACACCCCTGAATCTATTGTGGTAGAGATATGTGACAGACAGCCCAACAACACGACTCAGACGGCCCAACAACACTCAGACGGCCCAACAACACGACTCAGACGACCCAACAATACGACTCAGACGGACGACAACACGACTCAGACGGCCCAACAACACGAGTCAGACGGCCGACAACACGGTTCACACAACCCAACAACACGACTCGGATGGCCCAACAACATGGCTCAGACGGCCTAACAACACGCCTCAGACGGGACGTTCGTCGCCGCCTCTACTGGCAGCAGCCTCAGCGCCAACACTACCATCAAAGACTCTCTTTGATCTGACGTTTTTGCCGATAACGAGAGACAACAGAGATACGCGTGAGAACGTATCTAACTGCCGGATGCCGGCTGCCGTCTATATCGACGAACCCGTGTGTCGTTCGCATTGCACCGATGAGAACATATAATGTCGATTTGAGCGAGATGAAATCAGCGAACGCGACATATCACATGGAAACAACCGGCCAAGGACAGACTAAGCTGGCAAATTGGTGAAGAGGCTGTGGATTGAAAAATATTGAACATAAAAAAACACGCTTCATGTTACAACTGAACAAGAGGATTTACATGGCGAGTCTTAGAAGACAGTGTTGCGTTACGCTGTGACTCCGGCAAGTCGTGATTCACTGGAATGGTGGCTGTGCTTACACGTGCTTGGTAACCTGCAGCATGTTGACATAGACACAATACACCGCGCTCCATATGAATTGACGCACCTAAAGAAATAATGGCGAAAGAAAAGCGGGCCGAGTCATGTGGTCCTGGCAGACGAGGATCTATTTAAGGGAAGAAACGCGAGCTGGGACGAGGGATGTGATCCCGGCGTTCATATCCGTCCATGTGCCTGTAAATCACATTGTTTTGTTGATGTATGACTACTGTCAAAGTGTGTGGGTGCTATTTAACACAGTTGACTGCACAACCTAAAAGATCGAGGGACTGACGGAGATGACTGACTGGCTGACTGGCTGACTGGCTGACTGGCTGACTGGCTGATTGATTGATTGACTGACTGACTGAATGAATGAATGAATGAATGAATGAATGAATGAATGAATGAATTAATTAATTAATTAATGAATTAATGAATGAATGAATGAATGAATTAATGAATTAATGAATTAATGAATTAATGAATTAATGAATTAATGAATTAATGAATTAATGAATTAATTAATCAATTAATTAATGCAATTTTAGTTGGTCAATGCGTACATTTAGATACAAATAGCTAATAACGAAAGAATGACTATATCGTCAGTTACATAAAGAGACATAATAACAATTATTATACATACATCACCATCTACACATCCATGATGCATTTTTTTAACATATAAAAATTATTAAGTAACACAAATAAATATATGGTAGATATTTATATATGTACGTGTTGGTAAAGAAAGTGGTTGATACTACGTTGTACTGTTCATGGAAACTCAGCAAGACAAAAAGGTAGCTTTATTCTGAGAGCTACAATGCTTAAACATTACAAAGAAAACATTCACATTACAAACGAATGCCCAATTATACACCAAGTCTGTTTAGAGAAGGTTTACAATACACACCGCCGTCCACCTGGTGTTTATACAAACGAGATAAAACCCTCGCTGTGGCAGTTTTGTATCGGTTTAGGCCCGTTATGGATAAATTAGCATACCGCTTGCAACAGTTTTCAACTTGTCATTAGAAGAGGGAGTGGTTCCTTTAGAATGGAAAGAAGCAAACATTATACCGTTATTTAAAAAAGGTTCGAGAAAAAAGTCAGATAACTATAGACCAGTGAGTTTAACATCAGTGATTTGTAAATTATTAGAAAGTCTAATTAAAGATCACATGGTGGATTTTCTTGTTAAACATAACTTGATAAACCCATCTCAACATGGGTTTCTAAAAGCGAGGTCATGCTTAACAAATGTGTTATGTTTTTTGGAAGATATCACTAAGTGGGTAGATGATGGATCACCAGTAGATATCATCTACTTAGATTTTCAAAAAGCTTTCGACAAAGTGCCACATCAGAGATTACTGCTTAAACTAAAAGCCCATGGCATAGGAAATGGTATAATTAACTGGATAGAAAAATGGCTGATTGACAGAAGACAACGGGTAGTTGTTGATGGGGAGGCTTCAAACTGGAAATCAGTTTTCAGTGGGGTTCCACAGGGATCAGTACTGGGACCTATATTATTCTTAATATATATAAACGATTTGGACGATGATATAGCTAGCAAGGTGTTGAAATTTGCAGATGATACAAAAGTGTTTAGAAGGATTGAAAGTGATGGTGATAGACAGCATTTACAAGATGATCTTGACAGGTTGATCAAATGGTCTGAAAAGTGGCAAATGTTGTTCAATTTTGGGAAATGTAAATGCCTCCACACAGGATATGGGAACGAATATGTAGAATATACAATGGGGGGAACTGTACTAAGTACTACTGTAAAAGAAAAAGACTTAGGGCTGACAATTAGTGCTGACATGAAGGTTTCAGAGCAGTGTGGAATTGCAGCTTCAAAAGGAAATCAAATCCTTGGATTGATTAGGCGAAATATAGCATATAAAAAAAGAACTAATAATACCACTGTACAAAACAATAGTTAGGCCTCATTTAGAATATTGTATACAAGCGTGGAGGCCATACCGCAAGAAGGACATAGATATGCTAGAAAGAGTACAGAGGAGAGCGACTAAAATGATACCAAAACTGAGAGATCTTAGTTATGAAAAACGCCTAAAAGAATGTGGTTTAACAACACTAGAGACCAGGAGATTGAGAGGAGATCAGATAGAAGTGTTTAAAATATTGAATGGTTATGAATATATTGATAGAAATATGTTTTTTTCAGTTAAGAAAGATAGAAAGACTAGAGGACATGAAGTTACATTAGTAAAGGAGCAGTGTAGATTAGACGTGAGAAAGTTCTCATTTTCACAAAGGACTGTGAATGAATGGAACAGATTATCTGATGATTGTGTCGGTGCTAGTAGTGTGAATATGTTTAAAAATAAAATCGACACATACCTCAGAAGGGCTGGATATATGTAGATAAAAGGGTTGGACTCTAGATAAGCCAAAGGGCTTCCTTGTCCACCTGCCATCTAGAGTTAATTCTCTGGATGGCAATCTTGTTAAATCTTGTTAAATCTAAATTTCTTACAGAAACAACTACGTACCATTGTATTGAAGGAAGATGCAAACCAGGAATTATATCTAAGTCATGCCCCAATCATATATATGTATATTATATATATATATATATATATATATACATATATATATATATATTATATATATATATATGTATATATATATATATATACATAATGTGTCCACAGCGACAGTAGCTGACACTTGACAGTTGACGGCCGCTCACAAGTACCTATATATATACATATATTGGCGCTCATGTTAATTTATATATATATATATATATATACATATATTGGCGCTCATGTTAATTAATATGTGTGTGTGTGTGTGTGTGTGTGTGTGTGTGTGTGTGTGTGTGTGTGTGTGTGTGTGTGTGTGAAGATGCAAATCAGAATGATATCTAAGTCACGCCCCAATCATACATACATATATATACATACATTGGCGATCTTGTTAATTAAAACATATATATGTGTGTGTGTGTGTGCGTGTATATAATTTATATATTTATTGTAATTATATTGATATATATATCACTATAATTATAATAAATATATATATATATATATATATACATGATTTTTATATATGGGGAACTGTACTAAGTACTACTGTAAAAGAAAAAGACTTAGGGCTGACAATTAGTGCTGACATGAAGGTTTCAGAGCAGTGTGGAATTGCAGCTTCAAAGGGAAATCAAATCCTTGGATTGATTAGGCGAAATATAGCATATAAAAAAAGAACTAATAATACCACTGTACAAAACAATAGTTAGGCCTCATTTAGAATATTGTATACAAGCGTGGAGGCCATACCGCAAGAAGGACATAGTTATGCTAGAAAGAGTACAGAGGAGAGCGACTAAAATGATACCAAAACTGAGGGATCTTAGTTATGAAAAACGCCTAAAAGAATGTGGTTTAACAACACTAGAGACCAGGAGATTGAGAGGAGATCAGATAGAAGTGTTTAAAATATTGAATGGTTATGAATATATTGATAGAAATATGTTTTTTTCAGTTAAGAAAGATAGAAAGACTAGAGGACATGAAGTTACATTAGTAAAGGAGCAGTGTAGATTAGACGTGAGAAAGTTCTCATTTTCACAAAGGACTGTGAATGAATGGAACAGATTATCTGATGATTGTGTGGGTGCTAGTAGTGTGAATATGTTTAAAAATAAAATCGACACATACCTCAGAAGGGTTGGATATATGTAGATAAAAGGGTTGGACTCTAGATAAGCCAAAGGGCTTCCTT